>CP139509.1:431052316-431235903 GCA_021014915.2 Artemisia tridentata subsp. tridentata
GGGGATGCTGCTCGCGCTGGGAAATCGCCATCCAAGGCGAGTACCTCACCTACTGATCATCTTGCGCAGGGGAGCCAAGGATCTGGGACAAAGGCTTCTGAAGATGTATCTACGAACCAGTTGATTGAGTAGTTATGCTTGGCTACTGCGCATCAAGCCTCATTGGTTGCACAGCTCAAAGCTAGGCATGCGGGTGAAGGTAGCAGCAGTGCGCAGAGGGATGGGGAGATTGCGCTACTGAAGGCGCAGTTAGCTGATGCTCAGGCTGAAGCAGAGGCAACCACTGTGTATGCTCAGAAGCTTGCTGATGAGAGGCTATCATTGTTTGCCCAATTAAGCCAAGAGCGTGCTAACTTCAAAGAATACAAGGCTTCTTGTCTTTGGGTTTTGAAATATTTGGAGAATGGGAAGGATGAGCACTTCTCTAGGTTGGAGGAGTTCCACAAGTCCATAGGGGGTTTGCTGGAGAAACAGGAGGGCAAGCTGCGCAAGCTCAGCATCGAATACGATGAAGAGTTGTACCCTCACCTGGTGTCAACCATTGCTGAGCGCAGGTGGCTTATCAGCCATGGCTTGCGCCTTGCTGCCTTGAAAACTCTGGAGTCTCAAGAGGTCAAGGACGCCTTTGGGGGTGTTGTTCAGTGTGCGCTGGCACGTGGTAAGGCAGAGGCTGTAGAGGAGCTGTGTGTAAACAAGATCTTGACTGTGCCCGCCGCCCAAGTACCGGGTTACAACGAGAACACTTATGATGATCTTGTTGCTGCGATGGAGAAGTTGAAGCTTTTGGAGCTTCCTCATATTGCTCAACTGGAGCGCGACCAGGATTATCCCATAGGTGTAATTATGGAGGGGTTAACTTTGGCTAGGCATACAGCAGATGACGCTGAGGCACAGCCTGATTATTTTTTGAAGCCCGATGTGTCGCAGCTGCAGGTACCCCTCTTTGCTTGTCCGCGTGATATCCTGAATCCTTTCGCTCTTGAGAAGGAAATTCCTCTGAAGGAGTCCCTAGAGGCCCATGAGATGAGACTTGCGAAGAAGAAGGGTGTGAAGGGGAAAGCCATCCTTTGTGGTCTTGGTGCGGCCCATATTCCGAGGTCTGATGGAGTGCCCGTTAGCGTGCCAACGGTGTCACCCAAGGATGTTGACCTGTTGAAGAAGCTTGAAGAGGCTGGTAGTGTGGCGCGCCAAGTGGGCAGTTCGGGGCTTAAACGCACACATAGTATATAGGCTGCTTAGATGTAGTGATGTTTTGTAATAGGTTCACTTTTTGTTGTGCATGTAGAATTTATACTTTATATGAACTCGTAGTCCATAATAAAATGTTGATTTTGAAAAATACGATTGTACGCATATTGTATCAAATGTGATTGTGGTTATAATGTTTGTACTTAGTTATTTTGTCTTTGCGTAAAAGACGTCTATGTTGTGTCTAAGAAGCAAACTGTTGTGTACATACTTAAGAAAATTTATAAGAATCCATAATCGTGTATGAAGTTCATAAAATTTACAAGTGTATAGATTGATATGCAGCGTACTGCAAATATCATATCAAGGAGTGAAGTGTCTTAACTCCTAGTTTGTTAAACGCGCACAGTGTGCATTGTTGTGTATCCGTCGTGGGATGCACAATGAACTTACTCCAACGTCTTGAGGGTAAGGTGTTTAACAAGGATGCGTGATCCGATGTTGATGGGTTTGCAACCCTCTTACTCAACGAGTTATTTAGTAGGTTTACTCATCCTTTACCATCGTGGGTTTTAATAAGTGCATGCACGCCATGTAGGCAAAATATAATAACAATATTGAGACATAAGTAATATGTAAACAACAAAGTAAAGTGTGTCGCGGAGTTAGCTAGAAACCGCGACATTGAATTAATACTTGCAAGTTTTTGTAAAAAGAAAAACATTTGCCTAAATTAAACAAAATGTAAATACACGGATATTTATTGAGCACTTACTAAAGTGGGGAGGTGTCCGTGTGTGAGGTCGTAACCTTTCCTAAATATAGCATCTCTTGAGATTGCAAATATTCCATGTGCGTTGTAGCTCGCGGCCATCCATGTCACGCAGCTTGTACGCGCCTTTTCCTAGTGCTTCAACGACCTCATAGGGTCCTTCCCACTTTGGTCCAAGTTTACCTGTATCTTCTGCGTGGCTTGCATCATTAGCGCGATATACAAAGTCGCCTGGTCTGAATGAGGTGCTTCGAACTTTAGCATTGTAGTATCCCTTCATTTTTGACTTGGCTTTTGCTTCACGTATAGCTGCGCGTTCACGCCTTTCTTCCAATAGGTCCAAGTCGATACGTCGTTCGTCGTCATTGGTTGCGACATTAACTTCCGCGGTTCGAATAGTTGGCATCCCAATTTCAGCTGGTATGACAACTTCTGTCCTATAGACAAAGGAAAAAGGAGTGTCTCCATTGCTAACTTTGATTGTCGTGCGGTGCGCCCATAAAACATGCGACCATTCATCCACCCATCTTCCTTTGTGTTTGTCCAGGCGCGCTTTAATTCCTTCGCCCAAACTACGATTTGCGCGCTCAACCAGACCATTGGTTTGTGGGTGTTTAACCGACGCGAAGTGTTGTGTAATATTTAGTTATGCGTACCAGTCTTTGAACGGGTTATCGCGGAATTGTTTTCCGTTGTCCGAAACGATTTCCCCAGGTAATCCAAAGCGGCATACAATATTTTCCCAAACGAATCGTTTTACTTGATTACCTGTGATTGTCGCCACTGCTTTTGCCTCAATCCACTTAGTGAAATAGTCTATTGCAACAATAAGAAATTTCAGTCCCCCCGCTGCAACAGGGAAGGGACCCGCAATGTCGATACCCCACTTATAGAATGGCCATGGAGAAGTGATAGGCGTTAGCTCTTGTTGTGGTCTGCGCGGGATGGGTCTATGAACTTGGCAGTCGCTACATTTTTTTTATCACATCACGCGCATCGCGATGCATAGTAGGCCAGTAGTATCCTGACCGCAAGGCTCGTGCTACGACGGACCATGGTCCTGAATGCATACTGCATGAACCGGCGTGGATCTCTCGGAGTACGTAATCTGCCTGAAGAGGTCCAACGCACCGAAGCCATGGTTGTAGGAATGAGCGCCGATATAGGATACCATCTCGAAGTTCGAACCTCTGCGCTGTGCGCCGTATCCGTCGAGCGTCCTTCTGCTCATGGGGCAATATGCCTTTGCTTATAAATTTGACAATAGGGGTCATCCACGTAGGATTCTCCTCTTCTATTACCGTGGATATCTCCATCTCTGAGATGGATTTATTTTTTAGGATCTCCACCAACACTTGTTTTGACAGGTGCGCAAAGCTTGTAGATGCGATCTTGCTTAGCGCATCCACTTTTTTGTTTTCACCTCTAGGAACTTGTTTAATGGTAAACCTGTCAAAACCTTGGATTAGTGACTTGGTCTTGTCGAGGTATTGAACCATGTTATCCTCTTTAGCCACGTATTCGCCCAACACATGGTTGGCTACTAATCGGGAGTCCACATTTGCTTCTAGGTTACGTACACCCATACGAGTTGCAATGCGTAATCCAGCGATTAGGGCTTCATACTCTGCCTCGTTATTCGTAGCTGTGAATTCAAAGCGCAGTGCGTAAGTGAATTCTATTCCTACTGGATTGGTGAGGATAAGGCCTGCACCCGACCCATCCACGCATGAAGATCCATCCGTGAACAGGACCCATGGCTCTTGTAGTTCTACCTCGCTCAGTGGAGGTGCATCATCGGTGTTTGGTTTTTCGATGATGAAGTCTGCTAGTATTTGCCCCTTAATCGCAGTGCGTGGTCTGTAAGAGATGTTATACTCGCCTAGCAATACACTCCACTTCTGTAATCTCCCCGACGCGTCGGGTTTGGAGATAACTTGCTTGATTGGTTGGTCTGTAATCACCGCTATTGAGTGTGCTTGGAAGTATCTGCGCAATCTTTTGGCGGCGAATACTAATGCCAAGACCAACTTTTCCATTGGGCTATAGTTAATCTCCGTCTTCTTGAGCGCTTTACTTACAAAGTATACCGGTGTTTGTACGGAATTCCTATCTATCAGTAGCACCGCGCTGACTGCTCCATGAGTCGCAGACAAATACACAATTAACTCCTCCCCTGGTCGGGGTGCGACTAGCTTGGGAAGCGCTGCTATATGTTGCTTAGCTGTGTGAAAGCTTCTTCTGCTTCTGTAGTCCAACGAAAGTCTCCCTTTTTTGTACACTTATTAAGTGTTTTAAAGAGGGGGAGTGACTTATCTGCTGATTTAGACAGGAATCTGTTTAACCCGGCCAGTTTTCCATTCAGAGACTGGACTTCTTTCAACGTGCGTGGTGAAGGGAGTTGGATGACAGCCTCTGTTTTTTCTGGGCATGGTTTAATGCCATCAGGTTCGATCAAGTATCCTAGGAACATGCCTTCTGTAGCGCCAAAAGTGCATTTCTTAGGATTTAGCTTCATGTTGATCTTTCGTAGTGTTCTAAATGTTTCTTCAATGTCGCGGACCAACTCGCCTTCGGTATGGCTTTTTATGACAAGGTCATCAACATAGACCTCTAGGTTGCGGCCCACTTGCTTTTCAAATGCATTATCCACCAATCGCTGGTAGGTGGCGCCCGCATTCTTTAGGCCAAAAGGCATCTTTGTATAACAGTAGACACCTTGGCTTGTGTGGAAGGCTGTTTTTTCCTCGTCCTCTTTAGCCATTTGGATTTGGTGGTACCCTTTGTATGCGTCTAAAAAACATTTAAAGGGGTATCCACATAAAGATTCTACCTTCCAGTCTATCTCTGGTAGTGGGTAGCAGTCTTGTGGACATGCTTTGTTGAGATCGGTGAAATCCACGCACATCCGCCAACTACCATCACTCTTCTTGACCATCACTGGATTGGAGAGCCAGTCATGGTAATAGACCTCTCGCATGATACCTGCGTCAACAAGTTTGTGTACTTCCTCTAGAATGGCTTTTGCGCGCTCTGGAGCCTGGCCGCGCTTTTTCTGCCGTACTGGGGAGTATCCTTGTCGGATTTTCAACTTGTGTTCTGCAATCGAGCGTGGCACACCAGTCATGTGCTTTGGTTCACATGTAATCGTGTTACACTCTCTTGGTGGCGCAGCGTTATTGTAGATGGTGACAATGCCGCCTTCTACCGGGAATTTGAGCATCCCATGTGCTGTGGACGGTACTGCGCGTATTGCCGAAATTCCTGGTCTTCCGATAATGCCATTGTATGGCGAAGGAGATCTGATCACCATAAAATTCATCCAGGCTGTCGTGGAGTGTTCCTTATTACCAACAACAACTAGTAGTCGTAGTTGCCCCATGGGCCATATCTTTTCTCCTGTGAAGCCAGTCAACGACGTCGTGGCTGGGCTTAACTGTCTTTGTATCTCAGGTCGCAATCTCTTGAAACAATGCTCATACATTATGTCTGCTGATGCCCCTCCATCAACATACATGCGGTGGATATCGTGACCCCCCCCCCCCCCGCATTTATCTCGATGGTGAGCGGTTCCGCCACTGCGTTGTCCGCAGCCAAGGTGGGAAAAGAGATTTCGCTTCCATGAGAAAATTTCTGGCTAACCTTTTGCCTAGTCTTTCGTTGCCATGATTGTATCATGTAGATTGTGTCAACCTTGTCCTTAGGCGCTTCTTTCTTGCCCCCGGTTTTCTGTTTGTCTTTCCCATCCTTAATGTTCTTAACTAGATGGTCCAATCTGCCTTCTTTTACTAGCTTCTCAATTAATTGGCGCAATTGGACACACTCATTAGTGGTGTGGCCCTTCTGTCCATGGTACTCACAGTATCCGTTCCCTACGCGCCGATCTTCTGGGGTGCGCATCGGTGGGGGTCTCGGAAAGTTCGCGCCTTCCGTCGCAAATATCTCCTTTGGAGTCTTCGTTAGTGGGGTATACTTGTCATTTTCTCGTCCGCCCCCCTGACTGCGGTAGCTTTTGTTACGATTGCTACTATGGTCATTGGATTGTCTCCTTGGCTGTTCTTGTGACCTATAGTTTGAGTAGCCTTTCTTGCTATCCGCAGCGGCGACTTCTCCTTGGATGAAGGACCTCGTGCGCTTCATAAGTTCGTCAAAGGTTTGGGGAACCCTATCATTTAACTTTTTGATAAGTTCTGGGTTATTGATTCCGTTCATAAACCCTGAGATCTTTAGTATTTCGGGGCATGCCTTAACATGTATGCATTCGTCTTTAAAGCGCTCCATAAAAGCGCTTGTGGATTCCCCTTGGCGCTGTTTTACCCTAGCGAGTTCGACAGGGTTTTTGGCGCACTTCTTCCTCTGAATAAAGTTCAAACGAAACGCCTTCCGCAACTCTTCAAACCCATCGATGCTTCTACGTAGAAGCTTACTGAACCAGTTTCGCGCATTCCCTACTAAAGTAGAATTAAACATGTGGCACCACACAGGTTGTGGCCAATTTTCGATAGTTGCTGCTGATTCGAAAATTTTTAGGTGGTCATCAGGATCACCTGTCCCATCATAAGTTTTAACATTAGCGGGCATGCGCCTTCTCTTATCTTCTGAAAAATCACTGATGCGCCGAGTGAATGCGTCAACCTTTTGGCGGCGCCAGGGACGAGACATATCTTCGTCTTCCCGGTCGCGGGATCTTCTCCTGGACTTCCAGTGTCCTGTTTCTTCGTCCTCGTTGTCCGAGGAGTCACTTGAGGATGAGCTTACTCTTTTGCGGCGCTTGCGCCGACTATCCTCGGAATTCGAGCTTGAAGGGCTTTCGCTTGGGGAGACCCGTCGCCCAAGTCTAGTGTGGACATTGGTGCGCCGTCCATCGTCATCATGTTCCTCCAGATACTGAAAGTCGGCTGCTTCATCCTCCACAACTTTCCTTCCGATCCTAGTAAACACTGGGTGTCGGCGGCTATCCTTCTCGCGCCTTTCCTTTCGGTAGCGCGGTGGGGATGCTTCACGCTCAGGGTCGAAGTTGAGCCGGGCTTGCAGGCTCTGGCTTGACCTCTTTTTTGCTTCCTCTCGCATAAGCGCAGCCAAGGTTTCATAGTTTTGAGACACGAAATCACTTGGCGCTAGTTCAGGCGTGACTCCTTCTAGCGCGAGGATGTCTGTTTCCGAATCAGGACCCTTGTTTCGGATAGGCGCATTTGGCGGTTTAGTAAGGTCTAATTCTGGCATGGTGAGAGGAGTGCGCTGTAGGTCTTCCGCGCTAGTGGTTGTTGTAGTAGCATGAGTAATCCTTGTGGGCGGTTCTACTGTAGTAAAGACCAGATCTGAGTATGATCCTCGGTTTTTGGGCGCACTGGTTGTTCTAGAGGCCTGCTTAGTGGCTGAATCAGTTTGCTGCTTATCCCCCTGTAGGTCACCATGCGTTTTCTTCGCCTGCGAAGTCCGTAGGTTTGGGTTTCCGTGCTTTGTCATTCTAGTTCTTAGTGTATGGTCCCACGGATGGCGCCACTTGTTGATACAAAAGTTGGGCGTTCCTTGTTTGGATTCCTGTTCCCGTATCAATTAGATCTTAATGCTTGAGACCTGCGCACTAAGAGAACAAAAAAACACCGTTAGGCTTATCGTGGGATTGTCTCCCACGATTATCCTCCGGCGTGAGAGTAAGTAATCGGTTTTAGAGTTTAGTTGAAGAGTTAGGGTTATTAGATCGTACCTTAATGAGAGCCGGGATGCCCTCTATATATACACGAAATCCTTGTTGGTTTCGTGTTCCTCACTCTTTGGCGTATCCCGCCTAAGTCGGTCGTTTGATACATATCCCATAAATAAGAGATATCCTATATCAAGACCATAAATAACTTCGGGTTTGGGCCTTCGTAAGCCCAAACCGTTATCGTGATAGCCCATTCGTGATGGGCTTGAGTGTTAGTAGCGTCCATTGGTCGGGTTCGTGACCCGAATGCGGACTATACGTCATCAGTTTTATTTTTACATGGTATGCTCATATGGACTCCATGGTTTGTCTGCAAGGTTTCGTCTGCAAGGTATGGGACAGCAGCTCAAATTGTTGTGTCCTTTGGGTCCAGTTTGGTTTGGCTGCCGTCCTCCTTTGTGACGTATGTCCTCATTTTGGTATTTGATAATTTTCAATATCTAGTAGAGCTTGCATCTCTTTAGTTGGAAAGTGGTCAATGTGGTCCCAAAGTATTATGAGGCTTAGGCTACTAGGAGTCATGACTGCCAATTATTCATACCTCTCAAATTCAATTAATAAGCTTCAGCCAACTTATACCCATAAATTCCCATACCTCCCAACCTAAATTACTGACGGCGCATAAATTCTCATACCTCCCAATTTTTTTTATTTTTTTTTTTTATAATTAAACTAAAATCAATTTAATTAAAAACACAAACATTTTATTAAAAACATAACATTTCACTACAAACTAAAAAAGAAAACTACATTGCAACATTATTTTTAAAAATAAAAAAAACTACATAACACTAAATTAAGTCATCAATCGGTTGTGGTTGAGCCATTGGGTCATCGAGATATGCCAAGTCTAGACCCGCTACGTGCTCCATAAGATCATATTGGAGACGATGATGGACGTTTTCGTCATGTAACTCCGGTAGTACACTTGGGTCATAAGATACCGGCACCGGTTGGTCCATTATATGAACCGGTGATATTGCCCTGTTGTCGTCCTTTATGATCATGTTGTGCAATATACAACACGTTTCGACGACTTTTCCAATCTTTTCTTTCTCGAAGCAACACATTCAATCATAATAGTCGGCACTTTATGATCACCTCGCGTATATTGGCCTCGCAAATGCCTAGGACAATTCCTCCATTCAATATGTGTACAATCTAGGCTACCAAGCATCCCCGGAATGTGATGTCTTTCTTCATGCGCCATTTGGATCATTGCGACGTCATGGGAAGTCGGCTTACGTAAGAACTCTCGACGATATAAATGAATGACCGCATCACAAAAATATGTAAGGCACTCGCGTGATGTTCTATCGGCCATTCCTAAATATTCATCAAAGTTATCCGGGGGATCACCCGTTGAGAGTTGTTTAATTGCCGAAGTGCATTTTTGTATTGCCGTGAAGCTTTTTTTACCCCACCCGTCGAAGCTTTCTTGAAAATACGGGAAAGACGCTTCAATGTCACCAACAATCTTCAAAAACAAACTTTGACTCATACGATACCGATGCTTAAAAAATTGCTCGCCGAACTTCGGGTCTTCGACGAAGTAGTCACGCATTAGTATTTCGTTAGCTTTTTCCCGGTGTCGCTCAATATAAGTGCGTGAATCATTAGAGCTACCCGAGTCTTCTAAGGCTTCAAAATCTTGTAACACGTTATAAAAAAAGGGCCATGAACTACCCGTAGATAAATCGGGTAACGTAGGTAGGATGATGATTTCGTCGGAAGATGAAGACATTATTTTTTTGGTGGAGTGTATATGAAAATGGGTGTGTTTTGATTGAATTTTTGTTGATGTATTTGAAATGAAAGTAATAAGTGTGTATATATAAGTGAAAATGGGTAAGGTTTAATTTTTTTTTTTTTTTTTTTTTTTAAAAAAACTCCCAACGTCTCTTTTGCATAGCTACCAACGTCTATTTTTTTTTGAAATCAAATTTCTCACCAGCGGGTTTGCAAACCGTGTGCCATAGATTTTAGCCATAAATTTGGAACCGGCGGCGGTGTTACCGCCGGTTATATCCATAAATTTGGCCAAACCGCTGGGCGCTCCGAGTACCCTTATGTTTGTCGGTTCTGGGGCATTTGGGTCGGTATATCTTTTTGTCTTATTGTATTGTCCTTGTTCGTGTTCCATCCTCTCATTGTCTTGATGTGAAGGTGGTAGGTTTCGTGACTATTACCCAGTGTTTTAAAACCCGGGTTGACCCGGCCGGTTGAACCGTGAACCGGTCGGGTGACCGGAAGCAGGTTTTGAGCGAAAAACCCGGTTGAACTGCCGCTTGAACCATGACCCGGTGGCTCGACCGGGTCAACTAAAAACCCGGTTTACCTGTAGTCTAACACCATTTGTAAGTGAGTATATGCATGATGATGCCATCCATAATGCCTTTAATCAGTTTGTTTTATCACATAGAAAACAGAAAAGATAATCGATATATACGTTTTTCTTCTCCTAAGAGCCTTCCACAACACATAGAAACAAGAAGATTATGAGAGTTTAAGCACAAGATGAACGTTTCATGTGAGCAGATACTAGTCAAAAATAAGAATCTAAAGCAGTTACGGATCAATGTGAACTAATGAAGGGGGAGCTCTGTCTTCCTTGTTAGAGCTTTTCTTCCTCTTTTTCTCAGAATGAGGCTCTTTTGCTTTTAAATCGTATGAAAACAACCTCAATGAATCAGCCAGATGCTTGTTCCTGTGTGCTGAAACAAATAATGCAACGTCAAATAAACATCTTTTGATATCGATTTCCACACTCCAGAGGCATAAAAAAAGTATGGACGGCTTTGGAGTAGAGGTGGCAAAATAGTTGGGTAATGGGTCAAATGGGTCACGTTTTAAGTGTGGATCAGGTCAGGATAGACTGACCCTCAAACACGTTTCTAAAAATTAGAGATACATGTACGAAATATTATCATAACTGCATTATTATAATTACAAAAATAATCAAACCTTTTTCACATGAGTACCTTAAAAGTTTATGCATTTGAATAGACTTTAAATGACTTGTTCATGACAGATAACCCAATTCAACCCATTTGTAATTGTTTGGTCGCACAAACCCACCTCTACTTTAGAGGATTTGATCGACATACCAGACAGAATGACATCGTTCATGTTCACAACCTTTCGACTAGCGTGATGTGCAAATTGCTCAAGGTCCTCTGCCAACTGTTCTGGGGTTACAGAAACAATCATTGTCAATATTTCCCATCAATTAATCGAAACTAAAAGCACTCTGCTGGTTATGAAATGGTAAAAGATAATAATGCAGACATATTAATCCAACATTTCTCAGGTGTCATTTAAGCATAGAGTTTCATACAAGGTTTTCATGAGTTATTGATCTTTAAAGAGTTTACTTGTGAACCTACAGGTTTAACCGTAAGATATACACAACATGAAGTTGATCCTCCAGCACAATATCACATGCAGCTATATGAAAATCATACTAGGGACCTAGGGTAAAGCTGTCCATGTATCGTTTCTTGTTTACACAGGTTTGACATATTTTAGACTTAGATTTTAGGGTCATAGTTTCTAAACTGAAGAGATAAGTAGATACGTAAAAGAAATCTTTTTAAGAGTCATTAAGTTGTGCTTCCTAACGATAAGGAAAGTAGAAATCTCAAAAGGCTATAAAGAACAGTAGAACACATCAGGTCATTTATATCAAGCAACAGGGTTAATAGGCCATTAACTCACAGACTAAAAGAATAACAATTTTAAATTAGCAGTTTTTTGCCACAAAAAAAAAATAATAAATAAAAAATACTGATAACTAGATTTTATAGCAAATTGTGGTCGTTGACTGACAATCTGGAAGCTTATGACAGTTTCAACTTGACTAATTGTTCATACTATTGAAGAGGAACAAAAAATGTAACTCCTTACAATACAAAACAATACAACCACAGAAAAAAGCGGCTCTACTGAAATGAACCCCAAAAGGTTACATTTTGAAGTACTGTGCGTAACACATCATTTCCAAACAGCTAACAGACTAGCTAAATGAGCCAGCTAGAGTTCTTTTATTGCTATACTCTATAGACTGAAGTATTTTCTTATTGCATATTGCATCTTCTTTTGTTGTTTATTAAACAAAGTAGCAATTACAATGGTTTGAAAGGTTATTTACAAACAACAGGGGCGCAGCTATTAAGGGGCAGGGGGGGGCGCCCGACCCCTCGAAATTTTTTTTACGATGTAGGGGTATATAGTTTTCGTGTAGAAAAATTTCGGTATATTCGGTTTCGACCCCCCATTTTAATTTCGGTATATACTAAGCATTATAGAATTTTAGATCCCGACCCCCCGAAATTTTTTCCCAAGCTTCGCCACTGACAAACAACATACCCAATCCCACCGGAGATGAAAGGTTATTTCCTTTTGCTAAACGACCCCCAATATCTAAATTCAAGTATCACTTGATCACTTCTTATGTCTAAACAAATGGGCTGCACAGTAGAAAGGTAAAATTAAACCTAGCGCGACTTGAACTCAGATTGATGTTGAAAACTAAAGGCAAAAACATTAGAAAGAAACTAAACAGCCACTTGAACACAAAGATTTATGTGGTTCAGCTGATCTCAATGTGACTAGCCTACATCCACAAGCAAGGAATTTTCTTTCTCTTATTCACAAGACTATTTCAAATTATTCTATTAAAACCTTAGCTACAAAGTGTGAGGTTGTGCTCCCAAGTGTCGTGTCAGGTCAATTTACATTTGAGTTCCCAAATAGCTAAAGTCACACTAAACAAATATGTTTGTTCCAATCATAAGAGATTTTGTTTTCTATTTGTTTCTCAGAGAACACCATAGAATTCATTGAAATTTGAAGTTTAATTCACAATTCCCACATTTAGTTTGTTACTTTGTTTCCATCATTGTGAATGTACTTCCTTGAGAAAAAAGCAAAAGTTCCATTTCCTTTGCTGCTACCAAACCAACAACCCTAAATTTAAGTATTACTTCCCCTGTTTAAAAATGTGCTACACCTCATTCTCAAACATTTGCTACGATCATACAGCGTTTTTTAATTGTTCCTCAAAACCACATCACCGAATTCACTTCAATTTCTAAGCCCAATTCACATAGCTAAATCTTACATATAGACATATAGTCCTAAACAAAGAGAACACAAAAATCAACATCACTATGCACAAACACTAAGGGACGGTATGTCAAGTTTCAAGCTATCAGCTTTATAGTCAAGTTTAAGCAAGGACACCAAGGTTGGATTTGTTTTTTTCAAGAAGTACTTTTCCCTCTTATCTCTGCATGCGCGCATAGCTTTTTGAAAAAGAGCATTTGTCGTTTCCTATTACACGCGCAGAGGATGGAACTGGGGGGGGTGTCCCGCGGTGTCACGGGACCCCGATAGAAATTTGTTTTGTATTTTTAATTTTGGAATAAAACACCGATTTTTTTGAAATGCACCCGGTCCCAATGCGAGTTATTGCTTATTCAGTCCATCAATAGGTGCAAATTGAACTTAGTTTTCACTAAACTCAAACATTTTAACTGAAAATAGTACTTTTTTTATTAAGTTTTTCCTTATATTGTAGTTAAAAACAAATTGTGCACCCGGTCATTTTTAGCTCTGACCGTCCTTGGCGCAGACGTTGATGTTTGTTATTTTATGACATAGAAGGCAAAGAAGACTTTTTCTACTTCAATTTTGCAGATTTTTTTAAGTATGGTTACTTCTTGTATCTTAAAATCCACCTATTCTCTCGCAGATATGGTTTTGTATATCCGACATAAAACATCCAAAAAGTACTTTTCTCCTCTTATCTCTGCATGTGCGTAGAGCTTTTTGAAAAAGAGCATTTGTCTTTTCCTATTACGCGCGCAGACGTTGGTGTTTGTTTTTCAATTTTGCAGATTTTTTAAAGTCTAGTTATCACTTCTTGTATCTTAGAGGGTGTTTGTTTAAGCTTATACAGCGGGCTTATGACTTATTTGGTTTTCGGCTTATGTTTCATAAGCTCATTTATTTGGCTTATTTTGAAACTTTTCGGCTTATATAAGCTTATCATGTCACAGTAAGGTTATATTAGCGGAAAAGTTTCAAAATAAGCCTAAAACATTGAACTTATGAAACATAAACCGAAAACTACATAAGCCATAACCCCGGTATATAAGCTTAAACAAACACCCCCTTAAAGGCTTTAGATCCACCTATTCTCTCGCAATCATGGTATATCCGACATAAAACATCAAAAAAACAAACACATCCTATCTTAACATATTTCAATGACTAGAAACAAATAAATTGGCTATAACGAAAAGGCGGAACTAGTACCAGCATACTTGAAGGCCAAATCAGATATACAAGCAATAACAGGCTGCGAAATCATCATATTGTTCACTTTAGCTGTATATCAAAAACCATAACATGAAAATTCATTTCAAAATCAATTTAAAAAAATTAATGAAAATAAAAAAAGACCTTCAGATTCAGCGATTGTGATAGTGGAAAGACGGAAGCGGTCTCGGAGATGATTAGTGGCTTCTTCGTCTTCTTCGTTATCGATATCGCTTCCAACGCTTTCCATTGCTGTTGGATCCATTTTTTTTTTTTTTTTAGGGTTTTTAGAATGTTTTTTTTGGATGATGGGAGTGTGTGAAATGCTTTTGTTTTCCCGCCAAAATTGTCAAAGTGAATAATGTTTTTTATAGATTAATGAGAATAATATAACTTTTTTTTTTTTTTTTTTTTTTGATTAACACTCTTTTGATTAATGTTAAAACTATAAGAAAATGAACTGAAATAAACAAAGTTGTGTTCTCGAGTATCACTTAAGGATGAAAAAAAAAAAAAAAAAAATACCCAAAAACAAAAGTGATTTGGTTTATTATAAAGTAAAATGTTTACTATCAAAATATATTTACTTTATATTTGTGTACTTTTTCTTGTGAACCCAACATAAAAGTGTGTGTATCATCTCATGAAAAGGCTTTGGCATGTGACAGAATATAGGTTAATATAGGCAAAATTAGTAGTAATTGTAAGGGTAGTTGTAGCAGTTTTCTCAATGTTTTATAATAGATGCGCATAACATGCGCGATAAATAATTATAATTAAGTGTTTCGTATTACGTATGCATACAACGTAAAATAATTAAAATTATAATTTTCGATTTTTAATGGTGTACTGATTGAACAAATAGTTGTCAACCAAGCCTTCGATGGTGATCAAAGGGATAATGGGGTGTTGAGATTACGTCAAGCTTGTTCTTAACCTGAAAATAAGAAATACGAAGACACTACGTTAAGTGATTGCGCAGGGGTTGGACCCTGCGAACCACCTCCGGCGTGCGAGTAAGTATGTGTAATGGTAATATAGGTCGTAAATTGAGAGAGTGAAGTTAACTTACTTAGTTTTGGCCCGACTATGCTATTTATAGGGGAGAAATAAGACATAGTGGGCGGTTGCACATTGTTCGGAGATCATGGGGGCGTCCCATGGAAAGTGGTAACCGCTAGGGCTTTGTAGCCCACGATCTCTGTTTTGGCGGGAAAGCCAAGGGGAAGAGGAGACGTGGGTTTGACCAGGTCAGGATGGTCCTTCGTGCTAGTCCCTTCGTCAGGAATACCCCGAAAGGGCTTTAGGGCTTCGATTGGCGGATTCCCACATGGTAACCAGTTCGCAGGCGAATGGTTTTACGCCAATGAAACGTGTTAGAAGATTAACCTGGGCCTCCGAAGGGAGGGCTTTCTACAGGCTCGAAGGGGAGTCCTTCGACCCGTTCGGAGGGTACATCATCAAGCCCCCCAGTCGAAAGTGATATATATGTACGAGTATATATCGCATTCGACTCAACAAATCAAATATGCTTTATACTCCTTGTATAACACTAATCATGCAAAAAGGAAGATAAATGCTCAACTAACCACGCATTTAATGCGGATTAATCACAATTATCCCACTTGTCCTGCCACAACTACTTCCTCGGTATAACTACTTTCTCGGTATAAGTAAGAGTCCTTTCAAAATTTAAAATCGATTTCAAATCCGCATAGATGACAAACCAGACACGTGTTCGGTCATGATTTAAGATATGATAGGTACTTATACCTTGATACGGTAAAACCCTAGAATATTTTTACCTCGCCCAAAATATACACACACAACTCTGTGTTATCGTGCTTCCATTGGAACAAAAAAGGTAAAATTCTGTCATTTTCTTTGAGCTTCTTACTTGATTCTATTGTTATGAGTATGGCTGCCAAAAGAATTATTAGGGAACAAACATGCACCTTGTCTAAAGAAACATTGACTGATTTTCTGCATGACTACCCCCTACCATCTGGACTCAAAATCATCCGTCCCAGTAAAAGACAAAGTGTTTTTGATGCCCCAGAAGGGTACGTAGGATTATACATTCATGCGTTTACCCAATCAAACCTTAGGATTCCACTTCATCCTTTGATTTTAGAGTTTTTGCAATACTATAAGGTGCACATTTCCAGGTTTAACCCATTTGGGCTAGCCAAACTAACTACTTACATTGTGATGTGCAAAGCTTATGGGTATGAGCCCTCATTGAATGTTCTTAGGGGTTTTGTTAATTTGTATCCCGGTGGGGATTGGGTGACTATTGCCAAAAGAAGTGAACATGATGTTCCCATCCTTTTGACGAAACCTTTTTCGAACATAAGAAACTGGAAGGGTCAGTTTTTTTATATTGAAAGCACCATTATACCGTCTGAGTACCCAGCTTTGCTTGACGAGGCCTTTATGTATGATGAGAAGAAATATAATGATCCCTTGCCCTACGATGTGAGGAGAGAGCCCTTGTATCAGCGACTTGCACGACATCCTGCTGATGTCCAGACATTCCCCGAACCTATCCTGTTCATGGCTGGTATTGCTAAAAGTTGGGAAGGCTCTCCGTTGCATCCTGAAATAATTTGTGAATGACAAAGTATGTATATATCTTATTTAAATAATTTGAGTAACTTATCTGCTGATATTCATCTCCTTTTCGTTTGTTTGTGCAGGAATGGCTTTCCGGAATTTTGTTGTGGCCGGAGGTGCCAAGGAAGTTAGCTTTATGCCAAGGGATCCTCAGGATACAAGTTACGGAGTGGGATCTCCTTCCATCTCTGTCAATAATAACGATGTTGATGTCTCTCCACCCAAGCCTCTTGATGTGATCCCCCAATCAAACCCCTTGGTACTGAGGAAGCCCCCCAGCTAGTGGAGGATGTTGGTGACTCTGATGATACCCCTTCCGGGAGTGATCAGCTCAGGATCATAGGGTCCTCCGGCATTGCTGATAGAGTGAGAACAAGGAAAGGTACCAGTGCCAAAGCTGCAAAGACTGCTCCAAAAAGAAAACCCAATGTTCCTACTCCCTCATCGAGGAATGTCAAACAAAAAACAGAAAAAGCTCGTGGGAAAGCCATTATGTATGCGCCAGAGAGAATGGTTGATGAAGATGACATCCCGGGTAAGTGAAAGTTCTTCAAGTCCTCCTCCCTTTCCGTAATATTGCGTATTTGGCTTATATTGCTTTTTTTTTTTTTTTAGGTTTGCCAGATACGAAGGAACTGCCCAACGCTCTCTCCTGCCGCTTGCTTGTTGAGAATGTCACTCCTGCCTCATGGAGGAGTAAAATGAATGAGATGTCCATTGAGAAACTTTGCGATCTCAACGACAAAAGTTATATCAGGTAAGCAATGCTGGACAGCCATCTTAGCTTTCGCACCAGGGGATTGCTTAACAAAGTCAAGGAGGCGAAGGAGGAGGTTGCTGCTGTTGTTGCCAGAGAGAAAGAAAGGGAGAAGAGTTATGCTGAGTTGGAGAAGAAGTGTGACAAAGCCATGGAGAACTTTGAGAAACACCCAAGGTACGAGGCTCTTCGAGACAAGATTGATGGTCTTGAGAAACAGCTTAAGGAATCGCAGGTTGAGTGTGGTAGGCTAAAGTTGGAGGAAGCTAAGGTTGTTGGCTATGAAAACCAGGTGAGTGCCCTGGAGTCTAAATGTACTGGATTGGAGACTGAGAGGGCCAAACTAGTGGAGCAGGATGCCAAGCGTTGTCAAGAGGTTGATAAGTTGAAGCTCGAATGCCAAAGTTTGAGAAAAGATAGGGCTGAGGTTGTATCGAAGGCTATTCTCTATATTGCTATGGAGTTATACCATAGCGATGAGGTGGGGGAGGTTGTGGGTAGGCTAGTGAATGCAGCCATATTCCATGGCAAATGCACAACTTTGGAGGAGATTGCTGAAACCAAAAAACCAGTTGTGCTTTTGGAGGTGCCATACTATCGTCCGAATTCCGTTCGGGAGTATGATGAAGCTGGTAACGCATTCACCACGGCAGTGTACCCCTTTCTTGCCGAAGCAACCAAAGATCCTTCAGCATCCATCGAAGATCTCCTTTCTAAAAAGCCAAAGAGCATACAGCCTCCGTCTCCAACCAAAAGAACCTTGTCTAAGAAACCCAAGTCCGCGACTCATCAGGAAGACCCAAATTCTTCCATCAACAAATGAAGGCTGCCATGTTGGCAGTAATTTAGTCTGTAAGGGTGGCGTGTACCCTTTAAAACAATTTGGTTATGTTTAAAGGCTGGTGCCTTTGTTTAAGACAATTTATCATGCTTTTATCAGGCGTGTGCCTGTTGGAATAGTTTGTCTGGGTTTCGACCCATAACTTTAAACAATTATCTCTTTTGATGATAGCTACGCCTGTGCGTAGTCTTTATGAATATTAATTTGGAGGGATATGCTCCTTTTTTGATGCCATGCCTATCTTCTCTTACGCTCCTTTTCAAGAACGTAAACATACAACCTAAGGTTATAACCTTATTGTGTGTATTTTGGACCAAGATTTTATGCAATCGTATAATTTAACTGCGACAGAGGGTCGCGACCCACTCCGTCTTTATCCTTAAGTTACAGAGGGCTTTTAATACCCTAAGACTTCATAGGAAAGCTAATGTGAATTGAAATGGATGTTATTATTAAACAAGGCATATGCCTTGCTTCATCCTTCGACATTGAAACTTGTAAAGTACTTGGCTGAACCAATCTATGTTGTATAAAACGAAACAAGAGATTTTGAAGGAAACATGTTATATCATTAAGTGGGTAGGGAGGATTACATCATTTGAAGAAATGAACACTAGACACCTACCATTAATGCTTCTTTCCCATGTGAGAAGAGTGTGTTACATGAAATTGAAAAAACAACTAAGTGCTTTTAAAGAAAGGTAAGTTCTTATATGCAAAACTTACGAGAGTTGGTGTCATGTCCAAACTTGTTCACGAAATTTTTTTCTGCCCTTCGAGCTTGTATGCCTTGTTGCCACAGCATTTCTTTTTTGACGCTGGGCTCTTTCACTTGGTTTCGCTTGCTTTCATTCGAAGGACAAATTCCTATATGCCCTCAGGACTTTGGGAAGTTTGTCTGCCCACTTATGCTGATATTGCCCTAGCTTCATCTCGATTTCGATGACAATATCCTTGTCAACACAAATGAACCTTTGCTTCACATTCAGGCTTTTGTAGAAAGAGGGGAACACTCCTTCGGCAAAGTGTGTCCCTTCATAAGAGGTGATGACTTGTGGGATTCCAAATCTGAAAATTATGTGTTCCCACATAAACTCTTCCGCATCTTTTCCTTTTGTTGATGCCAACGGCTTGGCCTCGACCCATTTGGTGAAATGGTCGATGGCTATGACCAAGAATTGTACCCCTCCGGGAGCTACTGGTAGGGGTCCGATTATGCTGACTCCCCATTGACCGAAAGGCCTTACTGTCATGGTAGAAGACGCATCATACTCTAATGATTTCCGGGCTTTGGAGTGTGTCTGACATACCATGCATGTTTTGATTGCTCCCCTTGCGTCTTCTAGTACGGATGGCCAGTAATAACCCCACCTTGTTACCTTCGAGGCGATGGCTCTAGGGCTTGTGTGTCTTCCACAAAATTCTTCATGAGCATTGTAGAGAATGCTCGAAGCCTGCTTTAATTCGACACAACGAAGCCAAGGAGATGAAAGACGCCTTTTGTAGAGATTATTGCCTATGAGCCTGTACTGGGGACTTTTGACTTTGATTCTTCGCGCTGATTTTGAATTATCAGGCAAAATGCCGCTTATCAAGTACGTTTTTATTGGTGCTATCCAGCTGGAGCCTTCATCAGATGTTTCACTTCGTGCAATTGACCTGGTGGCCAATACTTCCACTAAAACCTCACTGGGTAGATGAGCAAAAGCAGTCGATGCTAATCTGATTAGGGTCTCCGCCTTTTTGTTTTGGCTTATGTGGACATTTGTTACTTTGTGTCGTTCGAAACCCTGAAGGAGCTTTTTAACTTCGTTCAAATATTCCTTGATTATTGGCTTCCTTGCTTTGTAAGAACCCTTGATTTGGCTAGTGACTGAAAGTGAGCCTACGAAGATGGAGAGGTCATGAACCTCCATGCCCTTTGCGAGTCGAAGGCCAGCCAGCAAGGCTTCATACTCTGCTTCATTTTTTGTGGCCTTGAATTCAAAACGCAGTGCATAACTGTACTCATTTCCCTTCGGATTAATCAGGATTAAGCCTGTTCCGAAACCATCGGAGCTTGAGGCTCCGTCAGTGTATAATTTCCACCCCTCCGTTGCTGTCGGGGGAGTTTCTCCATTTTGGCTGTGTCTGAAAGGTGTTTCGTTGAGAACTTCTGCGGATGTCTGATTTTTTATGGAGCTTGGACTATCACGTCTTTTTAATGACCTCGGAGCTGGTAGATCAATAGCTGCTTTAAACTTCGAAGGGTTGGATTTGACTCCTTGCTTGGTTGGTTCAATGGGTTTGAACCCCTTGAGTTGATGTTCTTCGCCGTAGAGCTTGTCATCAGTCACTGGTGCCTGAGGAGTTCTGGTATTCCTAGAATGTGTCCCTTCGAAGACCTTCCCCTCGGCTTTGTGTGGCTTCTTTAAGTCTGCTGTGGAACTAGCTGGAGGCTGCTTTTCGCCTACCACCCTTCGTCTTGCATGATGCTTTTTTGTAACGATATATTTTTCAACATCCGCACCCCTGATAGCATCCTTCGTAAGTTCTTTAGAACCCTCCCTTTTTTTCTTGCTATCCTTCGGGCCGTGCTCAGAAAATACCGTCCCTATTCCGTAGGGTGTGTGAAATTTCACCGCTGTGTGTATAGTGGAGACTACTATACCCATCTTTTGCATGGCGGTCCTTCCTATCAACAAGTTGTAGGGAGAGTTGGACCTTACGATAGTTGTTAGGAATATGAATATTCTGTTGAAGACTCGGTCACCCCGAGTACTTAGTAGCACATCATAGCTCGTAGGATAATTAGTAATATTATTAGTAGTTTAGTTATTAGTAATATTGTGGAGTGGGTCGGGTCTTTACCCACTGTCAGCTCGCTCCACAGTCCACTAAGGACATATTATGTAGTACTATAAATACTCCCTTCCCACCCATGGGAAGGGTTGGACCTTTCATGATAATCTAATCTCATATTGTTTTTCTCTCTACAAAGGCTCCCAAACTCTCCTACCTCTCTCTAGAATATCTTCTATTCGATCCAAAACTAAGCCTCATACAAGTGTTTCTTGCATTGTGAATACCCTACAATTGGTATCAAGAGCTATGGTTAGGTCCATGAGAGTTGGTATTCACGGATTTGTGTAGTTTTTGAGGTTGTTTGGTTCGATTTGTTAAGTTTCATTTATTTCATTTTGTGCTTTGTTTTGTGATTACAAGTTGTTATACCTTGTACTTTCTAGCTTAGGAATAGTATAAGAGTAGTATTTAGTGCTTGGATTCACAGATTTAAGGTTTGTGTGGTGTTTTTGGGTGATTCGAGTGTTTTTCTTTCAAGTGTTCTTGAATGCGGTTTGTGTATTTTGGACGATCTTGAACGCGGTTTGTGTCACATCGGGTACGCGGTTTGTCTTATTACTAGTTTAGGCAAAAGGACAAACAGCATTGAAAGTGACGGGTTTGGAAGTTTGTGCCAACGCGGTTTGTCTCTTAGGCGCATACGCGGTTTGTGTCAACGCGGTTTGTATCTCCAGTGTGAACTCGGTTTGTCTCTAAGGCGCATACGCGGTTTGTGTCAACGCGGTTTGTCTCTGCAGTGTGAACTCGGTTTGTGTCAACGCGGTTTGTATCTCCAGTGTGAACTCGGTTTGTCTCTTAGGCGCATACGCGGTTTGTGTCAACGCGGTTTGTATCTCCAGTGTGAACTCGGTTTGTCTCTAAGGCGCATACGCGGTTTGTGTCAACGCGGTTTGTATCTGCAGTGTGAACTCGGTTTGTGTCTACGCAGTTTGTCTCTACAGTGTGAACTCGGTTTGTGTCTATGCTATTTGTCTAGGCGGTTTGTGTCTTGGTGATTTTAGAAATTCCCGCGAAAGATTCGATTTCTCGGTTAAATCACAAGATCTGTAAAATCCCGTAGTTACTATGGCTACCACATCAAACACATCATCAGAAGATATTCAAGCAGCAGGATCTGACACTCGTCCACCTATGCTAGATAGGACGGATTATGAGTCTTGGGCACAACGGATAAGACTTTACTGCTTGGGAAAAGATAATGGAGTTAACATTCTTAAGTCAATTGACGATGGACCATATCAGATGGGTACCACCAGAGATGTTGTTACAACTGGTGAAGATAGGACTGTAACTTGGGGCATAGACAGACCTAGAAACTACAATGATCTTAATGAAGAAGAAAAGAAGAGGTATGATGCCGACATTAGAGCCTCAAACATAGTCATTCAAGGTCTTCCAAAGGATGTATACAAGCTCATCAATTTCAACACTGAAGCCAAAGCTGTGTGGGACAACGTTAAAATGTTGTTGGCAGGGTCAGAACTTACAAAGGAAGATCGTGAGTCACAGCTGTATGATGAGTTCGAGCATTTCAAAATGAACCCAGGAGAGAATGTCACAGACTACTATGTAAGATTTCATAAGTTGGTGAATGATATGAGGATGATCAGAATGACTATGCCCAATATCCAACTAAACTCAAAGTTTGTGAACAACATGACTCCTGAATGGGACAGATTTGTTACAGCTGTCAAACTTAACAAAGGTTTAAGGGATACCAACTATGAACAGCTGTATGCCTACTTGCAACAACATGAGAAGCATGCTGTCTATGATCGGGTGCTGAGAGAAAAGTTAAGTCCTTCAACTACAAATGATCCACTGGCGTTTATGACAAATGTTCAACCGACAATCCAATCATCATCCAACCCAAGCTATCATCAACTTCACTCACAAGTACCTGCTATGAGCTCTCAACTTGACTCAGGGTACTCTCAGACCAACAAAATGATTGACAATCTCACCAATCAAGTTTCATTACTGGTTCAACAGTTTCAAGCATCACTCCCTCAGACCAACAATCAGTTAAGGAATTCATCCAACCCACGCAATCTAGCAATGGTGGAGGATGGGAAAATTGTGGTTCAGAATGTGCAAGGGAGAGCTGGTAGAAACATGGGTCGAGGTTATGTGCAGAATAGAGCAGGGAATGCCAATCAGGGGCAAGGGAAACAGATCAAGTGTTATAATTGTGGGGGGCTTGGACACATTGCTAGAACCTGCAATCAACCTAAACGTCCTCAGAACTCAGATTACTTCAAAGACAAGATGCTGTTAATGCAAGCTCAAGAGAATGGTGCGGTATTGGATGAGGAAGAGTTACTGTTCTTGGCAGGAGATGGAGGAAATACTTTTGATGAAGATGTGGATGAGAAACCTGTTCAGGATCTAGCACTTAATGATCCCAACATCTTCAAGGCAGATGACTGTGATGCATATGACTCTGATGTAGATGATGAACCTACGGCTCAAACTATCTTCATGGCTAACTTGTCTTCCCTGGTCTCATCTCCACGTCAAGTTGGTCCGTCTAATGCATCCGTGATATCTGAGGTACTAAAAATTTATGACACATATAATATAGTCGAGGGACAAAAGAATCCCAAAGATGTACAACAGGCAGATGTTTCTGACACAACTACTGTTGACATGGAAAATAGCAATATTATTTCATATGAACAGTATTTGAATCACAACAACTTGCCTGATGTACCAAATGGTGATTCTTTTGTAAATAAAGATGTTTGTGTTGTAAGTAATATAGGTGCCTTAGATAATGCGTGTAAGTTAGATAATGCATATGAGTGCCAAGAAAACAAGTTGCCTGTCCCTGATGATGACTTGATCACTAGACTTAATATCTATAAAGAACAAGTGGCTATGTATGAACAGCGTGCTAAGTTTGAGCTTAATGAACGAGAGCAGAAATTAGAAGGTCAAATGAGTACACTTATTAAAGAGTCTAGAGTAAGAGAAGAAACATTAAAATTAGAGTTGAGTTCTTTGAAAAGTCAGCTAGAACAGTCTGTCAAACAGAAACAGGAAGCACAAAAGTGTGTAACTACACTTAAGCAAGAATTCAAACAAAAAGAAACAACTCTTTTAAATGATTTCTCTAGACTCAAGACGTTAAAAAATAAGCTTGAAGATAAGTTGTACACACAAGATCAAACCATACAAACTGCTCAAATGATTCATAAGCACAGAAAGTTGAGTGATAAGCATAGTAAAATCATGATAGGTGAACCTAAATCAACCATCCTTAGGGACATGAAAGTACTTCAACCAGCCCTATATGATGGTAATGTGATGCTTATGCCTATTCATGACCAACCTGAGCATATCTACACAAATGAAGAGGATGAGATAAGTGATAGAACGAGGGGAAAAATGAATGAGAAAATGAGGGATCCCGAGTGCATAGTCAGACGGATAATAATCAAGCCCCATGATTATTATGAGGAAAATCGTTTGACTGTGTTTGCTCCTCAAAAGAAGTTAACACCTGAACAGATTTTCTGGAAACAAGATAATGAAAAACTTAAGGTAGAAAAACTTAAGGCCAACACCCCCCCTTATTAGAAAAGTTGCCTCCATAACGGTGTATCCCCCCAATACACCTAGGAATTTAGTGCCTTTGTCTCTTCCCACTGAATGCAAAACTTTTATCAGCTTATATGTGCTTTGGCAACTGTTTGCTGATTTCGATAAAACATGTAAGAAGAGAATCACACCCTCTGGTATTACTGAGGGGGAGAGGTGTTTTGAACATGCAAAAAGGTGTTACTTAACTGAGGTCATGCCATTCTTTAAACTACTTAAAGAACACTTTGAAGGGTTGCAAACTGCTCTTAAAGCCGAAATAAAAGAAATGGAAGTAGTGTTTAAAGATATGGAAAATGAGGTGAATGAACATGCAATAGAACTTAAGAGTCGAGAGATTGAAAGAAAAAACATACTCATTACTAACGACAACTTGATTGCTAAATGTATTGCACAAGATGTATTTTACACTGTTACTGATTCTGCATTGTCTGCTTGTCAATTTAATGAGTATGCTATTGCGTTAAATGTCACCCAGAATCGTGTTGTTGAGCTTGAGGGGGAGAATTTAAAATTGCTTGAAAAAATTCAAAATGATGACCATGATAATATGGTTAAACGTTTTTCAAAATTGGAAGTTGAATATCTTAATTTGCAATTGAAATATCAACATTTAAATGAAAAACATAAAATATCGAATGACAAGACATCCTTGGATGCTCCTGAATTTGATACTTATTTTGAATTAAGCAAACGAGATGAGACAATTCAAGCTCACACGAACACGATTCGACTGCTGAGGGCCCAAATTGCCCAATTGAAATCCAACAAGTGTGAAGTGTATGGCACCAATAAACCTTCGTCTTCAGATTCTCAGAATTTTCAATATCAAAACACCATAAATAAGTTACATTATGAAAATGAGTGTTATCGAGAAGAAAATTCAAAGGTTAAACAACATTTCAAAGAGTTATATGATTCTATTAAAGTTACAAGAAGCAATCATAATGATCAAATAACCTCTTTGACAAATGAAATTGAGAATCTCAAGGCTCGGGTGAAAGGTAAAATGCCATGCACCACTTGTAATTGTGATGCACCAAAGGCTATTGATAGTAAAAAGTATGATGTTGATGTTGGGCGTATTCCATTTAAGCTTAGAAATAACAGCCTTGCCCATCAAACATATCTCGATCATCTTAGAGAGGGCCTTGACACACTTCGTGAGGTGGTTGAAGAGGATAGGACTGATAAGCCACTTGATAGGGCAATTGTCTATGCCTGCAAACTCACGAAAAGGATTCAGGAAAACTTAGAATATGCCATAGGCTCAATTCCTAAGTTTAGCAGCCATAGAGATAGATCTGTTGCATCATCATCTACTGTTGAGAACAAGCATGTAGCCTTTGATCTACCACCTAAGACATCAGAACCCAACACATCTTTATCAGGAAGGCATGTGACAGAAAAACAAACTAATGTTTCCTTCGATGCTTCTACAGGAGTAAAAAGTGACACCCAAGCTAGCGAGTCAAGGTCTAGAGAAAATGCAAGAAAGGATAGGACTGCGCCAGCTAAGAATGATCACTTGAAGAATGTAGAAGCCCAACCTAGGAACAATAAGTTTGCAATGAGTAGGATGAATCGTGTTGATTCTAGTATCAAAAGTACTGTAATTAATTCGAATTCTAATGCTATCTGTAAAACATGCGACAATTGTTTAATTTCTGCTAATCATGATGATTGTGTTGTGTCCTTCTTGATGTCTTCTGCGTCACCCCATGTTAAGAATGGTAGGATAACTGAAACATGCAAGAAAGCTTGGAAAGCTACAGGAAAAACATTTGCTAGCATAGGCTATCAATGGAGACCCACTGGAAGGAAATTCACTTTAGGAAAACAGTGCACGTTACCTAAAATGAATAAGCATAAAATTGTGAAAGTTAAGGAATGGAGACCCACTGGAAGGAAATTCAATTTAGGAAAACAGAGACCATTACCTAAAATGAATATGCATAAAATTGTGAAGAATAAGGAATGGAGACCAACTGGTAGAATCCTGCCTTTATAATCACAATGCCTTCCACCTCAGTCTTGTCCTGTCTCTAGTTCTGTCTCCTCAGTAAAGACAGTAGCATCTGTGAAATCTGTGGTTCCAGAATATGTGTGTGCTGACCAAACGGACCCCAATTGCACTTGGGGATCCACATTTTTCAGTTATCCATTGTTGTCTGGTTTCAAGTGCAGGTCGTACAAATCGTCCTGTGGTATTTGGACTCAGGCTGCTCAAAACATATGACTGGGGATCGCTCGCGGCTCAAGAACTTCGTGAAAAAGTTTATCGGGACAGTTAGATTTGGGAACGACCACTTTGGTGCTATTATGGGTTATGGAGATTATGTGTTTGGTGACAGTGTAATCTCAAGGGTATATTATGTGGAAGGACTAGGGCACAATCTGTTTTCTGTGGGTCAATTTTGTGATTCAGATCTGGAAGTGGCTTTCAGAAAGCATACATGTTTCGTCAGAGAATTGGATGGTATAGATCTCCTCAAAGGCAGTCGGGGCACCAATCTATACACCATATCGATTGAAGAAATGTTGAAATCCTCTCCCATATGCTTGCTTTCTAAAGCCTCTAAGACAAAATCATGGCTGTGGCATCGTCGTTTGAACCACTTAAACTTCGGTACCATAAATAATCTTTCCTGTAAAGATCTTGTTAGAGGGATGCCCAGACTGAAATATGAAAAAGATCATCTCTGCTCTGCATGTCAACTGGGTAAAAGCAAGAAACAAACCCACAAGCCTAAAAACCATCAACACCAACTTGGAAGTTCTTCATACCCTCCACATGGACTTGTGCGGTCCAATGAGAATACAAACCATAAATGGAAAGAAGTACGTTCTGGTGATAGTAGATGATTATTCTCGGTTCACATGGGTAAAGTTTTTGAGAACCAAGGACGAAACTCCAGAGGTTATCATTAAACTGATAAAACAGCTGCAAGTAAGGCTCGATAAAACTGTCATAATCATCCACACTGATAATGGTACTGAGTTTGTTAACCAACAACTCCGTAATTTCTATGAAAGTATTGGCATCACCCATCAGAAAAGTATCCCTCGCACTCCTCAACAGAACGGAGTGGTTGAACGAAGGAACCGTACTCTGGTAGAGGCTGCAAGAACTATGCTTATATTTTCAAAGACACCGATGTTTCTCTGGGCAGAGGCTATTGCAACAGCATGTTACACTCAAAACCGATCTCTAATTCATCCGGTTCATGAGAAGACTCCCTTCGAGTTAATTCATAACAAGAAACCAGATCTCTCCTTTCTTCGTGTGTTTGGTGCACTTTCCTACCCAACTAACGATAGTCAAGACTAGGGAAAGTTAAGAGCTAAAGCAGATGTAGGTATTTTTGTTGGATACGCACCAGACAGTAAAGGGTATCGAATCTACAATAAGAGAACCCGTAAAATTATGGAAACCATTCATGTTACGTTCGATGAGCTGAGTGAGCAACCTGCTTCAGGACAAATTAGTTCTGGACCCGATCTTAACCTTTTGTCTCCTGGACCCATTAGTTCAGGACTTGTACATAATTCCACGCCTGCAGATTCTTATGTGCCACCTACATGCGAGGAGTTAAAGAAGCTATTTGATCCTATGTTTGATGAATACTTTGAGCCAACGAATGGAACCATCCCAAGTGAACCTGCTGTACTACCTATGGCTGAAGTTCAAGCCCCACAAGGTTCAGAAGGCCTTACAGCTTCAGTATCAGTCAGTCACAATGCTCCAGCTGCCAGTCAATCGCCTTCGTCATCAAACGCTCAAACTTCTCCAGTAACACAAGAATCTTCAGATAATAATTCATTGGAAGTTAATCCTTTTGCTCCTATTGATGAGGTTCCTTTTGAAAACATATTTGCTCCTGAACATTCATCAGACACATCCTCACTTGAAGGACAAAGCACTGCTACGTCTGTTCATAACCCTCAACCTCACGACCATCTCAGGAAATGGACCAGTGATCATCCAATCGACAACATCATAGGCAATCCCTCACGTCCAGTATCCACACGTAATCAACTAGCCACTGATGCACTGTGGTGCTTCTTCAATTCCGTACTGTCCAAAGTCGAACCAAAAGATGCCAAAGAAGCAATGACAAAAGATTGCTTGTTCCAGGCTATGCAGGATGAAATCCATGAATTTGATCGACTTGAAGTATGGGAATTAGTGCCTCCTCCAGAGCGTGCAATGATCATTGCTTTAAAGTGGATCTTCAAAGTGAAGCTCGATGAGTATGGTGATGTCTTAAAGAACAAGGCACGGCTAGTTGCTAAAGGGTTCAGACAAGAAGAGGGTATTGATTTTGAAGAATCGTTTGCTCCGGTTGCTAGAATTGAAGCCATAAGAATCTTCCTCGCAAATGCTGCTAGTCAAAATATGATAGTCTACCAGATGGATGTCAAAACAGCATTCTTGAATGGTGACTTAAAGGAAGAAGTTTATGTGAGTCAACCAGAAGGATTCGTGGATGCTGAACATCCTACTCATGTTTACCGCTTGAAGAAGGCTCTGTATGGGTTAAAACAGGCGCCAAGGGCATGGTACGATACATTGTCCAAGTTCCTCCTAGTGAACGGATTCTCCAAGGGTGTTGTTGATCCCACACTATTCACCAGGAAGTCAAGAAACCATCTACTGCTAGTTCAGATATATGTAGATGATATCATCTTTGCTTCAACAGATCCTAGTGAATGTGATAGTTTTTCAAAGGAGATGAATTCCAAGTTCCAAATGTCCATGATGGGACAAATGGCATTCTTCTTAGGATTACAAGTTTCTCAAAGTCCCGGAGGCATATTCATTAATCAATCCAAATACGCCAACGAGATCTTGAAAAAGTTTGGATTCTATTCCAGTGAACCTGTTGACACTCCCATGGTTGATAGAACAAAGCTGGATGAAGATCCTTCAGGGATTCTAGTAGATATAACAAAGTATCGAAGCATGATTGGATCTTTGATGTACATCACGGCTAGCAGACCAGATCTTCTGTTTGCTGTGTGTATGTGTGCTCGGTATCAATCCAGACCAACCAAGAAGCATGTTGAAGCAGTGAAAAGGATCTTCCGATATCTTCAAGGCACGGTTCATATGGGTCTTTGGTATCCTAAGGACACTGCAATGGAGTTAACGGCTTACGCGGATGCTGATCATGCGGGATGTCAAGACACTCGTCGAAGTACTTCAGGAGGAGCTCAGTTTTTAGGGGAAAAGTTGGTTAGTTGGTCTTCTAAGAAGCAGATGAGTACTTCCATATCATCTACTGAAGCTGAGTACATTGCTATGTCTGCTTGTTGTGCACAAATTCTTTGGATGCGATCACAGCTTTCGGACTATGGATTCTCATACAACAAAATTCCCCTATATTGTGACAACAAAAGCGCCATTGCTCTTTGTTGTAACAATGTTCAGCACTCCAGGTCAAAACACATCGACATCAGGCATCACTTCATCAGGGAACAGGTGGAAAAAAGGAATTGTGGAACTATACTTCGTGAGGACAGAGTTTCAGTTAGCGGACATCTTCACCAAGGCCCTGCCAAGAGAAAGGTTTCAGTTTATTCTCCCACGCCTTGGCATGAAAAGCATGACTCCTGAAACCCTCAAGTGTCTTCAGGAAGAAAAGGAGGAGTAAAGGATTGTCTTCTTATATCCTTGTACATAGTTGTATATATCTTAAATCAAAAAGAAAAATACAAAAATATAAAACCTATAAAAACCATAAAAATCGAAAAATCAGAAAATACCAAAAATAGTTCTACCTAGGCATGTCTTCTGTTTATCGATAACATTTACGGATCTAGAAATGTCATTCAACAATGGCACAGACTCTTAAATGAAGCTCGAGCAGAAGTTATACTAATCAGTTAAAACATGTCTTAATGGCTTGCAGTTACTTCATACTGCAACCCGCACTGTACAATGGGGAAAGCATGTCGCCAAAAAGACAGCTGTTCCTCCAACCGGGTGATGTTCACCTGGGCATGGATTACTTTATATCCATGTTCTCCCGACTTGATGTACGTTTCAGTGCGTCATTTCGTGTATTAGAAGAGAAGTCTTCTTTACATCAGACTCTTTATCTTGTTTGATTCTTCAAGAGAGTCTTGATGTTACACAAGGTGGTAAATTGATTTAAATTTTCACAAATACCCGTCGCTCAATTGAATGACTACAGCTCCTTTAATGGAAAACGGGTCATTAATTGAGGGGGGGCATATTTGTTCAAATTCCCGACACCTTGCCAAAATTGTGCAACATCAGCAGTGACACTCTCTCGGTGTTTCAAGGGAAGCATAGTATGCTTCAAAATTAGAATACATTCAAACCTGACCACATTTTCTCCCAAATTTTCTATACTTATTTAAATCACTTGGGATCACAAATCTCAAATGGTTTGAAATTTTTGATCGGGGGAGAGAATGTGATTTAAATAGGAAATTTTGATAAAATGTGATGATTTTGAATGTTAATGTATGCTCTCCCGTATGTGCTAAACCATTTTATATATCAATGCACATATAGAGGGGGAGCAAAATGTTTTGGTCATAAACGCAAGCTCTTCCATATGTGCGAAAATCTTTCTAATATCGATGCACATATTGAGGGGGAGCAAATGTTTTTAACAAAACAAAGGATTTGGCATCTCACGTGAGCAAGACTCAGTCTTCACCAATGAATTGACGAAACTTGAACTGTCATCAATCGAAAGGATACGTCTTGGCCGGGTAATAATTTCAAGCTGGTATAACCAGTGATGTAAGCGTGTCTCGAAAAAGATGTATCTGAGTAGAGTGTACCATTTCGAGAAACTTTCTGTGGACTTGACCAGGCTGGGTAATAATTTCAAGCTAGTCTAACTAGTGATGTAAGCGTGTCTCGAAACGGTCATGTTCACTGAAAGTGGATCAATTCAAAAAGTGCGAGCTCCACCTAACATGTGCAAATTTATAAAACAATCAACCGAGCACATGTTGAGGGGGAGCATTTGAAAAATATAAAACTCTCAAGTGTTTGCAAAAATATGTTTCGAAATCATGAACATTTTGAGAGATTTTCCAAAGATTTGGTTTGGCAATTGTGGAAGAACACCAAAGACCGACCATTGTATTTCATATAATGGAGTTATAAGGATGGTAAGGTTAGGTACAAGTTCCCACGATCCCGCCAGAGCCGGAGGGATCTACCCAGGGACAATCCACTAGTTAGTGTAGAAGTCCTTAGGTATGATTAAAAAGGAGAAAAGTGAATGAGGGAATAGTGCCGACTGAGATGGAGCTAACACTGGAATAAACCCAACAAGGTGTTAGTTATGAAGTCTCGGTAAGCACTGAAGGGGTTGAAGAATGAAAAAGAATTGTAAAGAGAAAGGGTGAAAAGAAATAGCCCTCCTTACAACTTAGGCAGAAACCGGGTCAATACATATGCTGTCAGAATCACTTAGTTGATTGCTGGCATTGAAGACAAAGTATCATGGACCCAGTGATACGCTGCACAACCCTCCCTAGCCACTCAAGGTCCCTCAAAGGACTCTTGTTTCAATTGTCACGGAGTTCAATACATTCCTATCGTCTCTCTCACTCCGAGTTAGATGATATTGAAAAGGTGGCAGTTCTCTCCAGCCTCCGCTCACTAAATCAAAACGCACAATTGAGTCTAGTGCCACGAGATGCATTATAAGATCTCATAGGGACACGAATTATCTCTACACTGGTTGTTCAACATTAAGGACACCAGTTGTAAACTTATGAGTCCTACGCAGATCTTAGCAATCTGCCAGAACATTTATGAGAGAACTTACTTATGTAATTCTCAATGATTGAATGGAAATTCCTGCCAGGGTCAACATCAAGCAGCCCTGAAAGCAGGTCACTTCGGTAATTCCTCGTGGATTACGCTTAGTGGTCGCGGCGGTCTCAAACGGTCTACAGTCGTGGAGTGATCTCCAGCGACTCACCTAATCGTTGATGTGCTACGGTTCGATCTTAAAAAGCCCTCTGTGGGTTTTCGATTAGGAACGGTCTTGGTAAGGATTAGAGAGAGTTTTCACACTATGCTGTTGACTATCTCGAAGTCCAAACTTGTAAGTACCGGTCGAATTATTGCTAACTGTCGTATGCAGGAATGTCTGGCGGTTGTAGCTGTGGAATGCTGTAGCTGGTTGCAGAAAAGATGCCAATCCTCTACCACATGTTCACACTACATCATCATTGTTATTCAACAAAGTCATGATCACCCAAAAGACCTTCAACACAGCTTCTGCTAACTCTGATGCTGAAGATCATGACACCATATAGTGTGAGCATGTCGGCTCTAAGTACATTTCATCACATGGAGACCTAATTCTGAAAGATGACTTGGAGACTCAAGTAGGATGATAATTTCAAAGATTACTCAAAGTTCATCCAAGACAAAAGAGAAGTCATCTTAAGATCACGGATGTTTGCACAACAATCAATGATATTGAAGAATCAATGGTTACGAGCTATGAAATCAAGATCCAAGGATGAAGTGCTAGAATTCAGAACATGACTTCCGGGGTGACCTCCCTTAGGGGGAGATTGTTAGGAATATGAATATTCTGTTGAAGACTCGGTCACCCCGAGTACTTAGTAGCACATCATAGCTCGTAGGATAATTAGTAATATTATTAGTAGTTTAGTTATTAGTAATATTGTGGAGTGGGTCGGGTCTTTACCCACTGTCAGCTCGCTCCACAGTCCACTAAGGACATATTATGTAGTACTATAAATACTCCCTTCCCACCCATGGGAAGGGTTGGACCTTTCATGATAATCTAATCTCATATTGTTTCTCTCTCTACAAAGGCTCCCAAACTCTCCTACCTCTCTCTAGAATATCTTCTATTCGATCCAAAACTAAGCCTCATACAAGTGTTTCTTGCATTGTGAATACCCCACAATAGTAAACATGAGGGTTTCTGTCCTTGCAACCCTGCCCTCTCCAATTGTTATTTCCAACGGAACTTCTCCTAGAGGCCACGAACGTTCGCCAGAAAATCCTGCTAAAGGCATCTTTGAGTCAACCCTTTGAGGACCTGACCGCAGGCGAGAGCTTTCGAAAGCAATGTTCATATATGACTTCACAAGGGCTTCCGCAGTCCATGTAAGCTCCACTTATTTCTTGGCTAAAGATTAGGATTTTGATAACTACCGGATCATTCGAAGGGATCTTGCCTGTGATAGGGGAAAACGTTATTTCCCTTACCTCGTTTGCTTCCGGCTCCGGTACTTTCCTTTTCGAAGTGGTTTCGCCCCGATGTATCATTAGTATGGGGGCTTCGGTAGGGTTAGTATCCTTGGCCATTTGAGTGTCAGTCATCTTTTCTTTGCCTTTCTTGATTCCTTTTACCAGGTGTGCCAACTGCCCAGATCTTACGGCCTCTTCAATTTGTTTCTTTAGTTCCCTGCAACTGTTCGTATCATGGCCATTGTCTTCGTGGAAGTGACAGTACTTGCTGGTATCCCTGTTTTTGCCCTTACTTGTCATGCGGGGAGGTGCTTCAAAGGCTTTGGCTGCCCTCTCCGTAGCAAGTATTTCCTTTAGAGACTTCGTTAGACTGCTTAACAAACCATGGTTGGGGCCTTTGTTGTACGGAGAAAACCTATCTCTGTTCTTGTTCTTGTTCTTGGACCCCTCCCACGAAGAATGCTTCGAAAACTTGTTGTTGCTATCTTTATCTATCGGAGCCCCATTAGTGGACACCTCTTTTGCTTCGATCCAAGTATATGTCTTTTCGGTTAACCCTTTGTAAGTTGTCGGAAGGTCAGTGGACAAGAATTCCACCAAACTCCGATTTTGAAGACCATGTACGAAACCCAAAATACGCTGATCTTCATGAAGACCCAAAATCTGCAAAGTCTCATCGGTGTACCTAGTAACGAAGGCCCTTGTGCTTTCGTTTTCTTTTTGTTTAATGTTGTGCACCGTTAAATGAGTTCTCGTGAATTTTTTTTTGCTGACTGAAGTGTGACCGAAACTTAACTTTGAGATCATCAAGGTTGACGATGCTACCGGGCTTTTGCCCGTTCCACCAAATACGAGCAGAATCCCGTAGGGTGTATGTAAACATATGACAGGCCACCGGCATAACCCATTTTTTCATTTTGATAGCCCCTTCGAACAAATGTAAGAAATTGTCCGGATCCCCCTTCCCATCATAAGTCCCGACATGTGAAGGCATTTTCAACCCATCAGGCAATGGGTAATCTTCTATCCACCTAACGAAAGGTGTAGCTGAACCCATAGGGTCTGAATATAGACAATTATAAGGTGGTGCGTACATGGGGACAGTATTGTATGGATTGCTGTTTGGGGGCATTCCCATAGGAGTTTGGCTTGGGTAGGACTGATAAGGTGCATTCATGGCAAACGGGTAACCGTTTCCCATGGCGTACGGAGGGTATGCCATAGGATGGCCGAAAGGCATGCTCCCATAATTTTGGGGGAAGCTTGGGTTATTAGGCTGTCCATTTACTGAAGGATATAAATTTTGAGGATAAGAATGAGTTTGGAACGAGGGGTACATACCATTGGGAGGAAGATTTCCTCCCATATTAATTGTAGACGGATTGCCTTCTACGCCTGATGCGTGAGAAGGCTGCAACGGAACCCCAACTTCAGTCCTTCCAAGATGAGCTGCTAGCAATGGAGGCAAAGTCACCCCCATTTCTTCCCTTCGCTGGCTCCTACCGTTAGAGCCTTCGGTAACCGCCCCTTCTCTTCTTGTCGGAGCCCTCTCGGGGACTCCTTCGAAACCAACGGACCTTTTGTTTAGCCTTCGACCGATTGGAGATCCAATTCTTAAGGCCGATAGGGTTGGCCCTTGGGTCGGAGGCCTAGGTTCCATCTCCATTTATTCATCATACTCATCACTCGAGTATTCCAACTCCCTTCGCACCTCAACATTCCTGACTTGCCTGTTACGAGCCCTTAAAAGGGTTTCCAACACTTCGTGGTTGGCTTCGACAAAGGCTGGGCTAATGACAGGTTCTGGGTTGGCTGATGTCGAAGCATGATTGTTGGTTGTGATTTCTGGGTGAGAACGTGTTGTGAAAGTGGAAGCGGTTATTGGGGGAAGGTTGTTAGAGTCGTCGATTGGTATTGGTGCCAAGGTAGAGAAACCCGGTGGGGGAGTATCTTCTCTCCCTTGATCCATGCCGGAATAATAGTGAAATTAGTTGGTAGGTTATAAGCTCGGAATTAACGAGACCAATTGTAGCGGTCCCACGGATGGCGCCACTGATTGAACAAATATTTGCCAACCAAGCCTTCGATGGTGATCAAAGGAATAATGGGGTGTTGAGATTGCGCAGGGGTTGGACCCTGCGAACCACCTCCGGCGTGCGAGTAAGTATGTGTAATGGTAATATAGGTCGTAAATTGAGAGAGTGAAGTTAACTTACTTTGTTTTGGCCCGACTATGCTATTTATAGGGGAGAAATAGGACATAGTGGGCGGTTGCACATTGTTCGGAGATCATGGGGGCGTCCCATGGAAAGTGGTAACCGCTAGGGCTTTGTAGCCCACGATCTCTGTTTTGGCGGGAAAGCCAAAGGGAAGAGGAGACGTGGGTTTGACCAGGTCAGGATGGTCCTTCGTGCTAGTCCCTTCGTCAGGAATACCCCGAAGGGCTTAGGGCTTCGATTGGCGGATTCCCACATGGTAACCAGTTCGCAAGCGAATGGTTTTACGCCAATGAAACGTGTTAGAAGATTAACATGGGCCTCCGAAGGGAGGGCTTTTTACAGGCTCGAAGGAGAGTCCTTCGACCCGTTCGGAGGGTACATCATCATGTACATTATTTGTTGTTTCAAACTTTCAGTTTTCATAGCAAGAAGAATTATCAACTTGTACATTGTTTCTTGTTTTAGATTTTCAATTTTTATTTATGTATGGAAGATAAAGGTTGTTTCTTGTTTTATTTAGAATACTCAATCTATAGAAGGAAAGAAGAATATGTGTGGAATAACTCATAATGAGTAAAAGCATAATAGTACACGCTTCTATTAGATTTTTCTCATTTTGAAAGTTTTACGCAAGACCAAAAGAAGACTATTTTCACTTTATCTCTATTTGTAGTATCGACATGTAGTAGTTAGATATAAAGTGACATAATGAGTAAAAGCTAATTTTACACGCTTCTATAAAACTGCCACCATACATCCCTGAGGACAAACGGTGCAATTATTTATCTGTTATCTTCTAACGTGAGGGAAAATAATTGAACCTTTCTTCCTCAAATGTATGGTGGCTCACTTTTATTAACGGAGTGATGTACATGTGGCCTACTTAAGGATGTATTTTACAAATTTTACAAAACATTTTTTGACCGTATTCAATGTGTAATTATGGTATTTTTAAATTTTTAATATAATTTTACCGACAATGAAACATCTTGTCGGGTGGTCGTTTTGTCGGGCTTATCCAATGTGTGTAATCATGGTATTTTACAGTTTTTTCTATATTTTACCGACAGTATAATATTTTGTCGACCGGTATCCTAGTATGTAATTGAGGTGTTTCTCAACTAAATAGGCTGAGAATTCAAGTCTTGTCGTGAATATAAGTGTAGTATAAATAGATGAGTATGTTTGTGTTTTAGAGAAAAAATAAATAAATAAAAAAAAAAAAAAAAAAATCAACATCCATAAGAGCAGAGCCATGGCACCACCGGCCCAAAATTGACGATGGCGCACCACACCGTGGTGGCCAGCCCACGCATTCTTTTTTATTTTTATTTTTTATTTTTAATTTGAACGTTGGGTAACGGCTATTTTCCAAAAAATACCACTTTTTTAAAAAAAAATTACCCCTTAAAAATCCTATAAATACCTCCTTATTCTACCATTTTTCACACACTCTTCCAATTTAATTTATACTTCAATAATACTCAACTTTCTTTCAATTATGGATCCAAACAATCCCAACGACACCTATTACGACCCTTATTATGTTTATTTTAAAGACGACCGGGAGCGATATCTTCGGGATTACGCGGCGTATGAACAATTTGTAGCTCTGTGTGATCAAGAAGCCGAGGGATCGGGATCGGGTCCTAAGAGGACGAGGGCATACATACCACGTGAACGAGAAGAGGCGGAACAACGTTTAATCGACGACTATTTTGGCGACGATAAGACTCCTCCTAAATATCCTGAAGAGAATTTTAGGCGAAGGTATCGTATGAGTTCTAGACTTTTTAATAAAATACTCAACGATATTTTAAGTTATGATGTTCATCCTCTTCCTGAGTACTTTAATTTTTTTAGACTACGTTACGATGCTACCGGTCGTTTAAGTATTGGTCATATTTTGAAGTGCACATCTGCCATCCGCCAACTGGCGTACGGCACTGCGCCTGATGCGTTTGATGAGTACTTGCAAATTGGTGAACGTTGTTCACGACAATGTTTAGAGTATTTTACTAAATGCATACATATTTTGTACGTTGAAAAGTATTTAAGAAAGTCTACTTCAGCGGATGTTGAAAAAATATATGCATTGCATGAAGAAAAACATGGACTCCCGGAATGCTCGGGAGTATTGATTGTATGCATTGGGATTGGAGAAATTGCCCAAAGGCCTTACAAGCTCAATTCAAAAGACGTGATCATAAATACCCAACTCTTATGTTAGAAGCGGTTGCGGATCAAAAATTATGGATTTGGCATGCATATTTTGGTGTCCCGGAGTCAAATAATGATCTTAATGTGTTATATGATTCCCCGTTATTTGATGATGAACTTGCCGGTAGAGCTCCGGAATGTCCATTTGTAGTAAACGGACATACATATAAAAAAAGGTTACTATTTAGCCGACGGCATTTATCCGACATGGTCCGTGTTTGTCAAAACGTTTTCTGTTGCAAGGAATGAAAAAACGTTGAAATTTAAAAGAGTTCAAGAAAGTTCTAGAAAAGATATTAAACGAGCTTTCGGAGTCCTACAAGGTCGTTGGGGAATTATACGACAACCCGCACGTGCTTACGAAATCAACGTGTTGAAAATAATCATGTATTGTTGTATAATGTTACACAACATGATATTGGAAGACGAAGGATTCGAAGTGAATTTAAGAGATTTGTTCGTTGATCCAAGGCCGAACATTCCAGAGATTTGGACCGAAAGATGTGATTTACATGTTAGAAAAAACAAAGAACTTTGAGATAGAAAAGTGCACGACGATCTTCGACAAGACCTTGTGGAGCATGTATGGAACCTTAATTACTAGTTTGTAATTTTTATTTCTTGTTTACGTATTATGTTTTCTATTTTTATATAACTTTTTTTTATTAATGTAATTTTTTTATTTTTATTTAATTTAATGAAGTTTATTTTAGGGTATTAATATTGTGTATGTTTTATTTTATGTAAAAAAAAAATAAATAAATAAATAATAAAATCCTATGGCACCAAATTTTCTGGTGCCAACGGTAACGGCCAGAATGTGGTGTCATAGGATTTCTGGTATTATAGAGACTTTTGCTGACGCGACAACATGAACTTTTTTTGAGCAAAAAAAAAGTCCTAAAAGCACATCTTTAAAACGTAAGGCACAATGGGAAAGTGAGATTTTCATGAATAAAGTCTTACACATACGAGGGCAATATATGCCTTAAAGATGCATTATATGCAATATGCATATAACACCCCATTTAATATTATGCCAAAACAAAGAAAGTAATACCCTTATTTGGGTAGCATATTTCAGCATATTACAAAGGTCAAAAATCCTTAAATGATACATAAATACACATAAGGCACCATCCTATATATACCTTATACCTTACAATATAACCTACACCAATCAACCTACAAATATCCAACACTCTTATAACTTTTTATGGCATCACAAACAGAAGAAATGTCTGACAATGGTGGTTGCGCTACACCGCTCAAGGCAGTGGTTGATGAGCAGCAACCGCAGCCTATGACAGTAGAAGTTGTGGACGATAAGAACAAATCGCCACGACATCCTCGTTGGACAAGACAAGAAACACTTACACTTATAGAAGGCAAGAAACTTGCTGAGGAAAGAGGTCGTAGGGGACGGAAATCAAGTTCAGTTTTGGGGTTGGATCATGTTGAACCCAAGTGGGATTCGGTTTCATCCTATTGTAAACAAAGGTCAGTGAACCGTGGTCCGGTCCAATGTAGGAAAAGATGGAGTAATATGGTGGGTGATTTCAAGAAAATAAAAGCTTGGGAATCACAAGTGAACCAAGAATGTTATTCTTATTGGTTGATCAGGAGTGATTTAAGGAAAGAGAATAAGCTGCCCGGTTTTTTTGATAAGGAAGTGTTTGATGTGTTGGATGGAAAAGCGGTTACTAAGGCAGCTTATAAACTCGCTTTAGTGACCGTATCTGCAAATGCAGATGGTGAAAATGTGGCGGGAGAGGAGGATGAAGAGGAGGAAGGGAATGGTGAGGGGGAGGCTGATGTTGTTTTTGATAGTGGTCGTCGTGCCACGTCAGATGATGGTCTTTTTCCGGATTCTGACAACATGGAGGAGGAGGAGGAGGAGGGAGAAGGAAATGGTGAAGGGCATGATAATTCTGCAGACAAGATACATGATGCGGTGCCTATTTCAGGTGACATTCTAATATCTTGATTAACTTGTGAGTATATGGGTGTGTGAGTTTGTAGTGCAAAAAGAAAGAATTAGAACTTGTTGTTTTTAGTATCTGTGAAGCTTTAGATCAATTTATTAAAAGTAGCGTTATATGTTTAGGGAGGTTTTTGGATATACATTATGGAAGTGATTATTTAGTCTATAGTGTTTGGGTAACCTAGTTATAATTATTTTCATTCAAGTAGCACGATACACACCTAAACAGTGTCTCCTAGACTCATGCGCCACATTTTATTACACTTGATTGATCTTATCCTAAGTATTCAGTATCACATAATCATTCTAACATAATATTTTCCTATGATTGTCAGAGAAAAGGTATCAACTATTTCCCCAAGATTTCACCCAAGGTAAAGCATGTCACTGCATACACAACTTTTTAAATTTATTTTACTTATGTCACTTGGCAAATTCAACCCATTAACTGAAAAAATGAGTCAGTTGGGTTGTATGTTATCTCCTATTGATCAAATGAGTCAAACTGCTTAAACAGTTGAAACTGACCCAAAGTATATTCAAAGAGTCTAGTTTTTGGAATCACATATAATGCAGTAACTAATTATAAAATTAAAATATGATGACGGACAATACGAGGGGTAACATGTTACTGTTGTCTAGCAGGTACTTTCAAGGGACAGAAAACAAACTCGGTTTCATGGAGAGAAGGCTGTACATCTCAGGCCGGATTTAAGAGGAGAAAAGTATCAACAGACAAATGCCAAGACAAAAACTTTGATGATCGATTAATCGAAATTCTGGAAAAGAATACCAGCATGTTAAATGCACGACTCGAAGCAGAAAACACAAATTGTCAGTTGGATAGGGAGCAAAGAAAAGACTACAATGACAGCTTGGTATCTGCCCTTAACAAGATTTCAGACGCCTTGGCGAAAATTGCTGATAAAATTTGAGTGATGGCGATATAATATAGAGAGTTTTAGTAATGTCCTTTGGTCCTTTTAAGATTTAATTGCTGTGAAACACAAAGTTTTAGTATTTTGGCCTGCAATTTTATGTTGTCCTTAGGCATTAGTGTTTATTAATGCATTCATTATATAATTTAGTGTTTGATGCCTTAAATATATGGAAGAATGGACAAAAGAGGTGCAGGGTCAACAGAACCTGACCTTTGCAAGTATTGAAAATTACATGTTTTGACATGCCATCCAATATTTCTTGCATACACATGTGCCAGCCTGATCATCAATTTTAATTTACATCATGTTAACCATACACAAAACGAAACAAGTTAACACAATTTATGGGATAAAAGTGAATTAAGTCTAACCTCTCTCCATGTTAAGCCGAAACAGCTTCCAACAAATTTTGAAAATAAAATTGAGAGGTAATTAGGCTCCTCCCTTACTTTTTATCCATCCTTTTGCAGTAACCAATTGAGCATCTGCATCAGCATGAAGATATGCTCTTGTTGCCTTTGAATGTCAAGGCTATAAGCTCTCCAATTCACTTCACCGAATCCTATTCGAAATCTTTTGGGCACAAGGTTAAGAATATAGCGACCTTCTGCCAAAGATGGTTAAGCCACGTACATTAAAGCCAAAAAGGCTCGATATAGAACATGAATCCTTTTCCGTTTACCCGCTTTCTCTTTTGAAAACACATGTAACTTTACACGTTCCATTTATTGAAACATCCCATTCCTATAACTTCCAATCATAAATTCTTACCACAAAAATAAATAAAAATCATCATATCTAAAATAAAATTAAAAACGACTTACGGAGGGAAAAAAAATGTCCAGGCCCAGTGAATTTGAGATTTAAAATAAACTGGAAGGTCTCAAACCACTATTTTCTCACTACAATTTTTCTAGTTTATTGTTCCTAATTTGTACATGTCCTTTGATTAAAAATTCAAGGGGATCAACTCAACACTAATTTTACAACAATTGTTCTATAAATAAGCCCTAAAATCCCCTTGCAGTTGATGATCAATTTCCACTATATAATGGTAAAGCAGCTGGTTCCAAATGCCAAGAACTCTCCGGTATCCCATGCCCACCAATCCCGGGTACTCTAAAAGCCGGAATCCTGTGTGAAAAACACAACATTTCTCTTCTCAAAAACCCACGAACCATTTCAAACCCATCATCGCCTTGCAAACGTTGAAAAAAAGTCAAGCAGCCTTTTACTTCCACCAATCTAGCCACCATCATTTTCTCCCCATCGGAGAAATCCGACAAGATCTCAACCACCCAACACTTGCAGTTATCGTAGTGGGCCCGACTCCATGTAGTTTTCCAGTTTTTATACAATGCCCAAACCTCACCCTTTGATGGGAAAATCTTGTACACAGATGTGGTGGTGCTTTTGAAGCAGTTGACCGAGTGCGAGAGTTGCCTTATGTCAAGGGTGATTTTGAGATCTTTTGGTCTAAACATCCCACATGCTATAGGCATGTTTCGGTTTTTCCAACTGATTTCAATGTCTAAAACAGGTTCAGGTTCTAGGATCGTTGCAGATAACCGAGTTGGTGATATCAAACTGTTGATCAGCACATATTGACGAGGCATCACGTCTTTTCCATAGCACATAGCCCAAACTTGCCCCGTTGTGAAGTCATTTGCAGACCAATTAGAACCCAAAACTGAGCCCGTTCGATTCTGTGTAGGAATCAATAATTCAGAACCTTCTTTTTGATCCTTGGTTTCTTGACTTGGTTTTATTAGAGCCAACTGATCTAGCTCTATCATGCCATCATGGACCCCATCAATCTCACCACCCGTGAATCTATACGCCGGTATGTTATGAGCCAACATGTACAATTCACGTGGACCAATATGAATAGTGGCGGCTTCACCAGTTTGTTGCTCAAATATGCTGTTGAATCCATTAACTTTGACCAATAGACAACACTCGACTCCATTATATATTGAATAATCAGATATGATTTCAACAAACATAAAAGAACATCCCTTAATAGTATCAGGATTGTAAGACCATTCCTCGAGATCAAAATTTTCATAAACCGCCCAAACTTCACCTTTTTTGGGGTAAATTTCAAATAACTCCTCAGTTACTCCAGAATCCCACGAGCATTTGTATGAAAATACCCCTTTCGACTCAATCGGTCCACTTGTTTCTGAATCTAAGCAAAACGATCCACAAGCTACAGGTAAGCCTGCATCAAACCATCTTCTTTCACCTTCAGTTAAAGGGATTGGTTTCAACCACGTAACTTCAACTTCACCTCCCGATTTGTTACATATTTGACCGTATCTACTGCCAATGCCAGAATCAGTTAAATGACAGTGAACTGCCCAAATATCCTTTATTTCAAAACACTCAGGCGTCCTATAACTATCGAAACTATAATAATCCTGCTTTTTTGCATCAGGTCCTGAGTTAATAGCAGTGTCAATACCTTTAAACCCTTCAGATATTACATCAGAAGACGAGGATCCCGATTCTTGCAAGTTCATATTGTTGGGCCCAGTTGAACCATTAGGCACAGTATGCCCGTTGACACCAGCCGACCCATTGGCCCCAAGGTTGCCATTTTGTTCAGGGTTGCTTTCATAAGATTCATAATTAACCCAACTTGTACCTCGTTTAATATCAAACGTTACACGTTTTTTCTTATCAGATAATACAGCATAGGCTTCTTGTAAAAGCTTAAGAGCCAATTCAGTAGCAGGGAACTTGTACTTAATGGGTTGTAAAAGGGACACAAGTTTCTGATATTGACAGTTTATATCAGTAACAGTCGATGAAGGCATAAGCTGGAGAACCCAATAGTAATCAGTTTCATATCCGGGTATTATGTTTGTGGATGCGGAAAGAATGTCGCAAAGCGCAAGCATTGGAGCGATGTGATCAAGTCCAGGAAAAAGTTGTTGGGCTTTCTTTAGTTTTAATCTCGCGGGAATGTAATCATTTGCGAGAATCAGCTTTTCAGCGTCTGATTTTTCTCGAAGAGCTTCAACTTTGTTGTAAGACATGATGGTCTAATTTCTCTATGGTTTTTTTAATCAGTTATACTCAAAGAAACTTTTATAAGAATCAAAGAGTATAACTGAGTAAGTCAACAATCTTTATATTTTCCTGCATTACAACACATTTATAAATTTCTTGAAGATGAACAAGTGAAGAGAAAGGGTGCAGTCAAAAAGCGGTATAAAGGATAAACGGTATGAGAAAGTAGCAGCAGGAGAACGCTTCTTTGAAGCATTTGTAAAACTAGCATTTAAACAAAATACAAAACGCTACACGCTACTTGCCAAACAAGCTTTATATTTCAAACGCTAAACACTATTTGCTAATAACTCCAAAATGTTGTGCACCAAATATACCCAAACTCTTCTAAGGGGGTGTTTAGATTACTTTGAAGCTGATTATCTTTCTTTTTATGTCTATAATTTGTATTTATACGTAGATAATAAATTTTGCATTTGGCTATGTAGAGGTCAAATAATCTGTTTTTAGTAATTAGATAAAATCATTACCTATTTATTTAATTACCTAATTCGAGCACTCGTTTCACAAAGAGTCTCTCCTTAGAAACATATTATTTTCTTTGGGCAAGTAAATATATTATTCTTTATATAGCCACAGTTTGTGATACACTGAGACGTATGATCGTTACAAATTCAAACAACTAAGAACATCCTGTTACTATTTCCTAAAGCAGATTATTCTCCGGTTGATTATCTGATTCGGACTATTTAGATTAGTCAGAATCACGTAATCACCTTCAAAACCACCACCAAGGTGGCCTAGTGGTTAGGCGTCCTGATGTCCTGACAATAGGTCTCAGGTTCGAACCTCACTAGGTAAACATCTGGCCACTGTCAAGGGAAAGGGTTCTGAAACGATCACGACGGTTACCCGGGTCGGGTACATCTAAGTCAAAAACGCAACCTCCCCGCGTAACTTAAACAAGAAAACCTCATTTGTTTACTGTTTACATAACGACCTTCAAAACACAAGTCCAAAACCCCATGTAACTTAAATACCAATCATTGCAAAAGAATACATGCCGATTAAATGAACCACTACTAAATAAACACAAATCCCGAACCCCTTAAATACCAATCATTACTAATTTACTACTACAATGTCAATAAGTTTTCATAAAAAAAAACGACTTCCACAAAAATAGCATATATTCTTTATTTACTTCAGGTCAATATATAATCAATACAAAACAAACATTATGTACAAATTTAGCAACAACAATTTTCTGCATATAGTACAAATCAATCCTTTAACAGTAAAAAAAAAAAAGAAAAAAAGTCAATTTCTGAAACAAATATAGCAATTGAAAATGTACCATCCTAATGAGGTAAAAATTTCATTTCATAACTCAGAAATTTAACCCATTTTAGCAACAATCACTTTACGTTTTACCCAAATTAAATTCTTGCTTCTAGATCTAAAAACTTCAATTTTCAAATTATGCCAAAATACATAAATAAATTTCATATTAAAAAAAAAAAAAAAAAAAAAAAAAAAAGCTTTAATTTTCCCCAAATTAAACATAAAAACAAAACAAACCCACAAAATTAAATCATACCCATTATGTAAAAATGCACCTTTTATATAATTACATAATCAAATTAGTACTACAACACCTAATTAAATCAACATGCATAAAAAAAATCTTAAAAAGCAACTTACATTTAATCAATAACTCAATTAAATATCAAATTCATACAATTCACATCGAAATAAATTAATTGAAGCAAATTAGTACATATAATACCTGTTCTTGATCACAAAGCTTCAATTGTTGACCCAAATTGACTTAATTGATAAAATTGAAGTGAAATTAGTGAATTAAATAAGGTGAATTGAGTAATTAAATGGGTTAATTAGATTTTTAACGTTTTTTTTTTTTTTGGTGAGATAAATTTTAGGAGAAAATTTGGGAAATATTTTGGGAGAGATGACAAAAGGGTGTGGAAAGCGTGCTATGTTTTCCACTCCTTGAACCCATCGAACATGGGTCCCATTAACTTAACTATAGTTAGTTAGCTAGTTAAACCCAAACTCGTGTCGTCTGGTCGGGTTTAGCTGTATTATATTTTTAGTTTATGTTTTATTCCATAGCGATTATAAAATAGCTACGTACTTTTTTTTAATTTTGTTTTAAGCATAAGCGGTTGCGTGAAGAGTTGCTTCGTTTTTATTTTGTTCGATTTATAAACTGATTATCGAGAATAAATAAAGTGCATGTGAAAAGAGTCTTGAAACATAGGAAAACACGGTTACAAAAAAAAATGCAAAAATATAATATCGTTAAAAAGACTTACGCAAATGTTAGATATCATTTTGAAAAACTAATGGTAACTAATTGCTAAGGACTTCGATTATTTGAAGTTTGATAACTATTTGAGGTATAACTTGATGTCGATTAAGGTATTTTCATGATCCTTAAAGGGTATGGGCCAAATTTATTGAATTGGGTATTTTTGGACCATTAAAGTTTATGGGCCAAATTTATAGAATTGGGTATTATAGGGACATTAAAGGCTATGGGCCAAAATGATTGATTTTGGTATCATTGGGCCTTAGATGGTCTGAATATGATTCAATATGTGAATTAAACATTAGTAATGCCCCAATCGACCTCAGTGTTGTTTTTTGCTAGCTAATGGGTTGTTGAGCCTTAAATGGGTCTGATTCTATGATGAATGATCTAAACACTGAGAGGCATTTTGTTTTTTTTTTAATGTCTTAACAGCCTCTTAATGTCTTTTAATGAGCCCAACCTTTTAATCGGTCAGACATTTTGGGCGTTCAGACCGTTTGTTTTTTTTCCCGTTCAGACGCAGTTAGATCTTAATGGTCTAGACTTGAGAAGGGTGTCTTAATGCCTCTTGTTGACACAAAATAACCAAAAAAAAAAAAAAAAAAAAAAAATTAGTACGAGCAAGCAAATGACACAACAAAAATTAGTAACAAGATTTTCGATTCAAATTTAGACATTTACGCCTCAGATTCAGATTCAGATGTGCGGTTCAGATTCAGATTCAGAGCCTCTGAATAAACAAACACCACCTAACTTTTCATTCGCGATCTATTTTAGAGCTTAAACTCGATGTTATACAATGAGTGGAGCTCAATATACACTTCATAATTTCTAAAACCCGATAAACAAATATTGATCATTTTATTTTTTCATCCAAAAAAAAAAAAAAACCCACTATTCACCTTATTGTAAAAAATAAAATATCTTATAACGGTAAATCGTTAAGCGACAAAAAATATATAATTGTGACTAGAATTTTTTAATATTTCAGTAAACGGACACTTCGATACACTTTCGACAAAAATATTTTTTTTCGAATTTTACTTTAATGTTAAAATTTGCTTCTGGAAAAATCGATGTGATTTGTTATGTTAAAATTTGCTTCAGGAAAAATCGATGTGATTTGTTAATCACATATTATATTAAATAACAACTCACATGTAATTTTTCATGTGTATATTTCAACAATCCCAAAAAAATTTGTTCAAAAAAAGTTCATCGAAAGTATATAGAAGTGCGCTTCTATGAAAAGATGATTTAATTCTCGTCGTGATGATATGATTCTTTTCCCGTAACAATTAACGTTTTGTGAGATTTTTTTTTTTTTTTTTAAATGATGAGAGTGAGTCTTTTTTGTTTTGATAAAAATAAATAAATAAAAAAAAATGAAATGACGGTGATTGAGTATTTAGAGAATTTGAGTTCAATATTGAACTTTTCTTGATATACAATAGTTTGTCTGTAAAATAAAAAGTCTTCACATTAGAAAAATGATTCACATTGATAAAGTTTTATCCACTCACACATACGATACAAGTCGTCGTATATGCAAATCTTGTATAAATCGTCTTTCATGCGTACAAATCATCTCTTATAGACTACGCATGTGATAAATTTGGCTCACGATTGAGATCCTTTAAAGTTCAAATATGCTAGTTATAATGCCCGCGCACGCGCGGGGTTTTTTCTAAATTTTTGAATAATGTGTTTTTATCTATTAAAAAACAAATAGATTAATTTGTGTTTATCGTTTTAGTTATGATTACCATGTTACCGTTGTTAGCTTAGGTATTACAGTATAACATTTTATAAGTTTTTGTAAACAACAAAGAAAACTAATAAACATGAAAACCTTGTTTGCTCTAATGGTATATAATTGCGATGGGTACAAACTACCATGGGTAGATGTAGAGATGAAATCTTCCCCGAAGGGAATGAACTCAGAGTGTTTGTCAATGCCACCTCCATTTGCAGTATGTGGTTTAGAGATTGTAGGTACATTTGAACCGGTAACAAAATCATTACTTGTAGATTCGGGAAACTCTATATTCATGTTCCATACTTTCTTGATCTTCTTTTCTTGAACCTGGTACACCAAACTGTATTAAAAATAGCACACCATGTTTATATTTTGCAACTTAATACTATACTTGTGATGCTTGTTATGCCTTAACGTGCTTGTTTAAGATACATAAAGTATTTGGTTTTTACTCTATAAAATAAACAATGGAGAAGATCGAACTACTCCAATTTTCTACCTTCTAGCACTTTATAGTCTTGTCATTAGTCGCGAGCAGAAACATGGCACCATTGGTTGTATGGCACCATTGGTTGCGGCGCAACTTGTTGCCCGTTTACCGGCCTTCTTATTGTAATTGGAATTCAATCTTCTAATATACCAAATGCTTTGGATAAAAAAAAATTGCCTAGCTCTTTAGATAGTCGAACTGGATCATAAGGGACCGCATACAGCTATCATTTTCGCAAGTTCCCTGAATATTGCATGTGAAAATCTTAAAATCAACTGATTCATCTGGATGATGAAACAATCTGATTTTATTTAAAGATAAAAAGTTACTTTTGTTCCATAATGAACTGCATCTTTTAGTTCTCCTTTATCAAGGGCAATTTTCAATGAATCGAGTTCGTTCGCCCATCACCAGATACTTTCCATATCATAGTCCCTTGAAAGCAATTCCAATCCAACCTGGATGTGACTGAAGCTATTAGATATAAAAACACCTGGTGCAATCTAGCAATAGGACATGGCAATTACTTACATTGATTCGTCGCACTGTATTAGTATCCCAAAGTCAGGTGCATCAGCTTCCCATCATCAGAATTCGACACTTACATATACCAAAAATCGCCAACAAACATCATCATTATCTCTAAACCTCTTCATCCCTGTAAACAACAACAAATTCAATTAAAAAACCTAGTGAGCAAAATCAATAATTGATGACGAAAACCCCAAAATTAAAAAAAACGTAAACATTGAATTATATCAATAATGAAGAAATTGTTTGGTGTGTACAAATAAATCGTGCATTCGTTTTAGTGCCCACGGCCACCAATCGCGGACAAAAGCATTAGACTCAGAGAATAAAATGTTGTTAATCATTACACACCACTAATTTGCACTAATAAATGAGAAAAATAAATAGGATCCATGGTGATATGGTGAAAAGAAGTACCAAAAGCCTGGGCGTTGACTATTTGGACATTACTAAACAGTTATTTTACTTGGCTACTTAAGTCCACAAAGTAACTCTGTAAATATTTTGCTCAACAGATAACAATATACTGGTTTTAAGAATTCAGTTCATCGTCGCTGCGAGTCTTGCTTACAGAACTTATGTATAAAAGATTAATTAAGTTACTATGCAATACCTTTATATCTATAGTTGGCAACTAAAAAATAAGAGTTTGTATATTCTACAATAATGATCTGATTAATTATCTTATAACCGATGAAGCTAAAAAGTCCCTTATATTTCTTGGATACCAAGTGAAAATGTCATCACGGCTTCCAAACATCGCATTTAATCGTTTAGTGACACTTTTGATTTAAAAAACAAATTAATACGGAGTAATACATAAGTATTATTAATAACACTTTTGATTTAAAAACAAAAGAAAATGCTAAATAAGTCACATACGTCATAAATTGCAGTTTCGTGTACTTAAAGCACTATAAGGATGCATCATGCATGATGGATATCATTCTAATAGGATTCACTTGTGTACCTCATATAAAGTCAAAAGGCTTGGCTTGTGTCCAACATGACACATTTGATAGTAGACGAATTGCAGAAGTTGTGTTGATGTCAGCTACACCATCTAATCAAGAAGACTCTGTGTGCGAGTATTCATCAAAAGCATCATGGGAAGAAAATTAATATAAAGGCTCACAAACTTTTTTGTTAATTTGTTATTTGTTAACAAAAGTATGACCTATAGTATTTTGGCATGTTCAATAGCAGCTTCATGGGCACTCCAAGCAGACCAATAAGATGCACATAATATAGTGCCGACAACCATGAGCTACAAAAATACCTCAGCAACATCAACCAATGGGGGTTTTGGAGAGTATAGTTGCACATAAACTGAGAAGAGAGCATATATCTTTAGAAAAGAGAAAAGACCTGAAAAGAGCATATACCAAGAGAAGTGCACATCTTTGGTTAAAAATTTTTAGAGAAAGGAACACACGCAGCGATGCCTATATTAAGTATCATTCACCTTATTCGGTAGACTCTATCAAGCTTGCACCAGCATCTCGTGGAAGCATGATTGCAGGGATACCAATATCTACATCGGACTCATGTGCAATCTACATAAATGTTCTTATTTAGAATCCAATGCATATATTTCAATTACTAACATAAACAGTTTTAAGACATTCCTAAACACCTCTAAATGTGGCCACTTAACGTTTACACCAAACACATCTACATTACCAACAGAGAATCAAATGGCTACTACATATGAATAAGTGCATTAGAATTGCTAATATAAGAGATTAGACGATATGTTGTAAATCAAAACCACTTTAGCATGGTGATAATGTAAATGAAAGAGCATAGAATATAAAGGTCGAAGTTTCAACCCATTTACTTACAAAATGGGGCATTTTTTGGGTATCCCTTACAGGTCAAATGTAATACTCCAACTCCAGTAAGTTGTTCAAAATGATCAGAAATTACCTTGAAACTGAATAGAACACATACAAACTCAAAAACACATGAAAATACCTTCAAATCTAATACATCCTGAAACATAAACGACCAATTATAAACTAAAAAATATACTTGGGTTGGGAGCCTTTAAGTCATTCAGATTCTCAGTTTAGGACTACTCTCGTAGGCAGTCTGTTGCGAATATAAGAATGCCAAATATAACAACATTATTTGGTATAATCATGATAATACGTAGCATATAAGCATTTTTCGGGGGAGATCGCTTGTGTTTGCTTAAAGTGCTAAAATAACAAAAATTTAGCATCTTTTTCATTGTGTCACAAAAACAAACACTTGATATGTATCTTTTGACAATCAAGAAAAGTGGTGTTTAATAAGTTAATGCCTACTACTATAATAGTAAGTTATATATTACCAATTATAGAAGGCCATCCAGTTTTAATTATTTGTTCTAAATTATAATGAGTGAGATTTATAGTCGAGCCATATTTATGATTTATATCACTTTTTTAAACATTATGAAAACACAATAAAACCAAAACAATGAGACAATATTATAGAAACCAATTGAATCCCATCAATCTTGCAAAATCAAAAATTAAAACTGATTTACTTACACAATGGATACAAATATCATGAACACCTTCGGAATCCTGGAATCAAATCATCTTCGGAATGTCGTAATTGAGGGTTTTGTGTGAGATCGAGCAGGAGAGGTTGAGATTGTAGGGTTTTTTCCTTTCGAAGATGGCATAAAACTCCGTTCCATTTTTAATTTACAATTTAGTCCAAAAGTATGGGAAAAAGCCCTTTGAGTACATGTGTTTTTGCTGATTTTCTTTACATCTTTTATGGGAAAACGAATTTTTAAATTTTTTTGCCAAATAAAGAAATATTTAAGCTTTTTTAATTAAATATAATTTAAAAAAAAATAATAATAATAATTAAAATATTACTTAATAAGGAATGATTTGATTTTTTTGAAATGAAAAAGTCCCCACTAAGGGTTTTGTTTTATTATATAAAAGATTATGTAGGAACAAGGTTTTTCATTTTGATGTTTTGTGAGAAGAAAAAAAATAAACCCTTTTAATGTGTCACTTTTATTTCAATTAAATTCAAAATCTTACTTAAAATAAACTAAAATTAGCTCATACGGGTTCATTCTTCAATACGAATTATAATCAACAATTGTTATTTCGGAGCTGGTTAAGCTCAATTTTGCTATAGGACAAAATTGAGCTACCCGATTAGCAAATAAAAAGCTAAAAAATTGGACACTCATTTGATTAAAATTAGCTAAAAGATAGATCTAAAAAAAAAAAAAAAAAAAAAAAAAGCCGTTAACCATGAAACTTTGGAGATTAAATATAGGGTTAATTCTACATATAGGTAACGAACTTTCCAAAATTTCCTATGTTAGGTATTTGACTCTCAAAAATACTATGTTAGGTAATGAAACTTGTTTTAACTTTCAATGTTAGGTAATATCGGTTAACTCTATTTGCACCGTTAGTCCTTTTCTCCGTTATCTCCTAACGAGATAGAAATGGTTTACACCGTTAGTCCTATGGGTTAACTCTATTTGCACCGTTAGTCCTTTTCTCCGTTATCTCCTAACGAGATAGAAATGGTTTACACCGTTAGTCCTATGGGTTAACTCTATTTGGACCGTTAGTCCTTTTTTACGTTTTCGTCCGGTTTTTTACGTTTTCGTCTGGTTTTTTACGTTTTGGTCCCATTTTTTTACGTTTTCGTCCGGTTTTTTATGTTTTCGTCACGTTTTTTTACGTTTTCGTCCAGTTTTTTACGTTTTCATCCTTTTTTTACGTTTTCGTTCGATTTTTTACGTTTTCGTCCGGTTTTTTACGTTTTCGCCCGCTTTTTTACGTTTTCGTCCTTTTTTTACGTTTTCGTCTGGTTTTTTACGTTTTGATCCCATTTTTTACGTTTTCGTCCGGTTTTTTATGTTTTTTTACGTTTTCATCCAGTTTTTTACGTTTTCATCCTTTTTTTACGTTTTCGTTCGATTTTTTACGTTTTCTTCTGGTTTTTTTACGTTTTCGCCCGCTTTTTTACGTTTTCGTCCGTTTTTTTACGTTTTCGTCCGCTTTTTTACGTTTTGGTCCCATTTTTTACGTTTTCGTCCGGTTTTTTACGTTTTCGCCCGTTTTTTTACGTTTTCGTCCTGTTTTTTACGTTTTCGCCTGCTTTTTTACATTTTTGTCCATTTTTTTAAGTTTTCGTCCGCTTTTTTACGTTTTCGTCTGGTTTTTAACGTTTTCGTCCGGTTTTTTACGTTTTCGTCCGTTTTTTTACATTTTCGTCCATTTTTTTTACGTTTTCTTCCGGTTTTTTAACGTTTTCGTCCGGTTTTTTTACGTTTTTGTCCGTTTTTTTACGTTTTTATCCGTAAAAAAAATGGACGAAAATGTAAAAAAATGGGACGAAAACCAGGTAAAAAATTGACAAACGTAGAAACTAAAAAAAAAACGTAAAAAAGGACGAAAACGTAAAAAAATGGGACAAAACGTAAAAAACCGGAACGAAAACGTAAAAAAAATGGACGAAAACGTAAAAAAGCAGGCGAAAACGTAAAAAAACCGGAGAACGAAAAAACCGTAAATAAAAATCGGAACGAAAACGTAAAAAAAAAATAAAAAAGGATGAAAACGTAAAAAAACTGGACGAAAACGTAAAAAAACGTGTCGAAAACATAAAAAACCGGATGAAAACGTAAAAAAATGGACCCAAACGTAAAAAAACCAAACGAAAACGTAAAAAAAAACGGACGAAAACGTAAAAAAAGCGGGCGAAAACGTAAAAAAACCGGACGAAAACGTAAAAAAATCGAACGAAAACGTAAAAAAAGGATGAAAACGTAAAAAACTGGACGAAAACGTAAAAAAATGTGACGAAAACATAAAAAACCGAACGAAAACGTAAAAAACCGGAGGAAAACGTAAAAAAATGGGACCAAAACGTAAAAAACCAGACGAAAACGTAAAAAACCGGACGAAAACGTAAAAAAATCGGACCAAAACGTAAAAAAAAACCGGACGAAAACGTGAAAAAGCGGGCGGAAAACGTAAAAAAACCGGACGAAAACGTAAAAAATCGAACGAAAACGTAAAAAAGCGGACGAAAACGTTAAAAATGACTAACGGTCCAAATAGAGTTAACCCATAGGACTAACGGTGTAAACCATTTCTATCTCGTTAGGAGATAACGGAGAAAAGGACTAACGGTGCAAATAGAGTTAACCCATAGGACTAACGGTGTAAACCATTTCTATCTCGTTAGGAGATAACGGAGAAAAGGACTAACGGTGCAAATAGAGTTAACCGATATTACCTAACATTGAAAGTTAAAACAAGTTTCATTACCTAACATAGTATTTTTGAGAGTCAAATACCTAACATAGGAAATTTTGGAAAGTTCGTTACCTATATGTAGAATTAACCCTTAAATATAATATAAAGTTTTAGGTAGTGTTTGATAACAACTTAAAGTTTTCTTAATTGAAAAATAGGTAAGTTAATTAAGTCACCAAATTTTACATATGACCTCCTAGAAAAAGCAGGGAGATGAGGGTCTACAAATTAAGTTCATCTCTTTTATCCTAATTTTACATATTTACCCTCACACTTCTTAACCTTATTTCAAATAAAAGGATATAACAATATTTTTTTCTAATTCAGACACTTTATTCAGCACATAAAACAAACAATCATTTATTCATTTACAAATAGACAACATATATCTAGACAGACACTTTAATTTAACATGACTTAATAAAAAAACTAAACAAGCCCTTAGTCTTATTAGCTAATAAAGTTTAAAATTGATTAACAGTGTGAAAATGGAGCATTGCCTTCCCACTACGTTCAGTTTGTAAGATAGCACCAGGCCGTTGGTGCTAAAAATTAACCATGATGATATATATACACAAAGAGTTGAGCGGTCTATTTGAGATGAAAAAATGTGAAATAATAATAATAATAATAATAATAATAATAATAATAATAATAATAATATATCTTTTGTGTTGATTTTTCTAAGTAGTTAGATGGATGTAAACAAGGTTGCAAAAATCGCGAATCGGTAGTCGGGCGGTCGACCACCTTGTAGCTTGTAATCGGTCTTGGCGGGATTAATCGGTGATTAATCGGATTGGCATTACTGACAAATTTTAGTTATTTTCGGCAAGTTTTGTGTATTTTCGGTGAGTTTTAGGTGTTTTCGGTAAGGTATTTTCTAAAAAACAACTTGTAATAGACTTAAACAGTTACTATAAGTGATCAAAATAAGTTTACAGTGAGTTTTGGGTACTTCCGGCAAGATTTATAGGTTTCCGGCAAGTTTGACCACCATTGACCGCCGTTGATCGCCGTTGACCTATTTGTTTGACCCAGTTACATAAATCGGCAAGGTCGGTGGCCTTGTAGCACCTAATCGACGATTAATCGGCCTTGTAGACCTTTTTTTGCAACACTGGATGTAAATGTATGGGCAACTAGAAAGAAAAATAATAATAATAATAATAATAATAATAATAATAAAACGGGTGGAACAATGTGCGTAGCGAGGTTCGATCTCTATTCTATTTGGAAAGCAAGTAGTATGCACTTTACCTCTCCACCCAACACCCTCCACCCATGTTACCATGCTACGAAAATATCACATATATAGTAAGATTCCTGCTAAATGACAAAGTAAATGTTAATGTACTACTTAAAGCTGGTAAAGTTAACGTTACATATGTTATATGGAAAAATAGTTTTACAAAAAGATTAACTTATATTTACAGTTAAAAAAAAAAAAAAAAAAAAAAAAAAAACGGCGGGATCAAACGCCATCACCACACTTCCCGATTATATTTCAATTATTCATTCCTTTTCTTGGCGATCCAAATGGAATATCATAGATGGGACACTATAGTTGGGACGTCATAGGTGGTACATCCTTGTGGTGGGACACCAAAGGCGGGACAACAAAAGTGGGACATCATAGGTAGGACATTTTAATCGTTAGGTTTTGTACTTGATCATTTTATCGGTATGGGTTCGTTTAGATCCAAAGAAAATGATGTTGCTAAAATCTCAATCACCATTTTTGTTACTAATTTCCCTGAAGTGACGACTGCTAAGGAATTGTTCCATGCGTGTAATGTGTACGTGCACGTGGTGGATTCATTCATACCTACCAAAAGAGCAAAGAATGGCAAGAGATTTGGTTTCGTTCGTTTTATTAATGTTTTTAGCACAGAGAGGTTGGTAAACAATTTGTGTACCGTTTGGATAGACCGTCATAAGCTGCACGCAAATCTTCCCAGATTCAATAGAAACAATATAAATGGTACGAATGGTGTGAACAAAGTTAATAATGGTAGTAAGAAGGTGATCAATCCATCTAGTACAGCTTACATACCTCCTACAGGTAATGAGGTCAATAAAGGAGGTAATTCTTTCGCTAAAATAGTATCAGGTGTTGGGGCAAAAGAACCTGAAATTGTTGAGAGTTCCCCAGTTACGGTCTTGGATGATGAATGCTTGGTCTCAAAAGATATCTCGAATTCCCTTTTTGGGAGGGTTAAAGAGTTTTCATCGTTGGCTAATCTCAAAATGACAATGACAAATGAAGGCTTTTCGGACGTTAAAATTCAATATATGGGGGAGTTTTGGGTTATGTTGAAATTTGCTAATCAAGACGCTACTCAAAAGTTCCGTGATAATGTGAGTATTGGTTCTTGGTTTTCAATCCTGAAAGTTGCTACATTGGATTTCCATACTGATAAAAGAATTGCGTGGGTTGAGACCGAAGGGATTCCATTTAAGCTATGGATGGAGAATAGTTTTAAACGAATTGCAGCGAGATGAGGGGAGCTCCTTAGTGTTGATGACCAGGAAGATTCTTGTTTTCATTCTAAGAGGTTGTGTGTTCATACAAGGTATACTAGAAGTATATCTGAGGATTTTAAAATTATCCACCGCGGTAAGGTTCATTGGATACGTGCCAAAGAAACCCCTGGGTGGGTTCCGGATTTTGAGGAATAAGAGGATGAAGTGTCTCTTGCTGGTACGTTAGAAGATGGAGAGGTAGATGCTAATGTGGATGATCAAAAGAACTTGAATGGCGAAAGTGATATAGAAGAAGTGCCAGAAACCTGTGTTCAAGATGATTTGGGTAATAAAGATAGGAATGAAATAGGTGACAATCATAGTGAAAAACAGTCGGAAGATCCGTTCGGTATCTATGACGCCCTCAATAAAATGAGAAATGAATGCAACAATGGAAATATGGAGCATGATAGTTGTGAATATCCACCTGGTTTTACCCCAAAGGATGATGAAGAATATAATGGAGATACACCTGATGAGAATCCGATAGAAAATATGAGCGTTGTTGGCGACAATGATAAAGAGGGAGGATCTGTGGAGAAGCAAAAAAGGGTTCGAAAGGAAGTAAGATCTGATTCATTTGAATCTAAAAGTTCAGGCCATTTTAAGAAATCGACAATTCCCCATACAGGAGGTTCTATCATCCAATTGATGGATGATTTGGTGAATGTTGGTCAGATTATGGGTTTTAATATGACAGGGTGTATAAACAACTTGGAAGAAATTATTAAATCACAAGGAGGGAATAATGTACATAGATGAATTTTCTATCCTTGAACATTCAAGGCCTAGCTCAAAAGGCCAAAAAAGATTGGGTTAAGGATTTGTGTATTTCGAATAAGGTGAATTTTATGTCTTTACAGGAAACGAAATCTGCTAATGTCGATCTCTGGTGTATTAAAAATTGTTGGGGGAATTTGGATTTTGATTATGTGGTCAGTGATGCAGTGGGGAATTCGGGTGGGATCTTATGTGTGTGGGATCCTCATATGTTTAAAAAGGATAATAAGACAATTTCTGATTTTTTTTTATCATTATTCGTGGTATTTGGGTGCCTAGTGGGAAGAAATTACTAATCATATCAGTATACGCTCCTGAGGATTTAAAGGATAAGATGTCTTTGTGGGATTACTTATTATCTGTTATTTGTAATTGGGAAGGCGAAGTTGTAATGATGGGAGACTTTAATGAAGTGAGGGAGTGTAGTGAAAGATTTGGTTCGGTTTTCAATAAGAAAGGGGCGAAGATCTTTAATACTTTCATTGCTAATGCAGGTTTAGTGGAGGTGCTTCTTGGTGGATGTTTGTTCACTTGGTGTCATAGATCTGGAAAGAAGATGAGTAAACTCGATCGGTTCCTTATTTCTAAAACTCTTTTGGATACATGTCCTTCTATTTCTGCTATATCTTTAGAGAGATACTTGTCAGATCATCGTCCAATTTTGATGCGGGAAAATCATTGTGATTTTGGTCCGGTTCCTTTCAAATTCTTCAACTACTGGTGTGAAGTTGATGGTTTTGATAACCTTGTGGAAAACGTTTGGAAAGAGGATAGTGTATGTGAGCAAAATGATTACACTAAATTCTTGAAAAAATTGAGAGTTTTGAAAGAAAGAATTCGGAAATGGGTGTATATTTATAAGGATTCTAAGAATGGCAGCTTGAGAAACTTACAGGAGGATCTTAAGTCGATTGATTCTCAAATTGATAAAGGGTATGCTTCTGAATCGGTCATCAATCAGAGAATGAACGTGATCAGATTAATGAACGAGCTGGAAAAGAATAGGAATATAGAAGTGGCCCAAAAAGCAAAAATAAAATGGGCTATTGAAGGTGACGAAAATTCAAAATTTTTCCACGGTGTGTTAAATAAAAAAAGAAGCTGTCGTTCTATTCGAGGTGTGTTAAAGGATGGAGTTTGGATTGAATCGCCCCAGCTCGTTAAGGAGGAGTTTTATCAACATTTTAAAGATAGATTTGAGCAATCAGGTGAACAGGGTCTTCGTTTGGACTTGGATTTTGTGAACCGTATATCTAGTGAGCAGAATGATATGTTAGAAGGTGAGGTTTCGATCGATGAAGTCAAAAAGGCAGTATGGGATTGTGGTACAGAGAAAAGTCCAGGACCCGATGGTTTTACTTTTGGATTTTTTCGACGATACTGGAAGTTAATTGAAGACGATGTGGTTAAAGCTGTTAAATGGTTTTTTAATCATGGCTCAATTCCTAAAGGAGGTAATTCTTCTTTTGTTACCTTAATTCCCAAAATCCCAAACGCCAATATGGTTAAAGATTTTAGACCGATTAGTCTCATTGGGAGTGTCTATAAAATCATTGCAAAGATATTGGCAAATAGGATCTCTATTGTTATAGGAGACATTGTAAATGAAATCCAATCTGCATTTGTGGCGGAGAGAAATATTCTAGATGGTCCTTTTATTTTAAACGAAATTGTTCAATGGTGTAGTAAAAAGAACAAGCAAGCTATGGTTTTCAAGGTTGACTTTGAAAAGGCATATGATTCGGTTAGATGGGATTTTTTGGATAATATTTTGTTGAGATTTGGTTTTGGTGAAAAATGGCGTTTATGGATTCGAAGTTGCCTCAAGTCTTCGAGGGGCTCGGTTCTTGTTAATGGCAGCCCAACGAAAGAATTTCAGTTTTATAAAGGCCTTAAACAAGGCGATCCTTTGTCCCCGTTCTTATTCATCTTAGTTATGGAAAGTTTACATATTTCTTTTCAAAGAGTGGTAGACGCGGGTTTGTTTAAAGGTATCAAGATTAGTCCTTCTATCCATATTTCACATTTGTTTTACGCAGATGATGCTATATTTATGGGACATTGGTGTCAATCGAATATTGATAATATCATTCGTGTGTTGGAGGTTTTTTATCGGGCTTCGGGCTTAAGGATCAATATGCACAAAAGTAAACTTATGGGGATTTCAGTGGAAACAAATATTGTTGAGCAAGCTGCTAACAAGATTGGTTGTATGGTTCTTAAAACTCCTTTCAAGTACCTTGGGGCTAAAGTGGGAAGTTTAATGTCGCGTATTCAGTCTTGGAATGATCTTAGTGAGAATATGGAGATTCGTCTATCTAAATGGAAGCTAAAAACGCTTTCAATCGGTGGGAGACTTACTCTCATTAAGTCCGTGTTGGGAGCGATTCATATTCATCATATGTCCATGTTTAAAATTCCTATGCAGGTTCTAAAAAAGTTGGAATCCACAAGGGCTAGGTTTTTCAACGGGGCGGAGGTTAACTCCAAAAAAGCAAATTGGTTTCGTTGGAAGAGTGTTATGGCCTCCAAAGATAACGGTGGTCTTGGGGTTTCGAGCTTATTTGCCCTTAATAGAGCTCTCATGTTCAAGTGGATTTGGAAGTTCATTGTTCAAAAAGGATCGTTATGGACTCGTGTGATTTCAGCTCTACATGGTGAAGATGGGAAGATAGGTAAGACTTTTTGCTCAAATTATCCTTCATTATGGTTATCTATAGTGAAGGAAGTGAAGGTGCCAAAGTCTTATGGCATAGATTTGTTAAGTTATATCAAGCCGATTTTGGGAAATGGTGCAAATACTTCTTTTTGGAATGTTCCTTGGCGTGGTGACATGGCTCTTAAAGATTTGGCCCCTAGAATTTATATGCTTGAATCGTTGAAAGGGATCTCGGTAAAAGAAAAATTGGCTCATGGTAGTTTGTTTCTTTCGCTTAGAAGGCATCCAAGGGGAGGCGTGGAACAACAGCAGATGGATATGATTCAAGAGATTACTGATGGATGTAGTCTTAGTAATTCAATGGACAGGTGGTCTTGGTGTCTAAATGGTGTGGGTGAATTCACAGTTGCTTCGGTGAGAAGAGTTATTGATGATAATATGCTCCCTTCAAGCAATAGTAAGACGAGATGGATAAAGGAGGTTCCAATTAAAATTAATATTCATGTTTGGAAAGTGAAGAACGATTATCTCCCTACCCGATTCAACATGTCGAGAAGAGGTATGGATATTGAATCAATTTTATGTCCTTTATGTAAAGATACGGCTGAGTCGTCTAGCCACTTATTTTTCTCATGTAAGTTCACTGTTGCTATTATGAGAAAGATTCATCGATGGTGGGAGTTGGATAGTAGGGATTTTACGTCTTACGAAGATTGGCTAGATTGGTTGGGGACTATTCGGTTTTCCATTATCAAAAAACGGTTGCTGGAAGGAATCTATTATATTGGTTGGTGGTTCATTTGGATGTGACGCAATAAGGAGATTTTTGGGCAAGAGTCTTCTCTAAATTCCAATATTTTTGATGAGACTGTCTCTCGATCTTATATATGGGTTAATTCTAGATGTAAGAGTAAATTTAGTTGGATCGATTGGATGAAAAATCCTAACCTTATTACGTTGTAATTCCTTAGCACATTGCTAGTTTTGTTTTTTTTTTTTATAAAAATCCGCCGTTAAAAAAATATATATTTACAGTTAAAATATGAGTCGAGTTATTTTAGAAACCAAACATTCCTCACATACCAAGGGACTCATCCCCACCATCCATCTAAAAAGAAATCAATGGTTGAGATTAAAAGCATTTAATATTTCACCCATTTTTTATAATTTAAATATCTCTTAAACCGTTAATCGTTAAGTGAAAATAATTACACCATCGCGACAAGCATTTAATTATCTTTCTATAGACGGGCATTTTGATATACTTTCGACAAAATAAAAAATTCATTTTTTTCACGTTTTTTTTCGTAGCCGAAAAAATCATATATGATATATCATATATGATATTACATATCATATATGATATATATGATATATCATATATGATATTACATATAATATCATATATGATATGTAATATCATATATGATATATCATATATGATATATCATGTAATATCATATATGATATATCATATATGATTTTTTCGGCCACGAAAAAAAACGTAAAAAAATGAAAAAAAAAAATTGTCGAAAATATATCAAATTGCCTATCTATAGAAAGATAATTAAATGCTCGTCGTAACGGCATATTTTTTTTCGCTTAACGATTAACGGTTTGAAAGATATTAATATTTGAAAAAAAAAGGATGAAAGTGGGTTTTTTAAATTGTTGGGATTAATCTCATCCATTAGATCAAATAAAGATGGAGGGTGGAGATTAGTCCCTTGGTATGTAAAAAAAGTTTGGTCCTCAAATGATCTTAAATCGTTAAAATATTATCGGTATATCTAAGATCTTTGAAAAATAAAACAAAGATTGCGAGTTAATTTCAAAAGCAATATTGTTGGTCACATATTTGACAAAAACAAGTGTAGTTTAATCATAAATGTTATAATCAAATTTTGTTGTTTGAGACAAACTTATTTCTACAATTACCTACCTGAAATTTATTTAATCATTTCATCAACAGGTCGGTTAAATTTTATTTAATCATGTTGTAAAGAGACATCTAGTTAGCAATAACATTGTTTATATTTAGGGATGGAAAAAAACCCGAACTTGACGGGGAAATCCGGAACCCGAATTAATTGGGCCAGGCGGAGAATGCTTATCGAATTACGTTACGGGTTTGGAGCTAAAACGGGAATTTTTATCGGGTTTGAGGCGGGAAGCGGGAAATAACATCTTCACCCTCCCCTACCCGAATAATATATAAACATATACAAATATATTTATATTTATATGGTATCATGTTATTTATTTACGTAATAAAAACATCCGTTTCTAATATTGTTAGTTTTTTATCTTTGTAAAATTGCATAATTATGATCGTAAAAACTTGTATAATATCATAATTTTGAGTTGTAATATGTGGTTGTGGTAATTCATCATTATATATGTATAATACCATCATTTAAAACTTAATAATGATTGTTTATAATTGATTATTAATATGTTATTGATTTTTCAAGTTATTGCTAAAGTTGTAAAAATAATAATAAATGTGAAATAATGCGGCTTTGGTCGAGAATCGTGGCCAAAGAAGATACCCCGATAATATCATCGACTAGTAAGGGAACGGGATTGAGTATGCATCGCGCTCCAACTGGACTTCTCGGTTAGATCTCCGATAAAGATCGAGGCGGGTTTGGGAAAGACTTAATCGGGTTGAGTACGAGGATAGCTGCCCGCCCCAAACCCGCCCATTGCCATCTCTATTTATATTTAATGAGTATGGTGTTATGTGTACTTGTAATTGTGATTGTTAAACGGGTAAACATATTAGATTTTATTTGCTTAAGTTTTTTTTAAAGAGGGCTATTTTTTAGTTTTGATATACCCGATTATAGGGTATCCTCATAATAGTGTCATAATAGTGTCGAATCTTTCTCTGAGCACCCCTAACTGTTTATCTAGGGACGGAACTTAAAAAGGACCGAGGGGGTTGTAGCCCCTCCAAATTTTTTTATTCTATGTACATTAATACATTTTATATCTTTTTATATGTGGTTTTAGTCATTTTTAATACAAAAATTTCAACATAATGTATGTCGGCCCCTTTATAATAAATATATTTATAGTTGGCTCATCCACCAATAACGTTCAAGTTCCGTCCTTGTGTGTATCCAATGATGTATGGGTCCGAGACTTCTTGTAATGTTGGTTATAGGTGCATATTCCATTGTGATGGTTGATGGGTGACAATGCCATCACAATGGTCATTACAAAATCACGAATGGGGAAACTGATGAAATTAGAAACCACAGGTACTCGTATCTATTCATAAATTGTACCTGAAATATTTTTAAGTATTGGTGACCAATGAGTAACCAACAAAATGGACGGATAAAAAATTATGAACCACGTTACATCCTGATTTTATTGCATTTTAAAACAATATCGCAAACCAATGAAAATGAATATCTAAATAAACCCATAACACCATGTAGTTTAGGGCACGTAGGCCTGATTTTTAGTCACTAAAGAAAAGGCATACAGATTATATGACCTAATTTTTCATATTTAACATATTATTATAGCTTATCTTGCCACTAATAATTACCACCCCATGACTAATATGCTTTTGATATTTTATACTTAATTTAGGTCATCATTAGGTTATTATAATCGATAAGATGACATGATAACAATTTATATTTAGAGTGGTCAGGATCGACTACTTTCACAAAGATGACATAAGTTAGTTATTCAGTAAAGCTAACCAAACTTGGCATGTATATAATAATGCATATGAACAAATCTTTGAACTTAGAGGGAACAAAGTAATGAACACGCCATCACTCCGAGCTATTAGGAAAGAAAAATAACATAAATGTAGCTACTCATACAACTATATTGCAAAGTGTCATTATCGATGATTCGTATTATTAGTGTTTTATAGTTATCAAATACGACTTTTAGAAGTAATCAATCGCAAGATTCAAACCATGTATATTTAATCTTCAAAATTAACTTTGATATTCATGTTGAATTGTTGATATAAATCAAAATATATTACAATCTGTTTGACAATCAGTTTCGTATAAAAACATTAGCGTTTACGTATGTAAGATGGTTTAATACGCATTACTTTCATACTCCGTAATTTTTTTATTTATTTTTTATTTATTATTAATTTTTTTCATGTGATTTGTGTGTATGGATTTAGGTCAAATGGGATTTGTGTGTGTGGATTTGCAGGTTTTGTTTGAAGAAGATGCAAGATATTTGTCAATTTTTTTTTATAAATAATAAATTTACAGTTTATACATTTGAAGTTTAATTTTATTGTTATTTTTATTTTAAATAACTAATCAGTTACATTAGTAAATAATAAGGTACATTAAGAAATGTTTTAATCCCTTAAATGTCTTTTGTATGTAATTGTTGTTCGAAAAAAAAAGGAAGGTCGCTAGTTTGGAAAAAGTCGTCTGTAGGTCGCTGGAGAGAGAAAGCTGATATGGTTAGCAAAAATTAAAGTCGTTGTAGGTCACTGGTGTGGGCAGTCTAAAAAAATGTTGAGTTTATTTAATTATAAATTACATTTAGTTAAGATAATTTATAAGTCTAAGACCATCTCCAACAGTTTCTGGTTCAAACCAGCCACATCAGCTTTCTTAAAAATCACATTTTTTACTCCAACAATACACATTCTCAAACCATCTTCACAATACTATAAAATATTTAATTTTTATAATTTTTATTTAAATAAATAGCAATAAATAAATAGCAATGTGATGGTGGGGCTCAATTGGGGTGGTTTTTGGTGGTTTGATTTTTCAAACCAGCATTGGTTTGTACCAATGCTCTCCAATGGTTGGGGTGGTTTTTGGGTTGGTTTGAACCAACAAAAACCAACCATTGAAGATAGTCTAATTAATATGTATTAAATGAAATATTTAATTTAAAAGAAATTTTTGAGAATAATAAATGCGCGTTAACGATTGTTTTCAGGGCATCTATTAGACAAACTCAAGCTCAAGTTAATTTATGAGTCTTGTACTCTTGTGAAATACAAACATGTCCAAACATAAATAAATAATAATACAGTACTTTCCAAATAAAAAATGTGAACATAAATTGGAATTATGTTTCTTGGAGGCCTAACCATTGACCAGAATTTTCAAAGTCGACTAGAATAGCAGATGGGGTTTCGCCCATGTCCATTGTAGTTGAAAACAAAGACATAGTTTGTTTTTAATTATATTAACATTATCATTACGTTGTTAAATATAAATAAAAAAGGAAGGCCAGCTAAGATGATAACTTTGTCTGGCTAGAATAATAGTAGTAAATAGAAACAGCTTAATCAAAATTAGTAAAATAAAATATGTACATACTATGTGCAATGAGAGCAGGACATGCAACAGAAGTGGGAACATTCTTAATTAGCCTCCTTCAAGGGCACGTTTAGAAAGAAAAAAAATACTGTATAACTTTTTTGCAATCTTTTTTACAGTTTTGTATATAGCAACTTTTAATTGTCAAATATCTAACAAATATTTAGCAACTTTTTTATGAAAAATATATACTAATAATTACTTTTTTAAGATAGTTATAAAAGTTTTAAAAACAACATCCTTTTTTCTCCGTTAAGAAGTCATAATTTAGCAATCTTGCTATAATAAATACATTATTAAAAAAACATTTAAATTTCTAATAAAATAAGCCGACATTGCAATGATGTTAACTCACTTACAATTTTACGAAGAATAGTGATTAAAATTTTAAATTCAATTTTTTATTTTTCCGGTAGTCAAAATGATTACACATATCTAGATGATATAGACGGTAAAAGACAAAGATTATGAATCGCATTATACAAATTAATTATATGAATACGCATTAAATCAAACGTACAACTCAGGTCACGATACACGCATTTATCGAGAAAAACTCAGTCAAACACATGCCAACTCACTTGTCATTATCCGTATTACTTCACATATAGCAATCAGGCCAAACCACTACCCGGGAACTATCCCAGGTATACCATACAGAAAGGCACTCTGACATCCTCTCCTAGCCCACTCCTCGGACATAACATGCAACTTACCTTACACTTAGAGCATTTAGCCGGTCCACCCACACCCACCTACCCTGGCACACAACCTATAGTAGAGAACAATACCCAAAGGGAACCAAAGTCTCTCAGGGGACAAGATAGAGAGTGTCAACATGATTCAATCAAGGCACTCAAGCACAAAAAGAAGTAACAAGGTCATGGAGACCTAGCAACGTACCCCACCGAGAATCATTCCGTGGGACGCGTTCATACCATCATCCGATCCAGTGGTCATAACAGCAATGATAGCCTCACATACGGTTAATAAAATATACATGGACAGAGGGAGTTCCGTAGACATAATGTACGAGCATTGTTTTAACAAACACCTATAATACATCAGGTTAAACCTGTAACACCCCCAAATTACCACAGCGGAACAGTAGAGTCAAGGGAGTATTACTTCATAATATAGATCAAGGTATAGAAAACGACCTCTAAATGAGACGTTTTAAAATGTTACCATTCGAATTATTAAAATCAGAGTTAAACAAGAGATTCAAAGTATAAAGTTACATAGATGTTTCTAATGGTAAAAGATAAAGATATGAGTCCCCAAGTATGCAATTGACTCTAGAATTCATGCATCCACTATCGCCTTATAAACCTGAGATAAACATGCGAAAAAGTGTCAACCAACGGTTGGTGAGTTCATAGAGTTTAGTTTAAAGTGTAAAGTATTTGAATAAAGATTTCACAGCAAAGGCCTTGTAAATCCACTCAGTCTCAAGCCCCGCCTATACAAGACTTGCAACCTGTGTATTTACAATCCACTGCTAAAGTATGAGTATATATATTCCGGATTATATTCACCCAAGGTCGTGTCATTTTGGACCCACGGGCAGGGAATCATCTTCCCAAATAGTACGTGTCACCCAAGGTCACGTGTCCTAGACACAAGGGTGGGGGTATCATCCCATAATAGTACTATCAATACCTCCCCAATGACTATGAATAATATGCATATGAATAGATTAACACGTAAAAGCATATTATCACGTAATAAGACTACACATCATATTTAGAAAGTATAAAAGAGTAATCGTATCATAAATGTATTGAGTATTTGCATACCAATGTAAACCACGTATTTGATAGACGAGTAAAGTAATTTAAACATGTATCTCCCCCAAATAGTTTAAAATGAATAAAAGAGTAAGAGTGTGGATATGACTCACCTTAGTTGTAAGGTCAAGAAAATGTTAAGTCAAAAGTATCATGGAAACGGCTCTAACACACGACCTGAATAATAGGAAGTCTGAGATTTTGATGGTTTTAAGGTTGACTGGATGTGAATAATGATTGTGAAAGAATATCGGATAACGAATTGAATTGTGATGAGAATGATTTGATATGCTTAAAATGCTTAAAGTTCAAAAATAATATTATATATAATATCATCATGTTTTTATGTTTATTGAATCCATAAATATCGTTTCTTCAAAAGTTGGTGGATGATAAGTTATGCTTATTTATTAAAAGTTACGTTACGTAAATATAAACGTAACATTTGTTAAATAAATAAAGTGTACGTAACGAAAAATAGTTTTTTAAGTACAAAAAGGTATAAAACATTAGTGGGATAATAAGTAAAATTAAGATACTGTATGGTCCTTGTAGTTTCATGAAATTTGCATATTTAACCCTAACGGTGTAATATTTGCACCGTTAGTCTTCAGTTAAATAATATTTATATTATAAGTCAAAAAAGGTTCAATTATGAAATTTTATGGTTTCTAGTTAATTTTTTTACCTTATCTACCCATAATTTATGGAAATGATAGTTTAGTACTCAATTTTTTGAAAGTTACACTTTTGACCCTAATAGTAAATATGTTTTGCAAAACAAGTCCAAAATGTACAAAACTTATACAATAAAATTTCCGAAAGTTTTAATAACTTAATAAAGCTTATTTGAACTTATGAAAACTGCTTATCACACGAAATAGCTAATTTTCAGCTTAATGGGCTTTTTATCGAAATAATACAAAGCCCATTAAGAGAATTAGATCCGAGGGCTTCCAAACGAATTTGGGCCTGGATTTTGGCTTAATTTGTAGTCCTAAAAATATATTCCAATTACTTATCAGACAGCTTATTCGTATGTGCTTATTGGGCTTTTAAAAGCCTAATCGACATATATACAAGTTTAAAACTGTTTCGATGGGGTTCTAGTTTGAGGTTCAAAAAGCTATCAAATGAGCATATAAAAGGAGCTTATTAATGTAGCTTATTAGATGGCCTGGTGAAGAATTAAGTCGAACAATAAAAATGGTATGTTGTATGTACGAATATGGATTTAACGAGGCCTTTACTAGTCGATACAATGAGATGGTCCAAAAATATAGAAAAGACATATGTATGTGATATGATATATATGATTCGACATATGAACAAAATGAAGCTCGAAATCCATTATAACGAATATGTAAGAATAGAGGAAATACACGATTTTCTAGCCATCCATGAAGGAGGTCATTGAGTATAACGTAAAAATAAATATAAGGAAATCGAAATAAATGCATAGAAATGAAATACGTTCGAGTAAATATATAGGACGATGCATGGAGTATTGAAATGAATCAAAAAGAGTTTAGGAGGACTTACAATACCCAAAAGTGGGGTTATAACACGTTAGAATGATCTAGGAATCGATGGTCATTGCATGAGCTCGAGAGAACTATGTCAAAAGAATCGAGATCGACTCTTTATGTTTGGAGAATGGTTTGAAAGGCTAGAACTCGGCTTGGTTTCCTTCGAATGGTTCTCACAGGAGAGAAATAACTTAGAAAAAGTATAGGAATATGTTTGTATGTGAACAAGAGAGTGTGTACGTTTGTGTATATGTATATGTCGAATATATGGTTTTTAAATGCAACAAGTTGGGAAGCCTAGGGGATAAGGGAACACAAAGAATATTTCTAGCTAGTTAAACTTGAGTATATTGAGTACAAGTGGTATGTGAAAGTTTGTGGTTCGGTTCATGAACCAAATAACATGTATATGTTTTGTATTCGATGTATTTTAAAAGGTCCATACAATATTCGAACGTGACCAAATGTGTTTAAGGGTGAGAAACATGTTTCTAAACCCATAATCGATCATAGAAAAGCAAATGAGATAGGGAAAAATTAGTTTAGATCGTTTTTGATAAAATGGGTAAAAATAAGTGAACTTGAAATCGAGTCGAGGGTGATTTACTTTGAATCCCGTTTGGTGTTCAAGCATTCAAAATAGAAAGTGAAATTCGACATACTAATTATTTGGTGTATGGAGAATCGAGATGTGCAAAATGTTGCGTGTCTTGCATGTCGAAATCAAAAGAAAACGGGTCAAGTGTTGGTGAGTTGAACCGAGTGAATAATAGAAATTATAAGACTTTTAAATGTTGGGTTGGGCTGATGAATAGTAACAGGCCATAAACTTGGGCCTGGAATAGTACATGATCTGTTTGGTATATAATGAGTTTGTTGGATTCGTTGTGGTCCGTGTGTGAGCTCGTTCCAAAGTATCGTGTATCACGTAACAACGTGTTTGATTAGAATTGTAATAAATTTTTTTTTTTTAATTTTGCTCGGAAAATGGTTAAGTGAATAGTAATGACGGGTTAATACTAGATTAACGTTTACTAATGACTAGGAAATTTTACGGGTAGCTACAGTACCTACCCCTTATCTTGAATCTCGTCTCAAGATTCAGTCTGTGTTATCTTGTTAAAAGATGCTAACGAATATTCGATGTGTAAAGTTTTGAGTAATCAGGCAAAAACTTACGTATCTAGGGTAGAATATTACTTGACTAGGTAAAACGTACCCATTACTTGTTAGCTGCATCCAAATGACCCAAATAGAAAGCTCTACCATGAGGTGGACTAAGATGGACTCCAGAGTTTAGGTTATTTCCTTTAATTTCTAGAGATATATTTCCTTGTCTTTGCCCAGGTTCTCTATTCAACCTAGGACAGGCATTCTTGAGGTGATCCGGGCTGTTACATTCATAGCATGTCCTTTGATTATTCCGTATGTTGCCTGTATTCCGGGGTGCTTTACATTGGTTCATATAATGACCCAACTGATTGCAGTTTGTACACTCACGGCAGGGCACATACCCCGGGTGATGATAAGCACATTTAGTACATTTAGGGTGTGGACCTACATATCCTTTCTGACCTGACCCAATGGCCATAAAATTTATTGTTCTCTTGTTGTCAATCATTAGGACCATCTGCTTGTCTGACTCATTTGTTCCCTTTCTTTTGTCATCGTTCCTTAAATTTCCAGTCCTAATCATCTCATTTGTTAGAGTTCCAGCTCTCAGTATTGCACTCTGGATTGTAGACGGCTCAGTCGCTTTCACTGTTCTACGAATTTCGGGAACAAGACCATAGATGTACCTCTCGATTCTCTTGGATTCAGGGGTAACCAGATAAGGAACTAGTTTGGCTAACTCGTGAAATCGATCTGTGTAGGCTGCATGACCAGCCCCTATCATAGTGTGATTCCAGAGTTCACCTTCCAGTTTATGCATTTCATTGTCCGGACAGTATTCCTCTTTTAGCAGTGCCTTGAATTCGTCCCATGTCATACCTACAGCTGCTTCTCTTCCTCTAGCTTGAATCTGCGTGTTCCACCATGTTAACGCCTTTCCTGACAACGAGCATGCCAAATACTTCACCTTCTGATGCGTTCCACAGCTACTGATGTCGATCACTGACTCCATCTTTTCGATCCATCGGGTATACTCCAATGCACCCCCTTTACCGTCAAACTTCATTGGCTTGCATGCCGTAAATTTCTTATACGTGCATCCAGTTGCGTGGTTGTTAGTGTCATTCCCACCTATACCATTGGTGTCGTCATTTCTGCTCCCGTGGTTTCCCGAGTTGTTGATATGATTGCCAACTTAGGTGATAATAGTAGGTAGTAAGTTTTGAAGTTTTTGAGCGATGATGGCGGCAAAATCAAGGTTTCCACCATCGTTGTTGTCGTTGTTACTAATGCCACGACCACCTCCTCGACCTCCACGTTCACTAGTCCTTCCACCCCTTAGTGTTGCACCAACTCGGTTAGCGTTGCAGGCTGATCTCCTTGATGCCATTGTCTCTGCATGGAAGGACATTTAGCGAATGTCAGAGATGAGGGAAAGGCCGTTGACTATCCAATCTGTGAAAAACTAGAAGGAGGGTTGAATAGTTTTTACCGTTTTAAAATTTAATTCGCTTTGAGACTTAACGTAATTTCAAGTTAATGCACACAAACAATCAATATAAGTAATGCAAGTAAGGAAAGGAACAATCAAACCACAACACGAAGATTTATAGTGGTTCGACTACAAGGACTCTCTTCCTTGCCCAACTCCACTCCTCGAGCATCTAACTCGAGAGTTTTTCTTCACTAAGAAACAAGCTCCCTTCTCGGCGGAGAAAACCATTATACACGTCGCTTACGCCTTTTTCTGGTACAAAGCTAAATACCGGGTTCTAGTTTAAGGTAGAACCAACCTGACGTCGCCTATACAATTTCCGACACTAAGCTAGATGTCGAGTTTTTTACAAGGGTTCAACCACTCCCGACACTCTATGTGTTTTGATGACTAAAACACTAATCGATCACTACTGAATGAATGGTATAACAATGATGTGTGAACTACTAACAAATAACACAGTAACTACACTAACATGATTGCAACAGATTTGTTAATCCTTGATGCTTGATCTCTTTGCTACAAAAGGAAGATCACTAAGAATGAAATGAATGAATGAATGGGTTAGTATTGTATAAATGAATAAATATGTAATTTAAGCTATATGAGTGATGAGTGTGCTTGAATGATCAGTTTGCTATTTATAGGCAAAACTGAGCAGACAAACCACGGATTTGGCGGACCCAAATTATGGGTTCCGCCCTTGTACTGGTTTGGTTCCGCGAGAACATGCCAGCTAAGGACTTCACAAATCTTACCATATCTTGTCTAGTCTTGTCAAGATCTTACAAAGTCAACTCCTTTGCTTCAAGATCTTTCCAAAATATATTGTAAAGTCAACTAGGATTTCCTAATGAGGTATGCCATGATGTCATGTGTATTTCTATTTTTAAGAAATAAAAATAAACATGTAAATGTATATATGTATGCAATGTATAATTCCTAGTGATCATGTGATATGTAAATGTGTTTTAAAAAGCTTGTTACTAAAATGTAAAAGACTTTAACATATACTTATGTTTTGCTAAAGATAAACCTTATAATTGTCATTAACAAAATAAAGCAAAGATCGTAAAATATAAATAACGTTTTTAGGACGATATTTGTATTAACAATCTCCCCCTTTTTTGTTGATGACAAAACATAATATTTATTTTTAAGCAATTGAATAAGTAAGGTGAAAGTCTTTTAAAAATATAGATTAAGTTAGTTTTATGCAAGTTGTGAATACTAGTTTAAGCATAAAAGCATGTACTGTGATGTATGAACTTAATCCTATCTCCCCTTTTTTGTCGAAACAAAAAGAAGAAAGGCACAGCGTAATGTGGTGAACGTTTCTTGGTGATTACTCCCCCTAAATTTTGGAGTACCAAGAATGATTCAATGATTTTGAGAACTTAAAGCTCCCCCTTGGATAATACTCCCCCTAATTGGAGTTCCAAGTTCATAATGCATGAATGATCCTACAAAACAAAAGTTAGTATATGATATGCTCCCCCTCGATCAATACTCCCCGTTGCTAGGGTAACAACGCATTGGATTCAAGGATGAGAAAGCTACAAAACAAAGGTTAGTTGTATATAAATCAATCCAACCAAGTAGCATAATGCAAATGTAAAGGTTCAACCAAGCAATGTAGTTTAACCCGTTTGACTAAAAAAGTCAACTAACGAAAATTGTTCAAACCAATCACAAAGTTCAAACAATGTCAATACTATAACCAACCATATAATGTTAGAAAATCAACCAAAGTATAATGCATATCTAGTGATCACCCACAAGCATAAATGTAACATCCTTTCATTTAGAAAATTGTTTGTGACAAAAGTCACAAAACAAAGAATTATATAAAAAGAAAAAGTCCTAAAAATAAAAAAAATAATTAAAAAAAAATAAAAAATAAAAAAAGAAAGTCCTAAGACGACTTCTATTGTGGAGGATGTGAAAGTGCATTAAGGCGCTCGAGAATGTGGTTCAAAATGAACCTCATTTCGTCTTGCAATTGAAGAACCGAGTTGTTGGTTCGTTGAACCAAATGGGCGATCCTCTCGCACATGATACAATCATGTCTTGGTGGTGGAAGGGTTTGTTCTTGAGTTGGTGGTGGTGGTGGTTGGTTGTTTGATGGTGGAGGTGGTGGAATGTAGTTTGGAGACATAATTGAGGCCATCAAAGTGGATTGCAAGTCCATTGCCTCATGGAGGTGGGAATCCACCATATTTGAGAAAGCATAGAGGCGGTCTAACTCCTCGTTGATTTCTTGTTGTGATTGGGGTTGGTTGTTCCACATTGCCTCATCAATGGGATTGAGTGTGGATGTTGGTGAGGGTTGTTGAGGTTGTGGTTGTGGTGGCTCTTGGTCACAGTAGAGAGGACCGTGGATATCCCGATAAATGGGATGGAAGAGGAGAGGTTCTTGGCCTTCAAAGGTCATAGGAGGAGGATTGGTAGTCCTTGTTGGAAGGTCTTCCAAAGTGTCAAGATATGGGTGTGGTGAGGTTGGAGGAGTAGCAAATAACTCCATTGGTTGTAGTTTGGGTGAGTGTGAAGGTGATGGTGATCTAGCAGGTTGTGATGGAGCGAGTGGTGGTGTGGTCGCTATAGGGGTGATTGTTGGTGGTGGAGTATGGATGACTACATTTGGTGGTGTTGGAGTGGAGAGGTTGAGAAAATTCTCATTGGCTATGGGTGAGGAGATGTTGAGAGGTGATGACTCCTCTGATGAAGATGTTAAGTTCACAAAGCAACACTGTCTGACACTTATGCGAGCAGTCCTGCGTGGTGGTCTGTTGGTGGAAGAGTTGTTGGATTTTTTCATAGTTAAAATGAGAAGGTTTGCTAACAAGTACAGGGATGAAACTTAGAGTTGATGGTGAAGGTGTGAGTTTTGATCAACTAAAGGTTCCAATTTATTGGCAGGAAGGATTATGGAAATTGGTGTTTGGATTTGATGTTGATCCATAGAAGGATTGAGGTTCCTAATGATTTGGAACAAAAAATTGTGCTAGTCACATCATCTAAGTCAACTCATAGAGATAGAATTGAGTAAAGGGTTGAGGATATGCAGTTAATGCAAGGTTTGAGTGGGAAATCTATTGATGTGATGTTTCCACGAATTGCAAGGAACCAAATTGAGGGTTCCTTGCTTGTTACAGAAAGGTAACTTGATGGAAAATTTGAATTTTCAAATTTTGGTGGGAAATGGATTTCTTATGATTCTAAGTGTTCTTAAATCATCCTAATGTGCCTAATGATCAGTAGGATAATCCTAAGAACTAGAATCAACAATCTAAGGATCGGGATTTGTCGGGAAATTTGAAAAAGTTACTGTTGAATCAGCGGATCCAAACGACAACAAGTGCGGAACCAATTTTTTGGTTCCGCGGAATCCGCAGGATGAAAATTGGCGGAGCCAAGAAATACAACAGACGGAACCCAGAAATTGGTTCCGCCATATCCGTCAGACGAAATTCCTTAACAGTGGGCATTTTAAACTACCCGAAACCCGTTGAAATCCCGAAAATTATCCTAAATCACATGTAATTAATTAGTTGTAATTGTTTAAAAACAAAAACACAGGTTCTAACACTTGAGAGCACATAGATCAAACTGGTGAAATTAAACTTATCATAAAAGAATGTTAAGCCAAACGGTGGCTTAAACATGAAAATCAATAACAACACGTGTTACCGTCCTGAAAAGTTATGTTAGTTCACAGAAATGTATCACACCAACATAATATTCTAAGAACACAAGAATTCAACACATCGTTGTCTCAAGATTATCTTATACTAAACATTCCCTAACCCTTACTTCTTGTGGAGCTTTTTGTTGAGCTTCATGATCCACCGTCCAAGATTCTTCATCATTCCTCGAGGTTGACGAAACTCTTCAGATTGGTTGTCGATGGGAGGCAGTTGACTCATATACTCGGGTGGAGGAATCCTAGAATTTGGCAAACCATCATCCTCGCTAACCGATGATGATGATGATGATGAGGTGGGAGGATGAGTTCATTTTTCTCTTGCTACGGCTACCTTATGATCACTAAGTGGAATAAAGGTGTGGTCAATCTCGGTGTACTTTGATAGGCAAAAATAGGAATTCCTATCTTTCAGACATGAGAATGACTACTAGAGAACCTATTGCACTAGAAACTCAATTTAACCTAACCGTTCATGTTGCAAGGAGAGAATGATGCATAGGATATACATTATCCTTTTAACAAGATAAAAACTAAATGCATGATTTAAGCATAATGTTTTCTGAAACATCATGTTTTCCTAAATGAAGATATAATTCCAAGGTGTTTGAGTCAGATAGACATATCTTAAATACACTTAGGGATGACACGAAGAATTCACTTGAGTTTCTTATGTATACTCCTCAAGAGTCATTGTTACTTGGGTACATGAGGTTGGCTTTGAGATTGTATTATAACATAAGTTGTTACAATGTTGATTTAAGGTTTAATAAAACTTATGCAAAAGTTAAAAGTATTACCAATACTTTGATAACTTGTGAAAGTGGTACTACTTAAACCTAGTGTAAATGAGTGTGAGCTTCATGCTCATTTGATGGTGAATGTTCTAATCCTATAGGTGGTAAAGTATGGTTGAGTTTGTGAAAACGTAGAGGGGCGGGGGTGAATACGTTCTCGTTTTAAAAACTTAAAACTTGTTGAATCAAATTTCCAATTTAGCTTTTTCTAATATGAAAGATGTCAATTATAGTTTATGACTAGCATAAACTAAAACATGTTGTCACATAAGTATTATCAACAAGTCACAACACAAGCAATCATATAATGCTAACATAATAGTAAAGCAATAAGTAAAAGAAAGCGCAAACCAAACACGATGATTTATAGTGGTTCAGTCACGGAGCTCCTCTCCACCCTACTCCACTCCCCGAGTACCCAACTCGAGAGTTATTTCACTAGATCAACAAGCTCCCTTCTCGACGGATAAAACCTTACAATTGTCGCTTACATTTTTTCTGATACTAAGCTAGATACCGAGTTCTTTTACAAGGGTACAACCACTCCCGACGTCGCTTATACACTTTCCGACACTAAGCTAGATGTCGAGTTCTTTTACAAGGGTACAACCACTCCCGTCGTCGCTTATACTTTTTCCGACACTAAGCTAGATGTCGAGTTCTTTTACAAGGGTACAACCACTCCCAATATGTTTTATGGCCCAACATAGAAACCTTGTGTTTTATGGCACAAACACATAAACCATCTAATCTAGTTTGGTACTTAGATTTTGATGCAATGATGTTTACAATGATGATCCATGACATAAGTGTATCATGGATATGAATGACTAATCTAAATGAACTTCCATTGAAAGGAACCCTTCAATGGATGAAGATCACAAGCTCCCTAAACTTGTTGTGATGGATCTTCATATATGCATGTGGAATCTACATGAACTTCTTGAATAAGAAGTCTTCAATCATTGAGGATGTCAAGTGCCCTTGAGTCTTCATATGTTGGAATGCTTTGGTGGATGATGACTTCAAGATCTCCTAACCTTCTTGGTGGATCAGGAAGTACGCTATGCTTGTGATGGATAATGACTCACGATCTCTGAGCTTGCTTCACAGGATCATTACGAGTGTATGCTTACAACATAATGAAAGTTAGTAACATTATGATCATTATGAAAAGGGTGATTAATGTGTGTTTCTACATGGTTTCCTATTGATCTAAATGTATGCAAAGGGTAGAGAGAATGTGTGTTCTAGTGGGTTAAAACAATGGGTAAACAATGGGCTACTATTTATAGAAAAACTTGTTCAGACAACCCGCGGATTTGGCGGAACCAATTCCAGGGTTCCGCCCTTTATGTTGTTTGCTTCCGCCAGGACATGACAGCTAGCTCTTACCATATCTTACCAAGATCTTACACAATCCAACTCATTGCTTGAAGATCTTTCCAAAATATTATACTAAGTCTTACAAGCTATCCAAATGATGTATGCCATGATGTCATGTATATATTTACATTTTAAGATTTAAAATGTAAATAATGTAAATGTATATATGTATGTAACATGTATCCTAGTGATCATGTAGCATGTATATACTAGCTTAACTAATATATGTTTACCAAGATGTATCATGTTAGTTTGACACCTAAAGTGTACTTATCCTATTAATCTTAGAAAACATGATGTACAAGTAAAAGTACTTGTATATGCAAAATGTGAAATGAGGTTCTAAGTAGAATGGTTAGTCTTTTTAAAATACTTAATGACCTAGCCGTATTTTAAACATTCTAAATGATTTGTTAAGGGTTTGATCATAATGCCACATAAAAAACATGTACGAACCTGTGTTGTACCATATGAGGACTCGAGAGGTGTTGAATGTATTGTTGAGACAAAATAAGATTACAAGTAACTTGTACATTTTACGTTATGTATCAAGTTACATGTTTGTCATCAATCAAAACAAACGAGACTGCTTGCACTAACAATCTCCCCCTTTTTGATGATGACAAAATATGTAAACGTGATAGAAAGTAAAATGTGAAAAGTTACTTGTGTCCGTACTACCTTTTACATTACCTTCTCCGTTTATACTCTTCTCCCCTATTACTTTCTCTGTTTACACCTTTCTCCCCCTTTTGTCAAAACAAAAAGGGTGTGTCCTTGGAGTTAACTTCATTTCTCCCCGAAATGGCGAGCTTGAATCATCCCTAGTGAAGTTAAATTGACTACTCCAATCTCCTATGGTTGTTGCGTCCCCTAGGTTGTTAGCGGATCCATGGATCAAACTAAGACTCTTAACCTGCATCAAGGTTAGTGTTGTGCAACAAAACAAAAAATATATGAGAAATGCATGATGAATGAAATGCACATAGCAAACCCTACTCGTGGGTAGGCTATGTTGGACTATCTCCTCCTTTTTGTCGAAACACAAAGGTGTGTTGAAGAATGAGAATTAATATGAATGCGAGCATGCTCCCCCTTGGACAATACTCCCCCTAGTTGGAGTGCCAAGTATATGATGCATGGAATAGTAAAGCTACAAAAATAAATGTTAGTGCATGATTAGCTCCCCCTTGATCAATACTCCCCGTTGCTAGGGTACCAATGTATATGATGCAAGGATGAAGAATCCTACAAAATAAAGGTTAGTGTAAAACAATATTTGTCCTAAAACGAGTATGTGATATACAACAATGCATGTATATGATGCATTCTATAAATGCTTGACGAAAGCCCCCTTGCTCTAGGGCGTCAAGATGAACCTACAAAACAAAAAATTAGTACACTAGAAGCTATGTCTTAAGACATATATATCATATACGACCAATGTGTATAGACGATGCAATATAAGTGCTAGACAAATAATCCTCCTGGTTAGAGGACAACAAGAAGCATCGAACTAAAGAAGGAAAATAATCGATGCAAAATGCATCCTCAGATGAGTATGCTATATACGATCGAGCGTATATGATGAACCTACAATGAAAGGATTAGTGCAATAAATCTTAAGAAAAAATAAGATGTAAATATGATGCAATATATCAATGATATAATCACAGGCAACTCAAGACAGAGAACTATGATTATTTAGCAAAACATGTTATAAGGTGTAATCTTCTAATAAGAATTACAATCACAAGAATATAATATGATAAAATCCTACAAAATAATGCCTTGAAGGATGATATGAAGTTGAAATAAAGTGAGTTGTGTTGGTGTTGGTTTACTAGTAGGTTTTTCGTGTGGTGATAACTAGATAGATGACTAAAGGTTGATGCAAGTAGGTTTTTCGCTAATCCATGGTGATGATGATTAGTGAAGGAGGTGATGGAAGGTGGTGGTTATAATGAACTAAGAAACTCGTATGTATATCAAATGCTATAAGTGTATTGAAGACGGTTAAGGTTAAGACATTATCATCTACTGAAGATGATATATGCTCGAATGGAATTAAGAGGAAGTGAAGGCAATGATCACTGAGGAATAAAAATTCCATATGCAAAAATTAGAAATACTAGATACCTATATGAGAATAGCAATGACATCATATGATGCGAGAGTGTTGATTAGACCAACGTGTTGAGAATGATGATTTTAATATATCATTTGCACTGACAATTATATCCTATGATGTGCTTGATATATATCAAGAATGAAGAGGATGAGATCCTATGATGGTGTTCTACACAATGAAGTTGTGAGATTAAAAGAAAATCCTAGACTCGTTGGTTGTGAGAGGGTTGTCTGTTTTAAGTGGCTAAAAACTGACTCAGGTACCCACGGATTGGGCGGAACCAAATCTTTGGTTCCGTCCGTCTTATCGAAGGGTACCGTGGGACCAAAATTGATTTGGTCATGTTTTGTCGTTTTTGATCAAACGAAGGTTTAAGCTAAGGTCTATTTAATTATAACTACTGATTTGGTTTCACTAATCCTATTCAAAGTCTATGAAGACTTAATGCTTCTTATTTAAGAGGTTTGTCAAACACATGATGTGTTTTTCACTTGACGAGGTATTGGTGCAAAACTGTGATGTTGAGCTAAGAAGGTTTGTGAAACTTGTGGTTTTGTGAACTGATTTTAACTGAATGGTGTGAACCTACATGTTGGTATTTGAGGATGTAAGAAACATGAGTACATGTTCTTTAATGCGAAAAGACAATTATGTGAATGAATTTCTCTCCCCCTTAATTAGTGGACATTCAACATAATCTGTAATGCATCAAATGAAGAATGAAGGTAAAGTGTTTAGGATGTTGCAGGTTAATGAAATCGATGAGCTTAGTAATATTTTTGTGGATGTTGGTTAGCATACAAAGAACTTCATCCTTTAAGTCACGTAGCTCTTCTCTATCAATGCGAGATGATCGCATGACGAGGCATGTGGTTTTCTCAATGGAGGTGTATTGTTATGACTAAAAGGTGATGGAGATGTTGTTAGGAAAGCGGAAGCAATAATGCTATTTGGAAAGAGGTCGATTGAAAATATGCAAACACAAATTCCAAGCCTCTGAAATTTAATCCTATTAGTTTTGAAAACTATATGCAAGTGAAATGGATTACAATTATGCAAAATAGGCATAACGAAGTGAGATAACAAGTAATTTGTTATCAACCTACAATACAAACATGATAATGACAAAAGATGTGATTATGATAGGAATCATAACATCTTATATAAACAAAAACAAATATTCAATTACTAGACAAAAAGCTACCACATAGCATCAAGACAAATAATCATATTGCAAGAGAGCATGACATTGTTTGAGATACTACATTGTGAAATTGTTTTGAAGTTAGGCTTAGTTATTTAAGCATACTTACCCATTAACGACTTCTAAATGTTTATCATAATAAAAGCACTTAGACACATTATAGGTGCACATATGGCAAACAAATAGTATAACAAAGTCACAAAAGAAGTGAGACAACAGGTTTATGCAAACAATTCTAACATTTTTGAAGCATGCATCATTTAGACTATCCTATGAAAAAGCTCAATGAATGTCAACTAAAGACAAGAGCTATCTAACACCATGTATTAAAAATGACATATCGTGAGTTAACAAGAACCGTGTTAATCTTATGAAATATCATATAACAAGTATCATGCAAATCATGTTAACATCTAGTAGCATGAAACATATATAAGCATGCAAACAAAACCTTTCGCAGGTTTACACATTTGACTATCAATCAAATAATTATCATGATAACGTCAAGATACTTAATCATATCAAACAAATAACATGTAATCAACACATGTATATGTAATGTAAGTGATTTTACTAAGAAAAATCACATCTACTACTTGGTTGATTAATATTTCTAAGACAAGATAAATTATCTTATTTTAATACTTACTTTAGGCAAGTATAGGAATACTGATTTTTCAAGTTGGAGAATGAATATGAGACTATTACTAGCGGTGCCCAATTCAGGCTAAACACAACCATTTTTACGGGTGATTCCACATACCCAACTTCTCTGTTGGAAGCAATTTAATCGTTAGGTTAAATTGAGTTTCTAGTGCAATAGGTTCTCTAGTAGTCATTCTCATGTCTGAAAGATAGGAATTCCTATTTTTGCCTATCAAAGTATATAAAAGATGATAATTCATCAATACTTGATTTAATGAGACTTTAATCATATCAATTAAAACTAAGGTGATGAAGATGTCATGTTTTATGTTTTAATCTTTGTGTTTGGAATCTAAGGTTGAATGATCTAAAGGGTGACATCTTTTATGTTGAGTTTAAGTATGTGTTATGCAAGTGATTTGATCATCTAAGATCAAGAGATGTGTTTGTGTGTGATAATGGAATATGTTAAGAATATTCTCAAGAAAATTCTTTGGAACAAGTATCTAAATAAAGTTACCAACTTTAATAGATCTTATGTGTGCGCAAGATTTGAGCAAGGCTTGGTTATGACATATGCTTGAAAGGAGATAGATACATAAAGTATCTTTCAACAAGTAAGATTATCATGCTTATGAAAACAAGTATGACATGATGCAGGGGAAGCTCTAGTTCATAGAACTTGCAAATGTTTGTTTAAGATCATTTACCCAATGAGGTGTAATGAAATCTCTTGTAACACAACCGTTCATGTTGCAAGGAAAGAATGATGCATAGGATATACATTATCCTTTTAACAAGATAAAAACTAAACGCATGATTTAAGCATAATGTTTTCTGAAACATCATGTTTTCTTAAATGGAGATATGAGTCCAAGGTGTTTGAGTCAGATAGACCTATCCTAAATACACTTGGGGATGACACGAAGAATTCACTTGAGTTTCTTATGTATACTCCTCAAGAGTCATTGTTACTTGGGGTACATAAGGTTGGTTTTGAGATTGTATTATAACATAAGTTGTTACAATGTTGATTTAAGGTTTAATAAAACTTATGCAAAAGTTAAAAGTATCACCAATACTTTGATAACTTGTGATAGTGGTACTACTTAAACCTAGTGTAAATTAGTGTGAGCTTCATGCTCATTTGATGGTGAAGGTTCTAATCCTATAGGTGGTAAAGTATGGTTGAGTTTGTTTAACGAGTGTTTGGACAAAGGGCTTTTTGAGCAATGCACTCAATGGATTAAAATGATAATAAGGATTGTGGTGATGTAGGGGTTTGTTGTGCTATGAAAGTACTTAGGTTTTATGGATGTTGAAAACAACAAGGATGGAGACTAATTCTTGTGATCCATAGGTAGGTACAACTAGTGTGTGATGTGATCTGAAGCTTAGGGCCTGATATATATTACAGAGGTGAATGTGACGGGACGATGGTGAAAGTACAAGTGTACTTAGGTGATAGGATAAGTGTTTTAACATATGTTGTTAAAATACTTGGGTGTTGATTCTTTCGGATATGACTTTTAATGACTACAATCGTAAGTCAGATTTACTTGAATATTTTAGACGAAATACTTAAGTTGTCAATCCTACTTTGATGAGATTGGACAGCATTCAAGGATATCAAGACTTTGATAATACATCTATAACCTAAGTGTAAGTTATGACTCGATGTAAATCTTAATCGTCTTGAAGGATGACATGTTAACCAAGAAAGGCAACATATGTGGATACACAACAATATCTGTAGTCATATGTTGGACTTGTGATTTATGATATTTTTGCACATAGTGAGTCTAGATTAGTTAGTGTTGATACAAAAGTTGGGCGTTCCTTGTTTCCGTACCAATTAGATCTTAATGCTTGAGACCTGCGCACTAAGAAAACAAAAAGACACCGTTAGGCTTATCGTGGGATTGTTTCCCACGATTATCCTCCAGCGTGAGAGTAAGTAATCGGTTTTAGGGTTTAGTTGAAGAGTTAGGGTTGTAAATCGTACCTTTAATGAGAGTCGAGAGACTCTTTATATACACACGAAACCCTAGTTGGTTTCGTGTTCCTCACTCCTCAGCGTATCCCGCATAGGTCGGTTATTTGATACATATCCCATAAATAAAAGATATCTTATCAAAACCATAAATAACTTTGGGTTTGGGCCATCGTGAGCCCAAACCATTATCGTGATAGCCCATTCGTGATGGGCTTTAGTATTGGTAGCGTCCATTGGTCGGGTTCGTGACCCGAATGCGGACTATACGTCATCATGTCCCCCCAGTCTAGTATGCGTAGTGTAACGACTGCGGATGCTAGACTAACAAATGTAGCAAAAATATTCCTCGATGCGTAGCGGGGAAGTTTCAAGTGTTTCCCGCCAAAATTAGCAAATTAAACTAGTCCAAGTACATCCATATCTCCTTCGAAAATCGTGAGGGTTGGGTGAAAAAAGTGCTTTACCTTTTTGCGTCCCAGCCACACGATTGAGGCAAGTGGGGTACACGTGTCATCCATCCACCAATATGTGTAACCCTATATAAAGGTTAGCCGTCGTTTCACTGTGGCTACCACAGTAAAAAACATCATTTTCCACCATTGTTAAACCTTCAAACAGCGATCAAAAAATCAACAAAAGCTAAGGTAATAGCGCGTGCGCTTATAAGAGTTATTGAAGGTTAATCATGGTTCTTCAATTGTCTGATTTTAATTTCGATATATCTGAGGATGAACTTCGTCAGTTCACCTCAGATTATTACATCCCTCTCGCCTTGCATCCGGTAGTTCCGGCAGCAAATGCGTCAATAGCGAATTTCCTGCGAGGGAAAGTAGGGGTATACACGTGTTTTTTTGAATTCGCTAACCAGCGTGCGCCCATTTCCCTCTTTTTGTGCGATATTCTAAACCACTATCGTCTTCATATTTCCCAGCTGCACTGTATAGGTGCAGCAAAAATAACTAATTTTGAAGTGAATTGTCGCTTGTTAGCGATAGAACCCACAATCCATCTATTCCGCGCGTTTTACCACACGTCGTGGTCAAACGGGTGGGTGTCCTTCTTCAAGCGCGCAGGGCCACTGCAGTGCTATACGGAGAAGTTAGACGCGCTGAGGGTTTGGAGGGAAAAGTTCTTCTGGATTGATAGTGCATTTTTTCCATGGATTTTTGAGTTCTATACTCAAGAATCGTTACCGAGAGATGAGTGCCCCATCCCCGAAACGTATAGTGCAGAGGATGCGGAGATGATTAATGCCAATCGCATACCGATCAAGGCGTATCCAGAGGAGTTTTTGGTCCACATGGGGATCAGTCGCAATTACTTCGGTAGTCCGGAGGAGGTGCCAACTTTTTTGGACGAGAATAGCCAGGGTGGGTGCTTGTCTCTTCCTTCCTCTTCGCTTATTAGTTGTAAGCGTTCTTCCCTTTGTAGCTTATCTAACTTATTTTATGTTTGTTTATTGTGTGTTGCGCAGAGATGGATCTATTCAGTGTTGTTCGCTTGGAAAGGCCAAAGCAAGTGACTGTGGGTGTGCGCCCTCTAAGGGATGGCGAGGAGCCAATTCTACAGGCTACCGCAGGGCGTACGATGGAGATCGCGCAGGAAGAATCTGAGGATACACCCCCCATTGTGTTAGAGGCGACGCCTCTTCGCAGCTTTCCCACTCCCGAGGTACAAATGCATATAGAAGAGTTATCGCAGACTGATTCGTCAGACAGCGTGGGGGTTTCTGTGAGTGAATCTGAGGGGGCTGGTCAAGGGGTGAAACGCAAGGCAGTTGTTGGGGATGATGGCGCTGGTACATCCAAAAGAAGGCGCCATTTTATCTCTAGTGAGCCATCATCATCAGAGGAGAATGCGTCGCAGAAGGATGCAACTGAAACTCCTTCTCTCAAGTAAGTAATTAGGCTTGCTTCGTCAACATCTTGATTTATATTATGCGCTGAGCTAATAATAACCTTGGGTCCTCATCATTTACATGCAGTGTTGAAGCTGCTGGGGACGCTGCGCGCGCTGGGAGATCGCCACCCAAGGCGAGTTCTTTGCCTGTTGATCAGCTTGCGCGGGGAGGCCAAGAATCTGGGACAAAGGCTCCCGAAGATGTTCCTACGGATCAGTTGATTGAGGAGCTGTGCTTGGCTGCTGCACAGCTGAAGGCTAGGTATGCTGGTGAAAGTAGCCTTATTGTGCAGAAAGATGAAGAGATCGCGTCTCTGAAAGGGCAGCTGGCGATAGCGCAGGCTGAGGTTAGGGCAACGGATGTGTATGCTCGAAAGGTTGCTGAAGAGAAGATGTCTCTGCTTGCTCAAGTGGGTCAGGAGCGTGCTGCATTCACAAAGTACCAGAACACTTGCCTTTGGGTGTTAAAATATATGGAGCTGAACAAGAATGCGCACATCTCCCAATTGGATGACTTTCGTAAGGCTGTGCAGGATTCGCTGGAGAAACAGGAAACGAAGCTGCGCAAGCTGAGCATTGAATATGACGAAGAGCTATACCCTCACCTGGTGTCATCAATTGCTGAGCACAGGTGGCTTATCAGCCATGGTCTGCGCCTTGCTGCTATGGGTACTTTGGAGTCGCAGGAGGTGAAGGGGGTATTTGGGGAAGTTGTTGAGCGCGCCTTGGCACGTGGCCAGGCGCAGGCTATAGAAGAGCTTGCTGAGAGCAATTTTTTGACCGTGCCTGTTACTCAAGTACCGGGTTACAACGCCAACTCCTATGATGAGCTTGTCGCTGCTATGGAGAAGATGAAGCTACTTGATCTTCCTCACATTGCCCAGTTAGAGCGCGATCAAGATTATCCCATAAGTGTGATTATGGAGGGACTAACCTTGGCCAGGCACGCAGCAGAGGGCGCAGAGATACAGCCTGATTATTTTTTGAAGCCCGATGTGTCGCAGCTGCATGTACCCATCTTTGCTTGTCCGCGTGACATACTGAATCCTTTCGCTCTTGAGAATGAAATTCCTCTAAAGAAGTCCCTAGAGGCCCATGAGATGAGACTTGCAAAGAAGAAGGGTGTGAAGGGTAAAGCCATCCTTTGCGGTCTTGGTGCGGCCCACATTCCGAGGTCTGATGGAGTGCCCGTTAGCGTGCCAACGGTGTCACCCAAGGATGTTGACCTGTTGAAGAAGCTTGAAGAGGCTGGTAGTGCGGCACGCCAAGTGGGCAGTTCAAGGCTTAAGCGTATACGTAGTATATAGGCTACTTAGATGTAGTGATGTTTTGTAACAGGTTCACTTTTTGTTGCCCATGTGCATGTTGAATCTATATTGTATATGGACTCGTAGTCTACAATAAAATGTTGATTGTACGTATATTATATCAAATGTGATTGTGGTTATAATGTTTGTACTTAGTTATTTTGTCTTTGCGTAAAAGACGTCTATGTTGTGTCTAACATAGCAACTTGTTGTGTATATACTTAAGAAAATTTATAAAAAATCCATAATCGTGTATGAAGTTCATAAAATTTACAAGTTTATTGATTTATATGCAGCGTACTGCAAATAGCATATCAAGGAATTAAGTGTCTTAGCTCCTAAGTTGTTAAACGCGCACTGTGTGCATTGTTGTGTATCCGTCGTGGGATACACGTTGAACTTACTCCAACGTCTTGAGAGTAAGGTGTTTAACAAGGATGCGTGATCCGATGTTGATGGGTTTGCAACCCTCTTACTCAACGAGTTATTTAGTAGGTTTACTCATCCTTTTACCATCGTGGGTTTTAATAAGTGCATGCACGCCATGTAGGCAGAAAATAAAATAACAACAATATTGAGACAAATAACATGTAAACAATAAAGTGAAATGTGTCGCGGAATTTGCTAGAAACCGCGACATTGAATTAATACTTGCAAGTTTTTGTGAAAAAGAAAAACATTTGCCTAAATGAAACAAAATGTAAATACACGGATATTTATTAAGCCCTTACTAAAGTGCAGAGGTGTCCATGTGTCAGGTCGTAACCTTTCCTAAAGGTAGCATCTCTTGAGATTGCAAACATTCCATGTGCGTTGTAACTCACAGCCATCCATGTCACGCAGCTTGTACGCGCCTTTACCTAGTGCTTCAACGACCTCGTAGGGTCCTTCCCACTTTGGTCCAAGTTTACCTGTATCTTCTGCGTGGCTTGCATCATTAGCGCGATAGACAAAGTCGCCTGGTCTGAATGAGGTGCTTCGAACTTTAGCGTCATAATATCCCTTCATTTTTGACTTGGCTTTTGCTTCGCGTATAGCTGCGCGTTCACGCCTTTCCTCCAATAGGTCCAAGTCGATACGTCGTTCGTCGTCATTGGTTGCGACATTAACTTCCGCAGTGCGGATAGTCGGCATTCCAATTTCAGCTGGTATGTCAGCTTCTATCCCATAGACAAGATAAAAAGGAGTGTCTCCATTGCTGACTTTGATTGTCGTGCGGTGCGCCCATAAGACATGCGACAATTCATCCACCCATCTTCCTTTGTGTTTGTCTAGGCGCGCTTTAATTCCTTCGCCTAGACTACGATTTGCGCGCTCGACCAAACCGTTGGTTTGTCGGTGTTTAACTGACGCGAAATGTTGTGTAATATTTAGGTCTGCGCACCAGTCTTTGAACGGGTTATCACGGAATTGTTTTCCGTTGTCTGAAACAATCTCCCCAGGTAATCCAAAGCGGCATACAATATTTTCCCAAACGAAGCGTTTTACTTGATTACCTGTGATTGTAGCCACTGCTTTCGCTTCAATCCACTTAGTGAAGTAGTCTATTGCCACAATAAGAAATTTCAGTCCCCCCGCTGCGACAGGGAAGGGACCCGCAATGTCGATACCCCACTTATAGAATGGCCATGGAGAAGTGATAGGCGTTAGCTCCTGTTGTGGTCTGCGCGGGATGGGTCTATGAACCTGGCTATCGCTACATTTCCTTATCACATCGCGCGCATCACGATGCATAGTAGGCCAGTAGTATCCTGAGCGCAATGCGCGTGCTACGACGGACCGTGGTCCTGAATGCATACTGCATGAACCAGCGTGGATCTCTCGGAGTACGTAATCCGCCTGAAGAGGTCCAACGCATCTAAGCCATGGTTGTAGAAATGAGCGCCGATATAGGATACCATCTCTAAGTTCGAACCTCTGCGCTGTGCGCCGTATCCGTCGAGCGTCCTTCTGTTCCTCGAGCAATTTGCCCTTACTTATGAATTCGATGATAGGGGTCATCCATGTAGGATCCTGCTCTTCTATCACCGTGGATACCTCCATCTCCGAGATGGATTTGTTTTTTAGAATCTCCACCAACACTTGTTTTGACAGGTGCGCAAAGCTTGTAGATGCGATCTTGCTTAGCGCATCCGCTTTCTTGTTTTCACCTCTAGGAACTTGTTTAATGGTAAACCTGTCAAAGCCTTGGATTAGTGACTTGGTCTTGTCGAGGTATTGAACCATGTTATCCTCTTTAGCCACATATTCGCCCAACACATGGTTGGCTACTAATCGGGAGTCCACATTTGCTTCTAGGTTACGTACACCCATTCGACTTGCAATGCGTAATCCGGCGATTAGGGCTTCATATTCTGCCTCGTTGTTCGTGGCTGTGAATTCAAAGCGCAGTGCGTAAGTGAATTCCATTCCTTCTGGATTAGTGAGAATAAGGCCAGCGCCCGACCCATCCACGCATGAAGATCCATCCGTGAACAAGACCCATGGTTCTTGTAGTTCTACCTCGCTCAGTGGAGGTGCGGCATCGGTGTCTGGTTTTTCGATGATGAAGTCTGCTAGTATTTGCCCCTTAACCGCAGTGCGTGGTCTATAGGAGATATTATACTCGCCTAGCAGCACACTCCATTTTTGTAATCGCCCCGATGCGTCAAGTTTAGAGATAACTTGCTTGATAGGTTGGTCTGTGATCACCGCTATTGGGTACGCTTGAAAGTATCTACGCAGTCTTTTGGCGGCAAATACTAACGCCAAGACCAACTTCTCCATTGGGCTGTAGTTAATCTCTGTCTTCTTGAGTGCTTTGCTTACAAAATATACTGGTGTTTGTACGGAATTCCTATCCATCAGTAGCACTGCGCTGACCGCTCCATGAGTCGCAGATAAGTAGACAATTAACTCCTCCCCTGGTCGGGGTGCGACTAGTTTAGGAAGCGCTGCTATATGTTGCTTAAGCTGTGTGAAAGCTTCTTCCGCTTCCGTAGTCTAACGAAAGTCTCCCTTTTTTGTACACTTCTTGAGTGTTTTAAATAGAGGAAGTGACTTATCCGCCGATTTGGACAGGAATCTGTTCAAACCGGCTAGCTTTCCATTCAGAGACTGAACTTCTTTCAACGTGCGCGGTGAAGGAAGTTGGATGACAGCCTCTGTTTTTTCTGGGCATGGCTTAATGCCATCTGGTTCTATCAAGTATCCCAGGAACATGCCCTCTGTAGCGCCAAAAGTGCATTTCTTAGGATTTAACTTCATGTTGATCTTTCGTAGTGTTCTAAATGTTTCTTCAATGTCGCGCACCACTTCGTCTTCAGTATGGCTTTTTATGACAAGGTCGTCCACATAGACCTCTAGGTTGCGGCCCACTTGCTTTTCAAATGCATTGTCTACCAATCGCTGGTAGGTGGCGCCCGCATTCTTCAGGCCAAAAGGCATCTTTGTATAACAAAAGACACCTTGGCTTGTGTGGAAGGCTGTTTTTTCCTCGTCTTCCTTGGCCATTTGGATTTGGTGGTACCCTTTGTATGCATCTAAGAAACATTTAAAGGGATATCCGCACAGGGATTCTACTTTCCAGTCTATCTCTGGTAGTGGGTAGCAGTCCTGTGGACATGCTTTGTTGAGGTCAGTGAAATCCACACACATCCGCCAACTACTGTCGCTTTTCTTGACCATTACTGGATTGGAGAGCCAGTCATGGTAATAGACTTCTCGCATGATGCCTGTGTCCACAAGTTTGTGTACTTCTTCCAGAATGGCTTTTGCGCGCTCTGGAGCCTGGCCGCGCTTTTTCTGCCTTACTGGGGAATATCCTTGTCGGATTTTTAGCTTGTGTTCTGCTATCGAGCGTGGCACACCAGTCATGTGTTTTGGTTCCCATGCGAAGATATCCAGATTCCTTTGCAAGAGCGCGCACATGGCCGCTCTTCCTTTGTCAGACAACGATCCCCCAATCGATACTTCTTGCTCCGGGTATTCAGGGTGAATTGCAACCTTTAGGTTTGATACTTTAGCTGCGCTCTGTTCTGGGGTATGCGTTGTTTCGCATGTAATCGTGTTACATTCTCTAGGTGGCGCGACGCTATTGTAGATGGTGACAATGCCGCCTTCTACCGGGAATTTGAGCATCCCATGCGCTGTGGACGGTACTGCGCGTATGGCCGAAATTCCTGGTCTTCCAATAATGCCATTGTATGGTGAAGGGGATCTGATCACCATAAAATTCATCCAAGCTGTCGTGGAGTATTCCTTATTACCAACAGCGACTAGTAGTCGTAGTTGCCCCATGGGCCATATCTTTTCTCCTGTGAAGCCAGTCAACGCAGTCGTGGCTGGGTTTAACTGACTCTGTATCTCAGGGCGCAATCTCTTGAAACAATGCTCATACATTATATCCGCTGATGCCCCTCCATCAACATACATGCGGTGGATATCGTTACCCCCCGCATTTATCTCAATTGTGAGTGGTTCTGCTACTGCGTTGTCCGCAGCCAAGGTGGGAAAAGAGATATCGCTTCCATGAGAAAATTTCTGGCTGACCTTTTGCCTAGTCTTTCGCTGCCATGATTGTATCATGTAGATTGTGTCAGCCTTGTCTTTAGGCGCTTCTTTCTTGCCCCCGGTCTTTGGTTTGTCTTTTCCATCCTTGATGTTCTTAACTAGATGGTCCAATCTGCCCTCTTTTACTAGCTTATCTATTAGTTGGCGCAATTGGACGCACTCATTAGTGGTGTGGCCCTTCTGTCCATGATAATCACAGTATCCGTTCCCCACGCGCCGATCTTCTGGGGTGCGCATTGGTGGGGGTCTCGGAAAGTTTGCGCCTTCCGTTGTGAATATCTCCTTTGGATTTTTCGTTAGCGGGGTATACTTGTCGTTTTCCCGTCCGCCCCCTTGACTGCGATAGCTTTTGTTACGATTGCTACTCTGCTCATTGGATTGTCTCCTTGGCTCTTCTTGTGACCTATATTTTGAGTAGCCTTTCTTGCTATCCGCAGCGGCGGCTTCTCCTTGAATGAAGGACCTCGTGCACTTCATGAGTTCATCAAAGGTTTGGGGAACCCTATCATTTAACTTTTTGATAAGGTCTGGGTTATTGATTTCGTTCATAAACCCTGAGATCTTTAGTATTTCGGGGCATGCTTTGACATGTATGCATTCATCCTTATAGCGCTCCATAAAAGCGCTTGTGGATTCCCCTTGGCGCTGTTTTACTCTAGCGAGTTCGACAGGGTTCTTGGCGCACTTCTTCCGCTGAGTGAAGTTCAAACGAAACGCCTTCCGCAACTCTTCAAACCCATTGATGCTTCTACGTGGAAGCTTACTGAACCAGTTTCGCGCATTCCCCACTAAAGTAGAGTTAAACATGTGGCACCACACAGGTTGTGGCCAATTTTCGATGGTTGCTGCAGATTCAAAAAATTTTAGGTGGTCATCAGGATCACCTGTTCCATCATAAGTCTTAACATTAGCGGGCATGCGCCTTTTTTTATCTTCTGAAAAATCACTGATGCGCCGAGTGAATGCGTCAACCTTTTGGCGGCGCCAGGGACGAGACATATCTTCGTTCTCCCAGTCGCGGGATCTTCCCCTGGACTTCCAGTGTCCTGTTTCTTTGTCCTCGTTGTCCGAGGAGTCACTTGAGGATGAGCTTACCCTTTTGCGGCGCTTACGCCAGCTATCCTCGGAGTCCGAGCTTGAAGGGCTTTCGCTTGGGGAGCATCGTCGCCCAAGTCTATCGTGGATCCTGCGACTGCCAAGTCTAGCGTGGACATTGGTGCGCCGTTCATCATCTTCATGCTCCTCCAGAGACTCCGAGTCGGCTGCTTCATCGTCCACAACTTTCCTTCCGATCCTAGTAAACACTGGGTGTCGGCGGCCACCCTTCTCGCGCCTTTCCTTTTGGTAACGCAGTGGGGATGCTTCATGCTTAGGGTCAAAGTTGAGTCTGGCGTGCAGACTCTGACTTGACCTCTTTTTTGCTTCCTCTCGCATCAGCGCAGCCAAGGTCTCGTAGTTTTGGGATACAAAATCACTTGGCGCTAGTTCAGGCGCGACTCCTTCTAGCGCGAGGATGTCTGTTTCCAATTCAGGACCCTTGTTTCGGATAGGCGCATTTGGCGGCTCAGTAACGTTTAATTCTGGCATGGTGAAAGGAGTGCGCAGTAAATCTACCGCGCTAGTGGTTGTTGTAGTAGCCTGGGTAGCCCTTGTGATCGGTTCTACTGGAGTAAAAGCCAGATCTGAGTACGATCCTAGGCTTTTGGGCGCACTGGTTGTCCCAGAGGCCTGCTTAGTGGCTGCATCAGTTTGCTGCTTCTTACCTTGTAGGTCATCATGCGTTTTCTTTGTCTGCGGAGTCCGCTGATTTGGATTTCCGTGCTTCGTCATTCTAGTTCTTCGTAGAGTTCTTAGTGTTGGGTCCCACGGATGGCGCCACTTGTTGATACAAAAGTTGGGTGTTCCTTGTTTCCGTACTAATTAGATCTTATGTTGGACATGTTAACCAAGAAAGGCAACATATGTGGATACACAACAATATCTGTAGTCATATGTTGGACTTGTGATTTATGATATTTTTGCACATAGTGAGTCTAGATTAGTTAGTGTTGATACAAAAGTTGGGCGTTCCTTGTTTCCGTACCAATTAGATCTTAATGCTTGAGACCTGCGCACTAAGAAAACAAAAAGACACCGTTAGGCTTATCGTGGGATTGTTTACCATGATTATCCTCCAGCGTGAGAGTAAGTAATCGGTTTTAGGGTTTAGTTAAAGAGTTAGGGTTGTAAATCATACCTTTAATGAGAGTCGAGAGACTCTTTATATACACACGAAACCCTAGTTGGCTTCGTGTTCCTCACTCCTCAGCGTATCCAGCATAGGTCGGTTATTTGATACATATCCCATAAATAAAAGATATCTTATCAAAACCATAAATAACTTTGGGTTTGGGCCATCGTGAGCCCAAACCATTATCGTGATGGGCTTGAGCCAATTCGTGATGGGCTTTAGTATTGGTAGCGTCCATTAGTCGGGTTCGTGACCCGAATGCGGACTATACGTCATCAGTTAGGAAGTTGTCAATTTACAAATCAAGCTAATGGATGAGTAAAGGACAAAAGAATGCAGTAAGTGTGTGTAATGATCACAAATACTCAGTGGTTCACTGGTTACAAGGAACCAATTTCAAGGTTCCTTTCTTTATGGAGAAAGGTACCTTGGAGCATTTTCGTGACATTTGAAAGTATGGTTAGAGATGATTATCCTATAGGTGCAAGTGGGATGTTCTAATCCTAATATGAGTGAACATCAGTGAAAAGAAACCTAGTGATAAAAGTGAGTGATCTTGAGTGAGGGATTTAAACGAAAATTTAAAAATCTAGCTGTTTGTTCTGGCGGAACCAAATGATAACAAAGGCAGAGCCCAGTTTTTGGTTCCGCGGAATCCGTTGGTTGTTTTTAGGCGGAGCTAAAAACTTCAACAGACGGAACCCAAATTTTGGTTCCGCCATATCCGCTGATTGAAATTTCTTAACAGAGGGCATTTCTAAGTACCCGAAACCCGTTGAAATCCCGAAAATTATCCTAAATCATATGTAATTAATTAGTTGTGGTTGTCTCAAACAAGAATATAAGTTCTAACACATGGTAACTGATGAACTCAAATAAGTACATTTTATTACTATCATTTATCCTATTAATTTGACTTGTTTTACTATATTATGTATGAGGATTGATACTTAATCGTTTACTTTTGTAATTCTCAGTTGAAAACAAGCATTTGGTGAAACTTGGCGATTTTGGACTAATTATGGAGCAAAACGTGCATAAAGTGAAGAGTCTACTGAAATGGACAAGATCAAGTCAATTCTGCTCAAGATGCGCCGCATCTCAGTCACGACATGCGCCGCATCACTATCAAGATCTCACCAGATACGATCCAAGATACAAGAGGACATGCGCCGCATCTAATCATGGAGTTACGCCGCATCTTCTGGCGGTGTACGAATATTCCTGAATATTATAATCTTGGACCCCACGCGAAGTTAAGTACATGCGCCGCATCTACTCCTTAGATGCGCCGCATCTTCCCTCAGACAGAAACTATAAATACCCCAAGGCCAGACGAATTTCGGGTGCAATATCAGAGTTTCGAAGACCGAAGCAGAAAAATCCTAGGACGAATTCAGTCAAGGAGGCAGCACAAGACACACCCAAATCAAAGATACAAGAGCTGTAAGAAGGTGCTGCATGTGTTTAATTCATTAAGTAGTTTTGTTTTATTGTGTTAGCAAACTTTAATTCATCAGGATTGGTGGCTTGTGTAATGTGACAACGAAAGATTGCACTCCCTTTAATACTTGCTTTCCCATCAATTAAAGTTTATATGTTGATGTCTTTGGTTACTACTTATTAATGCATTGATAACCTCTGTGTTTATTAGTGGCTTGCGGGCATTTGACTGCGGGACATAATGTGGCTCCCACGGTTATTACTAAATTGATCACTTAGGAATAACTTTTAAACATAAGTAATCATTAAGGGTTTACTCGCCGATAAGATTAGGACCAACGAGAAAGGGTTAACTACATACACTTCATATAAAGCTATCAATAAAACAAGTGACAAACTACTTAATCATAAGGACAGCCCTCTTATTGTCTCGAGCATCTATCTGTGTACGTGTGTGCTACTTGCTGATTCGTGCCTATTGGTTTATTTTATTATTTAATTGCAAACAAATCGTGCCAGTCTCTCAGGCTGAAACCCCCTTGCGTTAGGATATTAAAATACTGATTAGAATAACAAGATAATACGTTCCACTCTTAGTGATCGACACTCTACTTACCATTATATTCATACTGACCGGGTACACTGCTCGTTAAGTGTGTGTGTTATTGATAAGTCGGCTAAATATAAATTTAAAACTTGAGTAGGCATTAAAACTGCTAAACCGCAACGACACATCGCACGCATCAAGTTTTTGGCGCCGCTGCCGGGGAGTGAATTGTTATTATCTGTTAATTTGATTAGTATTTTAATTAGGTTTTTCTTTTTATTAGATTAATTGCATCATTGTATTATTTTGCATATTGTTGTATTGTGTGTTATTTGTTTGCTTTTATTTTTGTTTTTGTTTATTTTTGTTTGTGTGTTTTTATTTTTTGTTTTTATTTTTCGTATTTTTCTGTTCTGCTATCGTTGTATTGTGCTAAATCAAACGATACGGCGCATCTGATCTCTCAGATACGGCGTATTGCGTTTAATTTTTAAAAAAATACAACGCGTTTAATTAATTCGATACGACGCATCTTTTCCCCAAGATACGGCGTATCTGTTTTTAATACGAATTTTTTTTTAAAAGCGATAAAGTAATACGACGCATCTGCTTTTGTAGATACGGCGTATCTGTTTTTGATAAAAAAAATTTTTTTTTCTAAACGTTAACGCCATACGACGCATCTGCTTTCGTAGATACGGCGTATCTATTATTTTAATTAAAAACAGTTTGTGAATTATTAAACAGATACGACGCATCGATCTATATCGATACGGCGCATCTTTCTGAATCAAAAATCGATATTTATTTTTAAACGTAACGAAAATACGGCGCATTAACTTTCGTTAATACGACGCATTTAATTTTAATTAGATAAGCTGATTTTTGATTAATTAATTCGATACGGCGCATTCATAAATTCTAAAGCGGCGTATCTATTTTTTGAATAAAGTCTGATTAAATTTTAACGATTATAAGATACGGCGTATCCAACTTTTTGGATACGGCGCATCGTCTGCAGATATCAGCAACGTTTATTTTTCTAATTTCCGAACGGAAAATATTCTGACTTACCCTTATACTAGGAAGCTTTTACTTTGAAATCTTCTTGTTCTTAATTTTCAGGAACAATGTTCGATATTTTCCCATACTGGTTCGGAAGACCCCAAAGAAACCTTACTATGGAAGAGTTTGCACTACTAATCGCTCAAGCCAATGAACAAGAACATCATGAAGCAAGGAACTTTATCACTGAATTCAAAGGCAGTCATGAGCTGTTACTAAAGGAACAAAACAATATGATCAATGGTTTGGCAATTGAAGTGCACCAATTGTCAACAGTGCTTAACAAGGTTCTTTTGGTAAGGCACGATCTGAAAGGAATTACAACCAGAGGCGGAAAGTCAACCTTTCAAATCGGAGAGACACCCGAGGATGACAGTACCAAAAAAATTTCCCCTGAATCTTTATCACCCGAGCAAGAGCAACCAAAAGAGACTGATCCAGAACCTGTAATTAGAAGAGAACCTTCTGTTGAATCTAAACGATCAACACCACCTTTCCCACATAGGGTAAGGAAAGAGAAAGAAGATGCCTATCAAAAGAAATTCCTGGAGAATCTCAAGCAGCTGCAGCTAAGCATACCATTTATGGAAGCCCTAGTGCAAATGCCAAAATATGCCAAATATCTGAAAAGCTTGCTTACAAACAAGTCTAAACTCGAAGAAGCTTGCACCATAACAATGGGGAAAAGAAGCTCAGCGGCATTGCTCAACAAACTTCCGTCTAAAGAAAAAGATCCAGGGAGTTTCACTATTCCTTGTCAAATTAAAAATTTGCATATTGAAAATGCCTTAGCCGACCTAGGAGCTAGTATAAGTCTTATGCCCTCTTCTATGTATGATAAATTAGGTCTTGGTGAACCAAAACCTACTAGGATGTGCTTAGAACTAGCTGATAGGTCTATACAATACCCATTAGGAATAGCGGAAAATATATTAATAAAAGTTGATAAATTTGAATTACCTATCGACTTCGTTATCCTTGATATGCCTGAAAATTCTAGAACTCCTATAATATTAGGACGACCATTTTTAGCCACTGCTAGGGCCATAATTGATGTTTTTAATAAAAAGATAACTTTTACCATAGGGAAAGATGAGGTTGAGTTTAACATGGAACAATCTATGAGTAAAGATGAATCCGATGACGATGAATGCTATAACATCGATGTTTCTGATGATACGATTAATCAATTTACTCAGAAATTGTTAAAGAATAATTTGCTTGATTCTTTTCTGCTTAAAAATTTAGAAAACGCAATTGCTATAGAAGATCAAGTAGATGAGAATACTGTTGATTATAATTTTGCTGCTGACTCTGCTGTATGTAACGCGATGCGGCGCATCGAAAACCTCGATGCGGCGCATCTATCTGATGACAGCAGCAATATAATTAAAGAACAGGTTTATTCCGCTAGTGTTACTGAAATTGATAATGTTAAACCTGTGCTTAAGGATCTTCCTTCTACTTTGGAATATGCTTATTTAAACGGAAATACTAATTCACCCGTTATTATTGCATCTGACCTAACGCCAAAAGAAAAAGAGTCTCTTTTGCAGGTACTATATAAACGAAGAGGAGCATTAGCGTGGAGTATGTCTGATATTAAGGGAATTAGCCCGTCATTTTGTACACATAAAATCCTTATGGAGGATGAATTCAAACCAACTATCCAACCTCAAAGGCGTTTGAATCCAAAAGTCCAAGATGTGGTGAAAAATGAAATTGTAAAATTGCTTGACTCCGGACTTATCTACCCAATTTCCGACAGCTCGTGGGTCAGTCCTATCCACGTTGTACCAAAAAAGGGAGGAATGACAGTAGTACTCAATGACGACAATGAGCTAATCCCTTCAAGAACTGTTACCGGATGGAGAGTTTGCATCGACTACCGCAAACTCAATGATGCTACGCGAAAAGATCACTTCCCTCTTCCATTTATTGATCAAATGTTAGAAAGACTATCAGGATATGATTATTATTGTTTTTTGGATGGTTTTTCAGGTTTCTTCCAAATACCCATTGCCCCCGAGGATCAAGAGAAGACGACTTTCACCTGCCCTTATGGAACCTTCGCCTATAGGAGAATGCCGTTCGGACTATGCAACGCCCCTGCTACTTTCCAACGTTGTATGACGGCCATCTTCCATGATATGGTAGAAGACTTTATGGAAGTCTTCATGGACGACTTTTCGGTGTTCGGTAACTCATTTAATGATTGTCTCATTAAACTTGATAAAATGCTTGCTAGGTGTGAAGAAACTAACCTTGTTCTTAATTGGGAAAAATGTCACTTTATGGTTAGAGAGGGAATTGTGTTAGGACATAAGATTTCTGGGAAAGGTATAGAAGTCGATAAAGCTAAAATTGATGTGATTGCCAAACTACCTTACCCCACTAACGTAAAAGGCGTTAGAAGTTTTTTAGGGCACGTTGGATTTTATCGCAGGTTCATAAAGGATTTTTCAAAAATATCTAGGCCTATGACCCAATTGTTGCTAAAGGATGCAAAGTTTGATTTTTCTGAAGATTGCAAAAAGGCATTTAATATACTTAAAGAAAAACTAACTTCTGCACCCATTATAATTTCGCCGGATTGGAATCTGCCTTTTGAACTAATGTGTGATGCTAGTGATTATGCTGTTGGAGCCGTACTTGGCCAAAAGATAGATAAGAAATTTAAGCCAATTTATTATGCTAGCAAAACATTGAATAATGCCCAAGAACACTACACCACCACGGAAAAAGAACTTTTAGCAGTAGTTTTTGCATTCGATAAATTTAGATCATATCTTATATTGTCAAAAACTATGGTTTACACTGACCATTCTGCTTTGAAGTATTTGTTCAATAAACAGGATGCCAAGCCAAGGCTTATTAGGTGGGTTTTATTGCTCCAAGGATTCGATATTGAAATAAAAGATAAAAAGGGTGCCGAGAATCTAGCTGCTGACCACTTATCCAGACTTGAAAACCCTGATATGGAGGTGCTTGACGAGAGGGAAATAGGTGATGACTTTCCTGATGAACACCTTATGATGGTAGGAATTAAGAGCAATAATAATGGACCATGGTATGCCGACTTTATAAACTTTATTGTTGCAAATGAAATTCCAAAAAGGCTAACATCCGACGAGAAAAGAAGGTTTATAACTCGCGCTAACGAGTATATTTGGGATGAACCTTATGCCTTTAAATTATGTCCTGACAATATTATACGAAGATGCGTAGACGGTGATGACATCGCAGCAATATTGGCACATTGCCATTCAGGGCCAACAGGGGGACATCACGGTCCAGTCATCACAAGAAGAAAGATCCTGGATGCGGGATTTTATTGGCCCACTATGTTGGAGGATGCGAAAGATTATATAAAAGGATGTGATGCGTGTCAACGATCCAGAAATATTACATCAAGAAACGAAATGCCGCAAAACTATATCCATGTATGTGAAGTTTTCGACATATGGGGATTAGACTTCATGGGACCGTTTCCTGAATCTAAAGGTAATAAATATATTTTGGTTGCTGTTGATTACGTATCAAAATGGGTCGAAGCGCAAGCATCTCCGACAAACGACAGCAAGGTAGTACTTAAATTTTTGCAAAGTTTGTTCTCTAGGTTTGGAATTCCTAAAGCATTAATTAGTGATAGGGGAACACACTTTTGTAATCACCATCTGGGAAAAGCCTTGCAAAAATATGGAGTATATCATAGGGTTTCCACCGCATACCATCCTCAATCAAATGGTCAAACTGAAGTAACCAATAGAGCTATAAAACGAATTCTTGAAAAAACGACTGGGTATAATCCTAAAGGGTGGTCTGACAAGTTAAATGATGCTTTATGGGCATTCCGTACAGCCTTTAAGACACCGACGGGATGCACTCCATTTCGTCTTGTATACGGAAAAGCATGCCACCTACCGGTCAAAATTGAACAAAGTGCATATTGGGCCTTGACGAATTGCAATATGGATATGGAAGCTACAACGAAGAACCGTTTCATGGAACTTAATGAACTCTATGAACTAAGAGATGAGGCCTACAAAAATACTAAGATCTACAAAGAAAGAACTAAAAGATGGCATGACTCGAGGTTACGTGGGGATAAAACGTTTACTATTGGAGAGAAAGTGCTACTATTTAATTCTAGATTAAAGATGTATCCTGGTAAACTTAAATCAAGATGGACGGGACCGTTCGTTGTCAAGAAAGTGTATCCATATGGAACTATTGAAATATGCGATAAAAATGGTTATATATTCAAAGTGAATGGGCAACGTGTGAAGAAATACTTTGATAATAAAATTGAGGATAATGAGAACGAGGTGGTGGAGTTTGAACCTGAAGTATTGGAGTAAAGAGTTGAACGTGAGTCTAACTTGAAGACTCTGGAATAAAGACAAGTGCTGGCCGGGAGACAACCCGGAGAATTTTTATTATTCTGTTTTTGTGTCGAGTCAGTCAGGCCCGCATGAAGATACGGCGCATCTCAATTCTGAGATGCGACGCATCTCCTGCAATGGTCATATCTTATTTTAATTTTTCTGCATTTTTATTTCCGACTTTAAAACTATTTATCAGTTTATTTCAATGCGTCGCATCCCTGGTTAAGGATGCGGCGCATCTTTATTCTGATCCGTATTAATTCCAGGCTCGATACGGCGTATCTTCTTCCATAAGATACGGCGCATCGACTGACCTGATGATTTTCATTTTTAATTTTTAAGTTTTATTTTTCCTAACTACTAATGTATTATGCAAGTTTGAACCTTTCTTATCTTAGGTGTGTTTTAAAGTGTTGGTAGTATTATAGTTTCCTGGATTTCCTGTGGATACATCAAGTATGAAGCTTTAACGTTCTAATCCACAAGAAGATGATTTTTGCTCTAATACAAATGGAGGATCATACCGAGCAAATCTCAGGGGAGTTTTTCTGTTCTAATTCTTTTATTTTCCAGTTTTTAACCTTTTATACAAACAACGAGGACGTTGTTTAACTTAAGTGGGGGGATTGGAGAATTAGAACACTTAACAATTACTTGTCCTAAACTTTTTCAAAAATTATGCTTAAACTGTGCTTAATATATCAAACTTAAAATTTTTTTTAGCATGTTTTTGTTTAAGATCTAAGTTGCATAGCTGCACACATGACGTTATTTTCAAAAATTGTGATTTTCCAAAATTCACAAATCTATGAGTGTGCCGGTGACTTGTAAACTTTAGAACTTGGCTTGTATACTATTCGAGACCACCATAATGAGTATTATTTATATAATTGGAATGACTTGTCTAAATTGGTAAAATTCTAGGATTACACCCAAATAGCCTTTATTATGTTATGTGTTATTAACTAACTACACTGGTTAGTTAACCCCCGTATAAACCCTTTTGTTACTCTCATTTTTAGAGTAAGATACCCCTAGAAAAACACTCAGAGCCATTCCTTTCGTTTCTTACACCTATGTTTTAAAATGTTTCGTTACACCCTTACACCTTAGCCTACCCTGTAGATTAAAATCCGTGGTTTGGTTAATTGCTATAGGCAGTGTGTTTCCTTACATTACCTGTGTTCGCGTGCGTAATTCATTATCTTTGGTTAGGTCGGGAAATTGCACAATGCAATTGGAGTGAAAGTAAATATTGTATATCTTTGAGTTTATTTTTCGTGTGTTTACTACTTTCACTATTACCGTTATTTCTGAAGTCATGAAAAGTATGGAAAAATTATCCAGAATTATCATTATAGTGATGTGGTGAAATTTTACACATCTTTTGTTAAAAAAAAAAAAAAAAAAAAAAAAAAAAAAAAAAAAAAAAAAAAAAATCGAAAAAATAAGAAAAGAAAAAGAAAGAAAGAAAAGTTGGAAGTTAGTTTTAAACCAACGATGTAAAGTTATGTAAGTGGTCGATATCACCACTATTTGTTGTACTATATCTATGGATTGAATGGGAATTGGCAGTTATGGGAACGCCAATTAAGGTTTATTCTTTGATTAAGATCTTGTTGAGTATAATTCGTGTCTACCTAAAGCGTGTGTTTCAAGTGTTAAAGCGTGAGTTATTCGATGATATGAGTCTTATTCATGGGATGGTTGGGATAGTGATTAACCACACTTAGGATTTTAATTTATTTGTTTTGTTTATTTTTCATTTTACACCAATTTATATCCCAAATGTTATCCATACCCTATTCTTTATCCAACCAAACCTTTGATTTATTGAGATTAGGGATTTGAGCAATCTTAAGTATCGTAGTCGTGGATTCGGCTATGTATTTATGATTTTGTCGCCCTTTTTGATATATTATTATTGGTGAAGTTTGGACCTATCTTTAGCCTATTCGAGTTAAGGATTTGAGCAATTGCAAGTATCGTGTTCGTGGATTCGATCATGTATTTGTGATTTTGTCGCCTTTTCTGGAATTTGAGATCGATAGTGAATAAGAATAATTAACCCTTAAGCCTAAAAACCCTTTTTACCGCTTTAGACTTGTTATTCCTTAGCTTTAGTGGAGGAGATGTGTATACTTGCCAAGCTTATGATAGAATATTCGTCACGACTGGACAGTTAAACGATTAGATTTGCTTTTATCGACTTATTTTATTTTACTTCTAATTCGTTAAGTGTTTGGTTGTGTGATTATGAAATAAACGAATACATGCTTAAATATAAAAATAAATCCTAACATCTTTTAGGATACATTTTCATAAAAGAAATTCTAAGGTTTACTTGGGGACAAGTAAAGTTCAAGTGGGGGGATATTTGATGAACTCAAATAAGTACATTTTATTACTATCATTTATCCTATTAATTTGACTTGTTTTACTATATTATGTATGAGGATTGATACTTAATCGTTTACTTTTGTAATTCTCAGTTGAAAACAAGCATTTGGTGAAACTGGGCGATTTTGGACTAATTATGGAGCAAAACGTGCATAAAGTGAAGAGTCTACTGAAATGGACAAGATCAAGTCAATTCTGCTCAAGATGCGCCGCATCTCAGTCACGACATGCGCCGCATCACTATCAAGATCTCACCAGATACGATCCAAGATACAAGAGGACATGCGCCGCATCTAATCATGGAGTTACGCCACATCTTCTGGCGGTGTACGAATATTCCTGAATATTATAATCTTGGACCCCACGCGAAGTTAAGTACATGCGCCACATCTACTCCTTAGATGCGCCGCATCTTCCCTCAGACAGAAACTATAAATACCCCAAGGCCAGACGAATTTCGGGTGCAATATCAGAGTTTCGAAGACCGAAGCAGAAAAATCCTAGGACGAATTCAGTCAAGGAGGCAGCACAAGACACACCCAAATCAAAGATACAAGAGCTGTAAGAAGGTGCTGCATGTGTTTAATTCATTAAGTAGTTTTGTTTTATTGTGTTAGCAAACTTTAATTCATCAGGATTGGTGGCTTGTGTAATGTGACAACGAAAGATTGCACTCCCTTTAATACTTGCTTTCCCATTAATTAAAGTTTATATGTTGATGTCTTTGGTTACTACTTATTAGTGCATTGATAACCTCTGTGTTTATTAGTGGCTTGCGGGCATTTGACTGCGGGACATAATGTGGCTCCCACGGTTATTACTAAATTGATCACTTAGGAATAACTTTTAGACATAAGTAATCATTAAGGGTTTACTCGCCGATAAGATTAGGACCAACGAGAAAGGGTTAACTACATACACTTCATATAAAGCTATCAATAAAACAAGTGACAAACTACTTAATCATAAGGACAGCCCTCTTATTGTCTCGAGCATCTATCTGTGTACGTGTGTGCTACTTGCTGATTCGTGCCTATTGGTTTATTTTATTATTTAATTGCAAACAAATCGTGCCAGTCTCTCAGGCTGAAACCCCCTTGCGTTAGGATATTAAAATACTGATTAGAATAACAAGATAATACGTTCCACTCTTAGTGATCGACACTCTACTTACCATTATATTCATACTGACCGGGTACACTGCTCGTTAAGTGTGTGTGTTATTGATAAGTCGGCTAAATATAAATTTAAAACTTGAGTAGGCATTAAAACTGCTAAACCGCAACGACACAAGAATATAAGTTCGCACGCATCAGTAACATATAGATCAAACGGATGATTTTGAACTTACCATATATGGGAGTTAAGCCAAACAGTGGCTTAAACATGAAAAATTGATACCATCTCCTCATCGGATTCTTCATCCATGAGATTCTGAATATCCGCAAGATTAGGAACCTTGGCTGAACCCGGCTCCTCCTCAGAAGAGGGCTTGCCTTTGTTGTGGGCGGGTCCTAACCCCTCCAAGTGCACTGAGTGGGTTTTCTCAGCCTGGCCTTTGGAGTTATTTCCTGAGTGACTGGATCCGCCATAAGGGGTTGTGGGTTCCGTATCAGCGGGTGGTTTGAATCCCTCTGAGTCTTTGTCCCCCTGAGTTCCTTCAAGGACTGGCGGGAGTTTTCCAGTACTATCATGAGGCAATGATTGTTGGTGGACCCCCTTCCCATCAGGGTTGTACTGCCCTTCTGAGGATTTAGGGTCCTTTCCTCCCTGAGATCCTGAGTGTGATTTCTCAGGACCGTAAATGGGATGTGAATGGGTGTGGGTCCCCTTCTCAGTAGAGTAGTGCTGCTCTACCGAGGATTCAGGACCCTGTACTCCCTCAGGCAAAGGTTGTGATTGACTAATGCCTTCATTGGGATGTGAGAGGGTGAAGGTTCCAGACCCCACTGACTTGTGTTTGTCAGAGGAGCCATGTGGAAGGGTTTTGCCCGAGGACACTGAGGATGATTTCTCAGTATCCTCCGTTGGCATTTGTTGTATGGTTAAGAGGGTCTCAGTGATGGGTGTCTCAGAGGTCTTGGCCATAGTTTGCCTTTCTTTAGGCTCTGAGGCAGAAGTCTCAAGGGCGAGTGGTTCGGGTTTAACCACCTTCTTGGACCCAGCCTTCTTCTTCTTCTTCTTCTCCTTCTTTGTAGGAGAAGGAACAGGGGAAACCGCGTCTGCCCCCTGAATAACCATCAGCATGTAGGTGGTCAGGGGGACTAGTTGTACCTCAGTAAGGTCTCTTGAATAGTTGGCTTTATGTAAGACGTCAGGTTTAGATCCCTCAACGTCAGGCCTAACATACTCAGAGCCTAGTAAGTCCTGAAGCACACAGGAAATGAACCTAGGGTAAGACATGTGTCTTTGCCTAGATTTTCCTGATAGCTTGGCTACGAGGTCTCAGAAGATTATTCCTCTGATGTCTATCTTTCTACCCTCCAGGAGAGTGAACACCATCAATTGTTGTGATGCATTCAATTGTTCCATGGAGGATTTATTGCCTCCAAGGACCTGAATGACAAAGGTCATCAAGATCCTCCAGGCAGCAGGAAACCGGGTCTTAACTATGGGCGCTTTGGCCAAATGGGTTTCTGGGGTCACTTCAGGATGTTTTTCATCATGTGGCCCTAGTAAAAGCAATTCGGCCTTTACTTCTAGGTCAGTGGGGTTGGGATCAAAGTTCTCAGTAAAATCAAGACCTGTGGCCTTGATGAAGGTTGGGTAATCCAAGGAGAGGGTCCTTCTCCCATTCATCACTGAGAATGTGATTATTGAGTCTTTGGTGTCATCAGGGCTTGTTGCCACTGCTGTACACCAGAATTCCCTCAGATAGTCATGATATATGACTGAGGGGGTTTTTGTGAACGTCGTACCAAGAAAGCAGTTTTGAAGATATTTGACTACCTTCTTGTACGCAAAGAATTTTCTGGGTAAGCAAAATTTCCTACGATGTTATTTTTGGTCATGTCCACGCCCTCCATTGTGAATTCCACATTTGGGGCGTAGGTAATAGCTTTAGAAGTAGCCATTTGTTTGAAAGGTCTTGGTTTTACAAGAAAATGGTCTCGATTTCTAAAGATGAAGAACACACACAATAGTTTTTGAAAGAAAAGGGCCGAGTTTGCTTAAGATTTTCTAAAATGTGTGTGTGTTAATCCGTTTGGGGGTATTTATAGGAAAGTGGGGAAGGGTGGTTTGGGTATTAATCGAATTATTCTAAAAAATTTGAAAACCATTTTGTATAAAACGTTTGGGATCCGCATTAAATGCCACAACTCCACTTTCCCGGGTTTTGCGCAACAGTCGAGGTGAACAGTTGTGCCTTCTGCAAAAGTAGAATTTGTAGAGATTAAATCATCACATATATATGATGTGTGAGGAGAGGCATTAAATGGCAAGTGGGTATATGGGGGCCCAAGATACGTATGCTAGTTAGTAAAAGAACAAATATTCCTATATTAAATAGGTATTCAGTTACCAACCTCGGACATTTATTAACTAGATACTTAGAGCATTTAAGTTAGCATTGAATGTCATTTTGAGGGACCTGAATGACTTTTTCATTCAGTGAGGGGTTTAGGGAAGGTGATTCAGTGATCTTTTTCACTGAAGTACACATTGAGTCAGGGACTTGGGGTTTTTCAGAATTTACACTTAGTTGGATGGAATCAATCAGTGGACTGATTCTCAATATCCCACATTCCTAATTCAGCTTTCAGTCTTGTGAAAGTTGGTTCATCCAATAGTTTGGTGAATATATCATCCAGCTGATATTCAGTAGGAATGAAGTGTAATTCAATGTCACCATTCATGACATGTCCCTGATGAAGTGATATCTGATATCAATGTGTTTTGTTCTCTGATGAAGAACAGAGTTGTTTAAGATGGCAATTGCACTTGTGTTATCACAAAAGATGGGAACCATCTTATACTGGATTCCATAGTCACTGAGTTGAATTTTCATCCATAGTACATTTGCACAACAACTGGCTGCGGCAACATATTCAGCTTCTGCTGAGAACATGGTAACTGATTATTGCTTCTTAGCACTCCAACAGACTAATTTTCCACCAAGAATTTGGCAGGAGCCTGAGGTGCTTTTCCTGTCCATATTGCATCCAGCATAGTCAGAGTCTGAGTATCCTTTTAGATCAAGGCCTGAACACTTTGGATAGTATAATCCAAGGTTTGGAGTACCTTTCAGGTACCTGAGTATCCTTTTCACAGCTGTGAGATGTGATTCTCTTGGGTTAGATTGATATCTGGCACACAAACATACTGAGAATTGGATGTCAAGCCTTGATGCAATTAGTTACATCAGTGACCCAATCATTCATCTGAATAAAGTTTGATTGACTGATTTACCAGTGAGGTCAGGACCAAGATTGTTGGGGGGAACCATGGGAGTTTTGACTGAGGCACAGTCACTTAGCTCATACTTCTTTAGTAGGCTTCTGACATACTTCTCTTGACCGATAGAGGTTCCTTTATTAGTCTGCTTGATTTGCAGTCCAAGGAAGTAAGTCAGTTCTCCCATCATGCTCATTTCAAATTTCTTTGCCATCAGTTTTTCAAACTGTTTGCAAAGTTTGTAACTTGTTGAGCCAAAGATGATGTCATCAACATATACTTGAACAAGTATGACATCATTATTTGTCCTGTAGATAAACAATGTGTTGTCTATCTTGCCTCTAACAAATTTGTTTTGGATCAGGAAGGCTGAGAGAGTTTCATACCATGCCCTGGGTGCTTGTTTTAGTCCATAAAGGGCTTTGTTAAGCTTGCAGACATAGTCAGGAAACTCACTACTTTCAAATCCAGGAGGTTGCTGAACATAAACTTCTTCTTTCAGTGACCCATTTCAGAATGCACTTTTAACATCCATTTGGTACACCTTGAAGTTCATGTAGGTTACAAATGCAAGGAAGATCCTGATGGCTTCCATCCTTTCCACTGGTGTAAATGTTTCTTCATAGTCAATGCCTTCATGTTGATTATAGCCTTTGGCTACAAGTCTGGCCTTGTTTTTGATGACTATGCCATTTTCATCAGATTTATTTTTGAACACCCATTCCATGCCAATGACTGAAACATATTCAGGACATTTGACCAAGGTCATTACCTTGTTTCTGTCAAATTATTCCAGTTCATCATGCATGGCCTGAACCCAACTTGGATGTTTAAGTGCTTCTTTGACACTTTTGGGCTCAATTGTGGAGATGAAGTCCAAAAATAGGCATTCATTGGCTGAGGCTGCTCTTAGTTGTGCAGCTATGCTTCTAGTGAGCATGCCTTCAGTAGGCTCTCCAATTATATTGACAACCTCTATATCCTGAGACCTAGTCCAACTGTCCTGAGGTCTTGGAAACTGATTAGAACTTGAGGAGGCCTGATTGGTAGGGTCTGGTGCAAACATAAGAAGTTCTTCAGCATCTTGAGTGTCTGACTGGGTTGACTGATCACTGTGATTGTTTGGTTCCTGAGCACTGTTTTCAGACTAATTGATTGTATCACTACTTCTTTGTGCTTCAACAAACTCAGTGATGGTTGGGTAAGGAAGGTTGTGTGGGATGATGTAGTAGGCGATGTCAACATTTTCTTGGTACTGAGTGGAAGGATCATTGTCAGGATGATGTTCAACAGGAGGGTATCTAGATGAATCATCAGCGCCTATCTCTTCCACTGAGGTGTTAGAGACATTGATTGCATCAGTGCTCTCATCAAAGGTAACATGGAATGTTTCCTCAGTTTGTTGTCTCCTAGTGTTGAACACCCTGAAGGCCTTTGAGACAAGAGAGTATCCTAGGAAGTATCCATCATCAGCTTTGGCATCAAATTTCCCTAAGTGATCCTTGTGATTATGAATAAACACAGGACACCCAAAGACATGAAAGTAGCTGATGTTAGGGATCCTTCCCTTGAATAACTCATAAGGGGTTTTGCTATGTCTCTTGACAATGATGGATCTGTTTTGTGTGTAACAGGCAGTCTTTACTGCTTCAGTCCAGAAGTGTTTGGAAAGGACTGATCCATTTAGCATTGTCCTGGCTGCTTCAATAAGTGTTCTATTTTTCCTTTCAGCAACACCATTTTGTTCAGGTGTGTAAGGAGAGGAAAATTTTTGGGAAATTCCTTTCTCATCACAGAAACATTCAAGTTCATAGTTTCTGAACTCTGTCCCATTGTCAGTCCTAATCTGTTTGACTTTAATTTCATTTTGATTTTCAATGTTCCTGACAAAGGACATGATTGTTTCAGCTGCCTGACTCTTTTTAGTCAGGAAGTAAACCCAAGTGTATCTTGAGTATTCATCCACAATAACCAGAGTATACTTCTCATGGTTAATGGATCTAGGACAAATGGGCCCAAAGAGATCCATATGGAGAAGATGAAGGCAGTTCCTGATGGAAAAGTTTGTTTTGGTTTTAAAGGATGCTCTCTGATGTTAACCTTTTTCACAGGCAGAGCATGGTTAATCCTTTGAAAACACAAGAGATGGTAAGCCAAGGACCTTGTTTTGTTTTACAAGATTGTTTATGTTTTTGAAGTTCAGGTTGGAGAGTCTCTTATGCCAAAGCCAGTTGAGGGTTTCAGTGGCCTTAGTAAAGAGACAAGTTCCATTCTGAGTTAGACTGGACATGTCTAACACATAAACATCTTGCCTTCTTGGTGCAATAAGGACAACTTCCTTATTTCCATTAAAGATGATTCCTTGCTTATCATCAAACTGAACTATGTACTTTGCATCACATAGTTGACTGACACTGATCAAATTGTACTTAAGACCATTGACATAAGCTATCATAATAAAGAATATACCACTACAGTTTACTGAGCCATAACCTTGAGTGAGACATGATGAATTATCAACAAATACCACCTTTGGTCCTGGTTCTTCTACATATTTGTGCAGATTTTCTTTCACACCAGTCATGCTCCTTGAACATCCACTGTCTAGATGCCAAATTGGCTCCCTGGCATGCCTCTGCACAAATGGTAAACTGAGTTAGTACTTTCTAGGACCCCTCATCTTGGAGGGCTTGGTTTTAGTAGCCTTCTTAAAGGAAACAATTGATTCATGGTCAGTGGTTGAGTGGACTGAGCTACCACAGGTTTTGCATTTGATTGCTGAGGTAGACTCAGTAGACTGAGAGGATGACTTGGTCATACCTCTTCTGGTTTGAATGACCTTCACATGTCCTGATGTGTCATGAGTGGGATCTCCATAAATTTCACAACTGTTGTCCATTATACAATCCTTAGGAAGATGGTCATTGAAGCCACAGTGAGGGCAAAGTGCAAAAGGCTTGGACTTTTGTTTCTTTTAGAATCAGAAGGATATTTTAAAGCCTGAGCTTTAAAGTTTGCCATCTTTGATGTGGCTGTGTATGATTGGTGATCAGTTGTCCTGTGATCTTCCTTTTTGCATATCATGCAGTAAAGGATTCTATAGCAATCATCAGTGAAATGATTGGTATAGTGACACAGCTCACACCTTTTCAGGGGTTTGGAGGGTTTTGGTTTGGTGCTTGAGGAAGCTGATTTGAGATCCTTCATCTTAGAATTAGAAGGCTTCTCAGAAGATTCAATCTTCTCACTCAGCTTCCTGACAAGCTCAGCCAACTGATCAATTTTTGAGTTAGGGCTTTTAGTTATTACTTCAGAAGGGACTGAAGTTGATGAGTCATCAGTATGAACTGAGACTTCAAGGGTTTGCCTTTTCAGGATGGTTTTTCCCATTCCCGGATTCTCCTTTGGAGAATACTGAGAGTAGACCAATGGTGTGAGGTCAGAGCTTGGTGCAGCACCCTGAAGGATTTTCAAAGGTGGGAGTGGTGTGAATGATTCAGATTCAGACTCATTGACTGACTTAGTACTAATGGGTTGGTCAGTGAGTCCAAGCATATTTTTCAGAGCCTGACTTTCAGGAAGCAAGATTTTTCCAGTCTCAAAGTTAGGTAACTTACTGACTGGGTTGTCCCTGACAATCCTGTCATTTGACTTGGGTTCCATTTCCTGCTCAAAAGATATGCTAGCTGGAATAAAAGTCTTTTCTTTGTGACTATCACTGGAGGTTTCAGTGAGTTGGTCTATTCCTATAATTTTCTTGTTTTCACTAGGAATTAGACTCACAGTTTCATAGACCTTGGGGTTCTTTTTAGTCCAGCCTTCAATGACAGCCTTTTCTTTGTTAAGTTCATTTTGAAGAGCTTGATTATGTTTCAAAATCTCAGTGTTTTGAATTTGTAGTGTAATAGTTTCTAACTTGGCTTGTTTTAATACAAGCAATTCATCTCTACACATATTTAATTCTAACAAAAGATTGTTATATTTTGAAAGCAAGTTAAGTCTTTGTTCTTCTACAAACTTAAGATCTACACAAATATAATTCATATAGGACTGCCAGTCAGAATCATCATCCATTGAAAGTAAAGTGTTTACCTTCTTCATGGTTATGTTCACCCATTCTCCATTCCTTGCATGAATTTTTCCAACAGCCACCTGATCACCTTCAGAAAGTGCCATCAGTGCACTCACTCTAATTTCCTCATCTTCTGAGGAGACCTCTTCTTCATCCCAGTCATAAGCTTCTGCTACAAGAACCTTGTTCTTTGTCTGAACAGGTTTGGAAGTTTGAGCAGCCTGAGACATTGAGGGATTAGTTTCAAGAAGAGCAAGTTTAGCCTTAGCTTGCCTATATTTAGCCTCAAAATCTTTTTGACCCCTTTGAACATTATTTTGAAAATGTATGGTCGACTGAAGCATTCTAGGTTGAAACTTACTAGTTTCTGAGGAAACTATTTCCAGAAAATTTATAAGAGGGTTCTGAGATGGTTTTTGAATAACAGTCTCTAGCAAAGTGGCCCTTTTTTCCACATTTGAAACACTCAGTGGTTTCATTTGCTTTAGCTTTTGAAAAGTTTGACTGATTTCTTTTGATAAAACGTTTTGAATTGGTAAGGAGTGCCCTTTCTTGGAATTCCAAGTTTAAGTCATTTAGGTACTCATCACCAGTTCTTTCATCAATCTCATCATCAGAATCCTCTTGAAAATCCTGTACAACACCATTAGAATAAAAGGCAGTTGATATGGGTGAGGAGGTCAGGGCCTTTTTGGTCTCAAGAGCTTTGTTTGAGTCAGGGTATCTCCTAGTGATTAAGTTGTCCTCATAGACAAACTTCCCATATATCTCAGGGAGCTCAAGGGTCTGAATATGGTTAGCATTCCTGAGGCCTTGTGAGAAGTTTAGCCACTTCTCAGGGAGACTGTTGACAAAGCCAACATTGATCTCATGCTTAGACAAAACTACACCATCATTTGACAGTTCATTTATCAGGGTCTTGTATCTGGTATATGTCTGAGAGAGACTTTCAGAGTCCTTTGCCCTGAAAGTGTTGTACTCAAGTTTCAGGTCCATGATCCTGTTTTTCTTGGAATCTGAGGGACCATCAAAGCTGTTAATCAAGTCAACCCAAGTTTGCTTGGCTATTGAACAGTTAATGACTGATTCCATTATATCGTCAGAAAGACAAGATATAATTATGCTTTTCAGGCGTTGGTCTTGATTGACGACCCTTCTCTCATCAATGGCCCACTGAGCTTCAGGCTTATTTAGCCCCTCAGCAGTCTTAGGGACAAAAGGACCATCCTTGATACAAGTGATGTAGTATGGTTCCATACCAGTCAAGTAGCAAAGCATTCGCTTTTTCCACTTGCTAAATTTTCCAGCTTCGAGTTTGGGAGCAACAGCTGAATAGCTGCCACCCTTTTTATCGACGAGCTGGGGCACATTAACATCAGCCATAGTAGGATCTTGGTTTTAAAAACCTTGAGCACTCTTGGTTTTTGAAAGATTTTATAAACCAGAGGCTCTGATATCACTTGTTTTTCCCTTTACACCCTTAGAAGTAACTACAAAGTTAATCTAATTGTGTTTATGACTGAGAATAATATATTGATTAATTACAACTGATAAGTAAAACGTAAATATAAAAACCCAAGTTTTTCAACGTTTAAATTCTTATTAGAAATCAATCAAAGAATCTATTACCCAAGTGTTTTCGGAATAAACACTTGGGATTGAATAGACAAGGTTTGGTGTGTTCTCCTCACTAAACTCAAGTTATACTTGAGTGACAACAATAAAGACCCACAGAGCTATCTCAGGGATGCAGTTTTTCTTTGAAGGAGAAAAGTGGTTTTGTGAAAGTCTAAGCTTTTAATGCACAAAACTTATTCCACTTTTCTTAATCTGTTCCTATTTATACACAAGTATAAAAGAGCACTGATGATTAAAATACAAAAAGAATAAGCAAGCGTGTCTGACAACTACAACAGTATTTTTCATTTTCAAGAACCAATAGGTATAGCCTAAAAGTCTTTCCGAGTGTCAGTTCTGACACTTCTTGACTTTTAGCCATTTTTAAGGAAGGTTCATTTATGGCCTGATAAGACTACTCCTTATCTCTCCAAACTCTTTTCGCCTAATCACGCCTTTCTTTCAGACTTCAGGTTCGTCAGTCTACGCCTTCAGTCTTCAGTCTTTAATCAATTATTGTTGTTGAGGAGACTGGGTTTCAGTGAGTTCTTGTCCAATACTCACTGAACCCATAATCTTCTTTGGCTTAAGTGAGGTGAATCCTTCTTCTTAGACTCGTCTTAAGCATCCTGAAGATGACTCACTGAGTGACTGTTCACTCAGTGACTTGAGAGTGTTTACGGTTGATTAACACTTGGCTAATTTGTGTCCAAATCCTGTTTTAAGGACTCTTGGGTACTGACGGACCCAACAGATACTTTTCGTCACTTTGTATTTAAACATGACGATGTACACCAAGCTTGATTTGTTTCCTTTATATAAACCAAATTCTTTAGTTTTAAAAGAAATCATATCAATGTTCAAAGGATACCAACTTACATTGCCCGACTCAAAAGTTTAAGTTACTATGTCAAAATGAAACTTAATATTTTTGACAGGTTGTAGTATTTGATTTGTTTTACCTACTTCAATTTAGATTTAGGCAATGAGATTATTTTTAAATGAAAGTAGACTTAATTCCCTTTAAAATGATAGGTGGCGCGACTCCTACAGACTTACGGTTAATTAGTTATGAATTTTTGAAGTTGGACAAAAACTGCATATTATACAGACGAATTTCAAGGAACCATTTTAAGGGTTCCGTCCTTTGAAGAGAAAGGTTCCGCGGGTCTCTGTACCAGATTCAACAAAACTAGTATTTTGACATAGAGAAAGTGTGTGGGACTTACTATATTAGATAGTAAACTTACAATATACTTATTTAACTTTATTTCTACTAATGTGACTTATCTAAACATTTATGTAGGTGATTTTTCAACTAAATTAATAGTTATCCCAAACACTCCTTTCAAAACCGTATTTTTCGTAAATTTGCTTTTAAGCATATAATTTGACACTTGATTCTTTTGGAAAATCTTTTCTTTTATTTTTCAAGGACATTTTCAAGCTTGTATACAAAGTAACATTTAACAACAAAGTTTCTAAGTATAATTAGCAAAATATTTTTCATATTATGTCCCGCTTTAATGGTAATTTGATACATGGATCGTACTCCATTTTAAAAACTATTTGTTTTGAAAATAAGAGCCACGAGGCTCTGATACCAATTGTGAAAACGTAGAGGGGGGTGAATACGTTCCCATTTTAAAAACTTAAAACTTGTTGTATCAAATTTCCAATTTAGCTTGTTCTAATATGAAAGATGTCAATTGTAGTTTATGACTAGCATAAACTAAAACATGTTGTCACATAAGTATTATCAACAAGTCACAACACAAGCAATCATATAATGCTAATATAATAGTAAAGCAGTAAGTAAAAGAAAGCGCAAACCGAACACGATGATTTATAGTGGTTCGGTCACAGAGCTCCTCTCCGCCCTACTCCACTCCCCGAGTACCCAACTCGAGAGTTACTTCACTAGATCAACAAGCTCCCTTCTCGGCGGATAAAACCTTACAATTGTCGCTTACATTTTTTCATATACTAAGCTAGATACCGAGTTCTTTTATAAGGGTACAACCACTCCCGACGTCGCTTATACAATTTCCGACACTAAGCTAGATGTCAAGTTCTTTTACAAGGGTACAACCACTCTCGTCCGTTTATACTTTTTCCGACACTAAGCTAGACGTCGAGTTCTTTTACAAGGGTACAACCACTCCCAATATATTTTATGGCCCAACATAAAAACCTTATGTTTTATGGCACAAACACATAAACCATCTAATCTAGTTTGGTGTTTAGATTGTGATGCAATGATGTTTACAATGATGATCCATGACATAAGTGTATCATGGATATGAATGACTAATCTAAATGAACTTCCATTGAAAGGAAGCCTTCAATGGATGAAGATCACAAGCTCCCTAAACTTTTTGTGATGGATCTTCATATATGCATGTGGAATCTACATGAACTTCTTGAATAAGAAGTCTTCAATCATTGAGGATGCAAGTGCCCTTGAATCTTCATATGTTGGAATGCTTTGGTGGATAATTACTTCAAGATCTCCTAACCTTCTTGGTGGATTAGGAAGTATTCTATGCTTGTGATGGATAATGACTCACGATCTCTGAGCTTGCTTCACAGGATCATTACGAGTGTATGCTTACAACATAATGAAAGTTAGTAACATTATGATCATTATGAAAAGGGTGATTAATGTGTGTTTCTACATGGTTTCCTATTGATCTAAATGTATGCAAATGGTAGAGAGAATGTATTTTCTAGTGGGTTAAAACAATGGGTAAACAATGGGCTACTATTTATAGCAAAACTTGTTCAGACAACCCGCGGATTTGGCGGAACCAATTCCAGGGTTCCGCCCTTTATGTTGTTTGGTTCCGCAGGGACATGACAGCTAGCTCTTACCATATCTTACCAAGATCTTACACAATGCAACTCATTGCTTGAAGATCTTTCCAAAATATTATACCAAGTCTTACAAGCTATCCAAATGATGTATGTCATGATGTCATGTATATATTTACATTTTAAGATTTAATGTAAATGTATATATGTATGTAACATGTATCCAATGATCATGTAGCATGTATATACTAGCTTAACTAATATATGTTTACCAAGATGTATCATGTTAGTTTGACACCTAAAGTGTACTTATCCTATTAATCTTAGAAAACATGATGTGCAAGTAAAAGTACTTGTATATGCAAAATGTGAAATAAGGTTCTAAGTAGAATGATTAGTCTTTTTAAAATACTTAATGACCTAGCCGTATTTTAAACATTCTAAATGATTTGTTAAGGGTTTGATCATACTGCCACATAACAAACATGTACGAACCTGTGTTGTACCATACGAGGACTCGAGAGGTGTTGAATGTTTTGTTGAGATAAAATAAGATTACAAGTAACTTGTATATTTTATGTTATGTATCAAGTTACATGTTTGTCATCAATCAAAACAAACGAGACAGCTTGCACTAAATATAGCAAAGACTTGCGTTGACATGGTCTCTATTTCCTATGGTACTAATCACGTTTGCCCTAAGAACTTCCTCTAGCTTCTTGAATTGGGGCCTAAGTTCGTTTAGCTCAATGCCAAATGGATCTCGATCTACCTCTCGACCTCGACTAGTCCTAGTGTGGGCTGTCCTAGGTACAAAAAGATGAGCACATATGTCCTCTTTTGGTGTTAAAGGAGTGTCGTATGGTTGTGTACGGTCAAGGTTGGAATCGAGGATGGAAAATGACCATTTTTCCGAATAAAAGCAAGTTCCTTGATTTGGAACCCCTAAGACTTCTCCAAATTGGTCTAGAGGGATGTTGAATTGATTTTGATTTACTTTGAAATGGATGTTCATGTAACCATAATCATTTGTGCTAAGACCTACACTCGCATAGAATTCTAGTATGAATCTAGGGATTATGGGTTCATCGATATCTAGGAGACAATCGAATTGGATTGCGGCAAGTTGTTCTCTAAGAATGGTTCCTTCTAGGAATGAGGGGTCTACGGTTCTACCCTCATGTACATAGCGTTTTTCTAAGGCCTTAAAGATTTCAACTTGGTCCTCGGTGAGTCCTTTGGTTTTATGGTGTGGAGGTAGGTATTTGACGGTTGCTTTGTGGTCATAATAAGTCGCGGGAGGCATGATTATCCTAGACACGAAAATTACATAGTTTAGTTAAAACTATTGAAAATACGTATATAGATTTCTAGTGTGTGCCTATATGGGGACAATGTGGAGGTGTGGTTATCTCGACTCTTTTTTATGCATGAAAATTTTGTTAATGCAAGTTTTATGATAAAACAAGAGATAACCCGAACGCTCCTACTTCAGTGTAGCTTCGATTGAATGTACCCGAAAATACATATTAGTTATGTATTCCCTTTAGCATTCAAGAGACATAAAGCAAGTGATGTGTAAAACATAACATTTTGGATTTGTATGAACAATGTTCAAAAACCGTTTTTCCTAGTCGTGAGAAGATTTTGATAAAAATTTCTCATGGGGTTTTTGATGAATTATGATAATGCCTTATAAGATGCAATTCCTAACTAAGGAAAACATGATTTGTTATGTAATTTAGTAAATATGCTTCATGATTTTACTAAAAATATGCATAAACCCCAAGTTTTGATTTTGTGCATGAAATAGAAATCCTAGACTCAGATCAGGAATGTAGACGTGATTAGGATACATACAGAGATGATTAGAATACAAATTGGTGGAAGGAGATGACCTAAATTTTGTGAGTTTGGTTGATTTTGAGTCAAGTTCCAGTAGTTAGTATGTTTTTGGGAGTTGTGATACACAGTACATGTTGTTTATACTAATAAACTAACTCAGGGGGCCGCGGATCTGGCGGAACCAAAACAAAGGGTCCGCCCTTGTTGTCGGTTGGTTCCGTAGATCAAGCTCAGGTTTTTTGTTTTTGGTTAATCTAAGGTTCAAACTAAGGTTTTATCTACTCACTAGGTTCCATTAGTCCTAAACCAAGTCCAAGAAAGTTAAAGGGTGCTCTCTTAAGAGGTTTAGTGAGGATGTCGGCAATGTTATCCTCTGAGGAAACTTTCTCAATTGAGATATTTCCCTTCTGAACATTGTCGCGTTGGAAGTGGTGACGTATTTCTATGTGTTTGGTTCTAGCATGTTGGACTGGATTTTTGCTAAGGTCGATAGCTCATTTGTTGTCGCAAATAATGGGAATGTCGTTGAGTTCAATTCCATATTCGACGAGAGCTTGTTTCATCCAGAGTGCTTGTTGACACGCCTTTCCTGCAGACACGTACTCGGCTTCAGTTGTTGAAATTGCTAGGGCCGTTTGTTTCTTGGCAAACCATGAGGTGAGACAATGCCCAACAAAAGTACAAATACCACTTGTACTTTTTCTATCGACATAGTCACCGGCATGGTCTGAGTCAGCATACACTATGGTTTCCATACCCGTTCCTTTGGGATACCATAATCCTAAATGTATAGTACCTTTGATATATCTAAATATCCGTTTAACGGCCTCAAGATGGGATGTTTTGTGATCTTCTTGAAAGCGTGCACATAGACAAACACTAAACATAATGTCCGGTCTACTAGCAGTGAGGTAGAGTAAACTACCAATCATTCCTCTATATTTAGTGCTATCTACGGATTCACTTTCATCAACCTTGGTGAGTTTGGTTTCGGAGGACATGGGAGTTTTCATGGGTTTGGAATCTTCAAGACCAAATCTCTTAAGCATATCCTTTATATACTTAGTTTGGTTGAAGAATATCACATCTTCTAATTGTTTTATTTGGAGACCTAAGAAAAAGTTTAGTTCCCCCATCATACTCATTTCAAACTCGTCATGCATGATTTTTGAGAAATCATCGCATAACTCTTGACAAGTTGAACCGAATATAATGTCATCCTCATATATCTGGACTATGATACTATGTGATCTCTTTTTCTTGGTGAAAAGAGTGTTGTCTACTAGGCCCATGGTATACTTATGGTCAACTAGGAAAGTCTTAAGTCGATCATACCAAGCTTTTGGTGCTTGCTTAATTCCGTATAATGCTTTCTTAAGTTTGTAGACGTGATTTGGTTTTTTAAAATCGACAAAGCCGGGAGGTTGTGCTACGTACACTTCCTCATTAATAAAACCATTTATAAAAGCACTTTTAACATCCATTTGGAATAGTTTGAAGTCATGTGCACATGCATATGCAAGAAGTATTCTAATTGACTCAAGCCTAGCGACGGGTGCAAATGTTTCGTCGTAATCTATACCTTCTTGTTGATTGTAGCCTTGAGCTACTAGCCTAGCTTTGTTTCTAGACACTACTCCATTTTCATCCATTTTGTTCCTAAACACCCATTTTGTTCCTATTATGGTTTGATTTTTAGGTTGAGGGACCAATGTCCAAACGTCATTTCTAACGAATTGGTTAAGTTCTTCTTGCATCGCTATGACCCAAGATTCGTCTTTTATTGTCTTGTTTATATTTTTGGCTCAATGGTTGAAACAACACAAAAGAAATTACTTTGGTTTTGGACTTTTGATCTTAAGGTTCTTTCGTTAATTTTTCCTATGACATTATCTAATGGATGACTTCTAGATTCCTTGATGTTGACTATTTCCTTATTCACGAGTTCATCCTCTTTGTCATTTTCTACATTTTCTTGGTTTTCAAATATTTGACTTTCAACTAAGTCATCATCTACCAAAGGTGATGTCTTAGAGGGAGGTGGACTTTCGTCGAATGTTACGTTCAATGATTCCTCGACTCTTGAGGTTTCTTTGTTCAAGATAATATATGCTTTACTATTCTGTGAATATCCTAGGAATACACCTTCATAAGACTTTGGGTCAAATTTGGTGAGGTAATCCTTAGTATTTAAGATGAAGCACTTTCTTCCAAAAACTCTAAAATATCCTAGTGTAGGCTTTTTGCCTCTATAAAGCTCATATGGTGTTTTATTCAAGAATGGTCTAATTAGGACTCTATTCAGGATGTAAGTGGATGTGTCAACGGCATTACACCAAAACTTTTGGGGTATGTTTTGCTCGTTTAACATTGTTCGACTCATTTCTTGAAGAGTTCTATTCTTACGTTCTACTACACCATTAGATTGAGGAGTTCGAGGAGCCGAGAAATTATGTGTTATGCCATTAGCATCACAAAAAGCTCCGAATTGGGTTTCGTTATCAAATTCACGACTGTGGTCGGTTCTAATTGACATTATACTATTTCCTATTTGATTTTGAATTTTCTTACTTAGAGTTTCAAATTTATCAAATGCTTCGTTTTTAGTTTTCAAAAACTTAGTCCAAGTATACATAGAGTAATCATCGACTATTACCAAAGTATAGAAGTTTCCTCCATAACTTTGTATAGCGGATGGACCAAACAAATCCATATGTAGTAATTCTAGACACCTAGATGTGGACATCATGTTTTTGGCCTTATAGCTATTATGAACTTGTTTCCCAATTTTGCAAGCATCACAAAAGTGTTGGTCGTATTTCAACTTGGGTAGGTTCCTAACGAGTTCCTTAGATGATAAGGATTGGATTAGCCTCATATTGGCGTGACCTAAGCGTCTATGCCATAGAGTTGAGTTTTCATCCAAGGAGGTGAGACAAAGTTTGTCATTAGATGTTTTGTCTAATTTTATAACGTAAACGTTATTTTTTTAAACACCTTTTCCTACGGTTATGCCATTTTTAAGTATCTTACTTTCGTTTTCACTGAAGAGGACGTCATACTTTTTGTGGCATAATTGACTAATGCTAAGCAAGTTAAAACCTAAGTTATCTACATGAGCAACATCATCAATAGTGAGAGAGTCATGAGAGATTGTACCTTTTCCGATGATTTTACTTTTAAGCTTGCTACCGAATGTGACATTACCTCCGTCGTACACTTGGTAGGTTGAGAAAAGGCATTTGTTTCCCTTCATGTGTCTTGAACTCCCACTATCTTTGATCCACTCGTCCGGTTCTAACCCGACTTTCAAGCACACCTAAGTTAAAGAAAAACTCAAGCGTTTGGTCCCCAATATCTCATGGGTCCATTTGGGTTAAACATTGCCTTATCATGGTTCATGTATGGAAATGGTGGATAAGTGTTCCATGGCATGTAGTTCGGACCTTGAAAGTTTCTAGACATGTTTTGGTTCCAACTATTTTGATGATGATGCTGTGAGTTAAGGTTACTCTTAGGAAAGGGGTGTTTGGGAAAACTAGTTTTAGGTCTCTGTTGAACCATTTTAGTCCTAAACTCATTTTTAACTTGACCTTTTCCTATAGTAACTGCTGGTTTTTGTTTGTTAACAGTTGTACAAGTGCTAGGTTTTATTGTGACCTTAACGAACTCAGTATGATCCGAAGTACAGACCTTCTGTTCAACAACAGTACCCGCGGACCCTTTGGTCACCACTAGCGGAACCAAATTTTTGGGTCCGCCAGATCCATGGGTGTCTGACTTTGTTGGAACAGGTTCTTGTACTTTCACTGTTTGTTTCATAAAGTCACTTAAGTTTCCTAGTTTCATAAAACCTAGTCCGGTTTTATCATGAGGTAACTTTTGAATTTTCATTATCTCATCTGCTAAACAAATATTTTTTATCAAACCATTTAAACTTACAGTTTTTGTTTGATAAGATCTTCCTGTGTGGTTTTAAGTGTTTCTAATTCTAGTTAAAGTTCCTGACATGAGATACATGTTTCCTTAACACTTTTACCCTTTTCTGATCGTATCTCTTTTTCTTTTAACCAATAGACTTCGTTTTCTAAAAGTGTCATTTTGGTTTTTAAGAACTTATTTTTGTTTTTTATTTTTAGAGTAATATCACACCGTTTGTTATATTCTACTTCTAAGGTTTCATCATCAATAGAGGAGTATGATGAGTCAGAATATACCTCTTCTGAGTCATGATCCATGAGAGCAACTTCGTCGTTCTTAGGCTCGTCGTCATCACCTTCACTGTCGCTCCAGGCTCCACTGACAAATGCTCTTTGAGACTTGCTCTTTGGAGGTTTTGGACATTCTCCTATTAGGTGACCTGAATCCCCGCACCTAAAACACTTCCTATCTACTTTTCCTTTCCTATCATCACGGTCTTTCCGGAAGGATTTCTTTTCTTCACGAGGTTGTCTAACGAACTTTTCTCGTCTCCTAAAGAACTTTTTGAAATCTCTAACGGCTATGGCATACTCTTCGTCTTCGCTACCCAAACTAGACTCTTCATCACTTGATTCTAATCCTGCTGTTAAGGCAATGGACTTCATCTTCTCCTTTTTGCCTTTAACTATTTCTGAGTGTTTTTCCATCACCATCTCGTGAACTTTGAGATTTCCGATGAGCTTATCAAGTGTCATGCTTGAAAAGATCCTTGGATTCTTCAATAGCCGTCACCTTTGCCCTCCACTTCGGATGAAGTGCTCTAAGAAATTTCCTGACAAAGTTCTTACTAGAAAAAGATTCGTCAAGTGCTTTAAGAGAAGTAATTATAGTATTAAACCTAGCAAAAGTACTATTAATGGTCTCATCTTCAGAGATAACAAATTGTTCATATTGTTGAACAAGAAGATCAATTTTGTTATCTTTGACTTGTGAGTTCCCTTGATGAGTGATAATCAATGATTGCCAAATATCCTTAGCCGTTTTACACATAAAGACTCTTTCATATTCTTTCTTAGGTAAAGCGTTGTAAAGCATCATTTTAGTTTCATTATTTTTGGCAATCAACTTCTTTTGCTCATCACTATAACGAGTAAGAGAAGTAATCTCATCCCGACCTCCTGATATATTTAATATAGGTTTACAATCACCTTCTACAATAATATACCATAAATCTATATCCTTTGGCATCACATAAGCATATTCCAAGTCCATATACTTGACATACAACATACATAACACATATGTTAGAAATCCATATAACACATGTTACTGATGTGTTTTTTTAGGTCTATAAAAATCAACCAAGTTTTAAATTTATTTATTGCCAAACTAACCTATAGACTCTAAACACTCACGAGCAGTGTACCCGATCAATGTAGATAGTTTCTAGGTAAGCAAGGGTCGTTCACTAGGAGCGAAGCTAAGATGATCTAAAGGTATTTTAATTACTAAACTAACTATTCTAACCTAGAAAGCAAGTAAATATTTTTGGGGGTTTTAGCCTGAGAGGCTATCACGATTTTATGTGTTTTAATTAAACTAATTGCAATAAAATAAATATCTAAACTAAGGACAGTACAATAGATCGATATCAATAGGGAAGAACGGGTTAGCCAAGTCTAATCCATTTTATAGTTATACATTGATGAAGCGAAAAGTGTACCGCTTTTAGGGGGTCATTTAAGCCCTAAATCGTATTTATTTGATCAAATATTGCCCTAAATCGTTCCTTTTGTCATTTTAGGTACTTTGGAGAAGAAATCTGGAAAAGGAAGCATTTTGGACGTTTTTGGAGCATAAAAGTGAAGAAAACGACAAAGTCTCAAAATTATGCTGAAAAGTACCTTTGACGGCGTCAGGTATTGGTCCAGACGGCGTCATGGCTTGGCAAAAGTGGTGGATATGAAAATTACTCATGATAAGCTAGAGAATTTCACAACGGATTTCTGACGGCGTCACCCTTTGAAGTGATCAAGGTCGTCACGGCTTAACTTAAAGAGGGACGGCGTCAAGCCATATTCTGACGGCGTCAAGCTTTGATAAGCCAGAGCGGATTTTGGAGGTCTAAAGAGGGACGGCGTCAGGAAGGCCATCCGGGAACCCTAGACACGGCGAGGTGACGGCGTCAAGCCCTATAACGTGACGCCGTCAGCCCTTAAACTCTATATATAGTTTTGCAATTTTATGTCATTAGTGTGCAACTTTGTGAGGAGAAACCCAAAAAGACGAATTTCTGCCATTTTTAAGGGTTTTCATACCCTTGGATCTCCCATGTTTAATTGAAGATAAGTAATCGTTTAATCAATCAATATGTCTGTGTGTTGTTTGATTATGTCTTGTTCTTGTCTTTTGATTAACATGCTAGGCTAGATTTATCTTGTGGTTGCTTAGATCTAATGAAACCTAGCTATTGATTATTGGTTATTAGTGTGTTATTAGTTGTATTGGATGATTGTTTATCTATGTTAGGCTTAAGAAAACTGGCTAACCTCCTATTCGGTAACTTGCTTGAACGTCTTAAGAAACATGAACCAACGCGTACTAAGGTTTTTATGGTTGTATTTAATGCATGAGCGAATTCTAGTGATCCCATGTTAGGAGCTTCCTAGCCGGCTCGACATAGGAGAGAAGTAGGAGCTTGTAGAGTTGGGGAAGTACGTACGCCACCCCACGATTGGTATTAAGGAATACACCCGTCATCCACGCAACTAATACACACTAATCAACCGGTAAAAGATAGTTAGGAAGTAAGGAAATCTAAGTAAACACATTTCTCTCCACATAAGTTTCACAACCTTTTCATTTTCAGTTATTTTATTTTATTTGCATTCGTAGTAATTTGGGTTAGTTGACTAGCAACTAATTCCGCCCACTCCTTCAAACCCGAGATTTTACTTGCTTTCATAAAAAATTATAAAAATACAAAAAAGAATCTTCCCTCACCCTTAGACCTACTAAAGTAGTTTTTCATACCTAACAAACACTATTCCCTATGGAGAACGATCAATCCCCCGTACTTACCACTACACTATACTACATCGGTCAGGTACACTGCCTGGTGGGGTTGTAAGCCTCTTGAGATCCCTCGAGAGGTAAAACCTGTTGTAAGGTCGCAAAACCACGCATCAAGTTTTTGGCGCCGCTGCCGGGGAATAGTTATTGTTTAGGTTGAATTTTTATTTTTATAGGTCTACTCACTAGATTCCTTTCTAGTGAGATTTTTATTTTATTTTTCTAGGTTTTCTTTAGTCTATCTTTTTTTTCTTCGTTTCTTTGTTCGTAACCATTACCATCCGACATCATGGAAGATGGTAATATCCTTGATCCCAACAACCCACCACAACAACCACCACAACCTCCTAGAGCCCGTACCTTAAGAGACTACTCCCGTCCTAGCCACCATGGCTATCGAAACACCATTGAGCTCACTCAAGGAGCCAATGTCACTCCCTTGCGATCCGACACCATCCGGTTGGTGCAAAGCGGATGCGCATTCCATGGACTTCGTTCCGAAGATCCTAACCAACATCTCACGGACTTTCTCAAAATCGTTGATTCCATAGACCTTGATGTTGCCACTCGAGAGACGACCCGACTGCGTCTCTTTCAATTCTCTCTGCGGGACCAAGCTAGTCAGTGGCTAGAACGTCTACCCGCAGGATCCATCACCTCTTGGGATGATCTCACCACTCGTTTCCTTGCTCAGTTTTTCCCACCCGGAAGAACTACCAAGCTAAGGAATGATATCTTGATGTTCCAACAACGTCAAGGCGAAACCCTCTACGAGGCATGGACTCGATTCAAGGACTTACTCCAAAAAGTCCCTCACCATGGCATAGAACTTTGGCTCCAAGTCCAAATCTTCTATGACCATATCAATCTCTCCACGAGGCAAACCATTGACCAATCGGCCGGTGGTAAGCTACGTGATCTAAGTGCGGAAGAATCATGGGCTCTCCTAGAAGATCTTGCTCTTTATGACAACGAAAGTTGGAGTGATCCCCGTGATTTGAATAAAACGGTCAAGGCAATATCTTTGCCTTCGAACAATTCAAGCACTTCCGACCGTAGGATCGTAGAACTTGAAGACCAAGTCAAGTTTCTTATGAAATCCTACAGGCTCCTAAACCTTCAAGACAAGTGAACAAAATCACTTCTTCATGTGAATTATGTAGTGGTCCCCACGACACTCGTGATTGCATGGAACTCCCCGAACAAGCTTTTGCGGACTATGCATCCTCGCGTACCGACGGAGCGGGAGACAAGTGGTACACTTTCAAACCCGAGCCAAACCCCTACGGTGATTCATACAACCCCTCATGGAAAAATCACCCAAACCTTAGGTGGAAACAAAACCAAAATGCACAACAAACCAATTCTTCCAACCCACCTAATCGTTTCCAATCAAGCGGTTCCAACTCGAACCGTACTTTCAACAGCAATCCTTCCAGCAGTGGTAGTACCAATAACTTTGAAGGATTGATGTCTCAATTTATGGCATCTCAAGAAGCTCGTTTAGCCAAGTTTGAAGCCGATTTCAAACAAAAACAAAGCGAGATGACCAATAAGATTGACACCTTGTTGAAAGCCCTCAATGACCGAGAAATGGGAGCACTCCCTAGCAACACGGTCAAGAACCCGAAACTAAACGTCAACGCCATCTCATCGGTTTCGTCTCCTAGTTCTTGTCCACAAAATTATTCGGTCAATTCCATGAGCTCGTGTTTCAAACAAACCCAAGTCGTAGTTGAAACACCTCCCACTCAAAACCTTGATGAAGAATTCAAGGAGCTCCACCTTGAAAGTCCGGTTGTTGATGTGTTGGATGAGAAGAAGCTCAAGTTAGGCGAAAAAGGGACCGCCTTTGTTCAAAACAAGCTACCTAAGAAGTTAGATGATCCGGGCTTATTTGTTCTACCTTGCAAGATCGGTAATTCGGAGGCTTATGACACATTAGCCGATCTTGGATCAAGCCTTAACCTACTTCCGTTACCTCTCTACACCTCTCTAAAACTAGGAAAACTTGAAGAGACCGAGGTAATAATAGGTTTAGCGGATGGAAGTGTTGCTTACCCGGTTGGAGTAGTCAAGGACGTGTTAGTACACATAGGAAAACTAACCATTTTAGCCGATTTCCACGTCCTTGATATGGTTAGCGACCCTACATGCCCCTTGTTGATAGGTAGAGGATTTCTGGCGACCGCTAGTGCTATGATTGATTGTAAGGAATCTAAGATAGCGGTAGGAGAAGGTGATACTTGGTCAGTTTATGATGTTAAGAAGCATGCCTATGATACTAGTGGGGAACCAACACCCCATTGGCTAGAATTAAATAGGAGACCATCTAGATATGGACCTTGGATCGATAGAGACTTCATAGGACCCCAACGCCCATTTTACCTAGAAGAGGACTTTGTGAACCGAACACATGCGGTAGAACAACTCTTGGCTAGGGACACCGAATTGGATCCATTTGAAGACCCTCTAGTTTTTAGGAAGATGATTGATTTCCTAGGAGTTTTGCCAATTAACCTAGGGATGAATAAGTGGATTCGTGAGGACGATGATCATAAGTGGGATTGGGACAAACCACCCAAAGATGGAGATGGGTCATGGCATATTAAGATGACATTGTATGACCCGGATGGAGAGAAGTTTGAAAAGATATATTGTACTAAGCGGACTAATAGGAAACTTCAATCCAAGCTTAACCCTAAAGACGTCCTCGATGACGAGCTCACTTACATAGGGTAGAAGGACTTTGAGTCTAGCTACAAGACTCGTTAATAAAGAAAAGCGCTTCTTGGGAGGCAACCCAAGCTTTATTTGCTTTTTGTGTGTTTATTTATTTGTTTGTTTGATTTTATTTGTTTCCGTATGTGTGTTTAATTTTTATTATTATTGATTCATGTTCAAAACTAAATTGTGAAAATGCTTTATCTTGTTTTTAACTTCGTCTTAACTACATATAAAGGTATTTTGCAAAAGATAAGTGTAAGGGAAATCCAAATCGGTTTATTAGAACACAAATGAACATGAATCATAATAATATTAAATTAACATACATATTAGTATTTGTTTGAGTCAAATGCTTGTATCGAGTCATAATGATGTTTTGCAGGAATTCCAGGAAGTAAGGTATAGGTTTTTCCAAAAATTTTCCGGAAACTTAACATGAGAATTCTGTCAGATCATTTCTGACGGCGTCAGGTTTTAATTTTCTGAAATTTTTGAAAGTTTTGTTTTCATAAAAAGTTTTTATTAAATCTCTAATTATAATCTCCGGAATCTGCAAAATTATCATTCCACAGCTTATATCTTATTATAGTTACGATTTATGCAGGTTTTTGTGTTTGGTTTTCTCAGGTTTAACAGGTTATTTTGGACAAGGAAATGTATGTGGAATCAAGCTTATGGCGATGCATTAGTCGTGAAGCTTCAACATTACCTTGGAAGAAGATCTAACCATGTTACTTCTTTATCCACCAAACGAATCAGGGGAGTATTTGATTTCATTCTTTTACTTTATGCTTTTACATCTTGTTATTTGAACATTGGGGACAATGTTCATCTTAAGTGTAAGGGGGGGTAAAGTACGATACTTTAGAGAATGCTATTACGCTTGATTTTTGTTTATTTAATAGTAAATGTGTAATAAAACTGAGAGAAATACCTGTTAGGGCAATTTTAGTGCCAAATTTAAATTTTTTTTACAACATATAGGAGTGAAAATTTGATCTTAATGAGCGTCTCACGGATAGGAAATTATATGACTAGCACAAAATCGTACCACTAAAAAAATTTTCCACCCCCAAATATGTGAGGTTCGCCCCTAGAATTGGTAGGAAAAGCATTTATGCTATGATGTGTGTACCGGTAGCACTTAGATTCTAGAACTTGCGTTAGGACCATTCCGAGGCCACAAGTGAGACTACATTCGTGTAGTTAGATTTACTACATGATAAGAGGCATTAGGATTAACCATTGTTTTACACCTGTGTTTTTGTTATAATTACTTTGGCTACATTGGTCAAGTAATTCTCCCACACCCTTTGCGTTGTACTCATTTTTAGTACACGATACCCCTAGTACACCCCTCAGAGCCTATCTTTTCGTTTCGACCTTTAAGCATTTTACTTAAAGGAAGAATTTGTTTACACCCCACTTAAATGTACACCCAAATCGCCTTAGCCTACCTTGTATGCACTCATTTTTAGTGCATTATTGTGACAACATTTGTTTAAAACCCAAGTTAATTATCTAATTGATTACATGGTTGCTAAGTCGAGTCATATCCTTGTACATATTTTTTGGGACGATTGGGACTCATGGGTAAAGTACTAGTGTAATGGAGTAATGGGGAAGAACATCATTTATTACCCCCATATGTGCTAAATATTTTAAAAGTACTCCAAGTGTTTCGATTATCTTAATTCGAGTCATTAGAATAGTTATTTGTAAAGTTATGTAAAAGTTCAAGTGTAAGGGGAATGCAACACCCCTATGATGTATTATTTTGGATGGTAGGGCAAAAGTGTATGCAAAAAAAAAAATAATAAAAAAAAAATAAATAAAAAAAAATAAAAAAAATGAGAAAAAGAAAAGTAGAAAAAACATACGGACTACCATCCCGTTTTATTTTATGTTTGTTTTATGTTTTTGTTATTTTGTTTTTAGCTTAAGATTGAGTCTAGTCTTGGCTTAGCAACATTGTATAGTACATGTAATTAATCAAGATTTTTAACTCGCCACCAGTAAAATATCCATTATCCAACAAAACCGTGTTTATCATATCCCTACACCTAACGTTATAACCCGTTTAAAAGCCATCTTTGATAGTTTATCTTAGGTGCTTACGCCTAGTGGAGGAGGTTTTCGATCCTTTCCCAAGCCTATGGTAATCTATTTGCTATGACAGGTAGTGAGAGATATTATCCGTTTTCATTTATGAGATTTATTTTGATGACACCTGAGAGATGTGAGTATCTAAACACTACTTGTGAGGTGCTAGTATGAAATCTCCGTGCTTATTATGATTAAAGTGGAACGACTATTTGTTGTAATTACTTTTATATTAGCGTTAAATGACCCCTAACTTGTATTTTGATTAGAATAAAAGCGCATTTGCTTGAGGACAAGCAAATCTCAAGTGTAAGGGTATTTGATGAAGCGAAAAGTGTACCGCTTTTAGGGGGTCATTTAAGCCCTAAATCGTATTTATTTGATCAAATATTGCCCTAAATCGTTCCTTTTGTCATTTTAGGTACTTTGGAGAAGAAATCTGGAAAAGGAAGCATTTTGGACGTTTTTGGAGCATAAAAGTGAAGAAAACGACAAAGTCTCAAAATTATGCTGAAAAGTACCTTTGACGGCGTCAGGTATTGGTCCAGACGGCGTCATGGCTTGGCAAAAGTGGTGGATATGAAAATTACTCATGATAAGCCAGAGAATTTCACAACGGATTTCTGACGGCGTCACCCTTTGAAGTGATCAAGGTCGTCACGGCTTAACTTAAAGAGGGACGGCGTCAAGCCATATTCTGACGGCGTCAAGCTTTGATAAGCCAGAGCGGATTTTGGAGGTCTAAAGAGGGACGGCGTCAGGAAGGCCATCCGGGAACCCTAGACACGGCGAGGTGACGGCGTCAAGCCCTATAACGTGACGCCGTCAGCCCTTAAACTCTATATATAGTTTTGCAATTTTATGTCATTAGTGTGCAACTTTGTGAGGAGAAACCCAAAAAGACGAATTTCTGCCATTTTTAAGGGTTTTCATACCCTTGGATCTCCCATGTTTAATTGAAGATAAGTAATCGTTTAATCAATCAATATGTCTATGTGTTGTTTGATTATGTCTTGTTCTTGTCTTTTGATTAACATGCTAGGCTAGATTTATCTTGTGTTTGCTTAGATCTAATGAAACCTAGCTATTGATTATTGGTTATTAGTGTGTTATTAGTTGTATTGGATGATTGTTTATCTATGTTAGGCTTAAGAAAACTGGCTAACCTCCTATTCGGTAACTTGCTTGAACGTCTTAAGAAACATGAACCAACGCGTACTAAGGTTTTTATGGTTGTATTTAATGCATGAGCGAATTCTAGTGATCCCATGTTAGGAGCTTCCTAGCCGGCTCGACATAGGAGTGAAGTAGGAGCTTGTAGAGTTGGGGAAGTACGTACGCCACCCCACGATTGGTATTAAGGAATACACCCGTCATCCACGCAACTAATACACACTAATCAACCGGTAAAAGATAGTTAGGAAGTAAGGAAATCTAAGTAAACACATTTCTCTCCACATAAGTTTCACAACCTTTTCATTTTCAGTTATTTTATTTTATTTGCATTCGTAGTAATTTGGGTTAGTTGACTAGCAACTAATTCCGCCCACTCCTTCAAACCTGAGATTTTACTTGCTTTCATAAAAAATTATAAAAATATAAAAAAGAATCTTCCCTCACCCTTAGACCTACTAAAGTAGTTTTTCATACCTAACGAACACTATTCCCTGTGGAGAACGATCAATCCCCCGTACTTACCACTACACTATACTACATCGGTCAGGTACACTGCCTGGTGGGGTTGTAAGCCTCTTGAGATCCCTCGAGAGGTAAAACCTGTTGTAAGGTCGCAAAACCACGCATCATACATGCTTATGTCTACTTGTTTTAATTCATTCAATTGTTTTGTCGCCAATCCAATTATTAATCCTGTCACGATTAAATAACCTACCATCGTGGTGGGAAAGAGGACATGATCATAGTGACTCGTCTAGCATCAATACTAACTTATTGCTTTAAACCATCTAACCTAGTTCGGTATTACACGCTACTAGTCCTATTAGGTTGTAGACACGTTCCGTTTATGCCAAACAATGATTCCTAATAGAGATTCGGGTTAACACGCAAATAACTCAACCTAAGCAACCACAATTACAGGTAGTTAAGTCACATCAATTAAAGTTATAAGGATCATAACCTAGTTACATAGACTTCTACTAGTTATAAGCAATAAACGAGTTTTTATCGACAAGCACCCAATCCAATAACAAAGCAAACACATCGACAAAATCATAAAAACTAATAAAACTTCATAAACATGGCTAACACCTAAGGGTATTAGCCCATAATCTCTGTAACAAAATACAAAAATGTAATCAAGACGAATAGAGTATTAAACATAAAGAATATGATACGCTAACCGAATGATTAAGTAGTATAACAATGATAAGAGATGTTCTTCAAGTATAATTAGGTCTTCAAGGGTGATCTTCTGCTGTTTTGAGAGGCTTTGATCGTCTGGGAATGGCCCTAAGGGTTCCCAAAGATGCCCTAATTCGTTAATGAGTTCGGTATTTATAGATTCTGAAATCTGGGTCGATACGGCGCATCTAGAGAGTTAGATGCGCCGCATCTATAAGTAAACGTAGCCTCCAAGTCTGAAACTGACCCGATATGGCGCATCTATAAATCTGATATGGAGCATCTCCCAATACGGCGCATCTAAAGACCTGATGCGCCGCATCTCCTTCAGATACAGGTAGATCTCCTTTTTCTCTTTCCGTGGCCGCTTGAATCAACTAAAACGGAGTCCGGATGAAGATTTTATGGCCAAAATACGAAAGCATCTTCAAGTGTCGACTTGTAATCTTGACTTCTTCATTAAGCTTCTAATCTCCACTTGATTTCTTGGTAAGGATTGTGTATGGCCGATACGGCGCATCGGATTGGTCCGATGCGGCGTATCTGGAGTAGAACAAGTTGGTTCTTCTTCGTTGACCAAAGTTTCATATGCGACGCATGATAAAATCAGATGCGGCGCATGCTTCAAAGTCAGGAAATGGTCTTTAATCTCTTCAATTCAGCAGACTTTTCCAATCTTGATCATTTTGCTCCATTTTATGTCCATAATAGCTAACTTTCACCAAATGCTTGTTTATAACTGAGAATTACAAAAGTAAGCGATTAAGTATCAATTCCCATATAAAATAATACAAAAACAAGCAATATACATAGGATACATGATGCTAATAAAATGTACTTATTTGATGTCATCAGTTACCATCATTTTACTTACCTTAATCCAAGCTAAACAATATCAAAGATCATCATCATTATCACAATCTTCCATCATCAACATCATCCTTTACAATATACCAAAACCAAATAACATCATAATCAAATACATAAACAAGGGTTAACAAAACTCATTAAACCTACTTATCTTTCATTCTACATCATCATATGATCATATGATTTAAACCCACTTAATCCATAATCTACAACTTCATTAATCATCAAGAACATAGATACTTACTTATGGGAAGATCATTACTAAGGAAGACTATTAACACTTGATCTTCACCTTCTTCTTCTTAGATCATCATTTAGCTTTTCCCTCTCTTTTTCTCCTCACTAAGAACCGGACATAGCAACCTTATCTAATAATTGAGGGAATTGTCTAGAATATCCTGGATAAGGATAGTTAGGTGACAACTTTGGCCAATTGGCTAGAATGGCCCCTCAAGTCTCGTTCTTTCTATTTCAACCACATACATAACTTAATACTTTTGGTCTATTGCAACTTTAACCCTTGAAGTCTATTTCCTTTCTATTCTTGCCACATAATACTTTCCATAGCTATACAATACATACTTTGACTATCACTTGACTAACGGGTTGACTATAACTTTACATTTATTGATTAGCCAATCACATAAGGCCTTAATCCATTTTCATCTAGGGTGGGGTCCCAATACCTGGGAAACGGGTCTAACAATTCTACCCCCTTATATAAATTTCGTCCCCGAAATCTCTCGTCTATCACTATCCAAAACCAATTCACGACATATACATGTCCTTATTCTCATGCTTTCTAAGCTATTACCTTGCATCGATCTAGGTGATCTTGCAAATTCTAAACCCACTATACATAACCATGGCTCATAATCCACTAAAAACACACTTCTCATTACAAACTTATTCAAAATTTCCAACAATGATGACCTGTCATCCGGAAACATATGCCATTTTGACTTTATATAAGTATGAGTACGAGTATATATATTCCGGATTATATTCACCCAATGTCGCGTCATTTTGGACCCAAGGGCGGGGAACCACCTTCCCAAATAGTACGTGTCACCCAAGGTCACGTGTCCTGGACACAAGGGTGGGGGTATCAGCCCATAATAGTACTATCAATACCCCCTCCCCCCCCCCCAATGACTATGAATAGTATGCATATGAATATATTAACACGTAAAAGCATATCACGTAATAAGACTACACATCATATTTAGAAAATATAAAAGAGTAATCGTATCATAAATGTATTGAGTATTTTCATACCAATGTAAACCACGTATTTGATAAAAGAGTAAAGTAATTTAAACATGTATCTCCTCAAATAGCTTAAAATGAATAAAAGAGTAAGAGTGGGGCTATGACTCACCTTAGCTATAAGGTCAAGAAAATGTTAAGTCAAAAGTATCACGGGAACGGCTCCAACACACGACCTGAAAAATAGGGAAGTCTGAGATTTCGATGGTTTTAAGATTGACTGGATGTGAATAATGATTGTGAAAGAATATCGGATAACGAATTGAATTGTGATGAGAATGATTTGATATGCTTAAAATGCTTAAAGTTCAAAAATAATATTATATATAATATCATCATATTTTTATGTTTATTGAATCCATAAATATCGACTCTTCAAAAGTTGGTGGATGATAAGTTATGCTTGTTTGTTAAAAGTTACGTTACGTAAATATAAACGTAACATTTGTTAAATAATTAAAGTGTACGTAACGAAAAATGGATTTTTAAGTACAAAAAGGTATAAAACATTAGTGAGATAATAAGTAAAATTAAGATACTGTATGGTTCTTGTGGTTTCAAGAAATTTGCACATTTAACCCTAAGGGTGTAATATTTGCACCGTTAGTCCTCGGTTAAATAATATTTATATTATAAGTCCAAAAAGGTTCAATTATGACATTTTATGGTTTCTAGTTAATTTTTTAACCTTTCTACCCATAACTTACAGAAATGATAGTTTAGTACTCAATTTTCCGAAAGTTACACTTTTGACCCTAATAGTAAATATGTTTTGCAAAACAAGTCCAAAATGTACAAAACTTATACAATAAAATTTCTGAAAGTTTTAATAACTTAATAAAGCTTATTTGAACTTATGAAAACTGCTTATCACACGTAATAGCTTATTTTCAGCTTAATGGGCTTTTATCAAAATAATACAAAGCCCATTAAGAGAATTAGATCTGAGGGCTTCCAAACGAGTTTGGGCCTGGATTTGGGCTTAATTTGTGGTCCTGAAAATATATTCCAATTGCTTATCAGACAGCTTATTCGTATGTGCTTATTGGGCTTTTAAAAGCCCAATCGACATATATACAAGTTTAAAACTGTTTTGATGGGGTTCTAGTTTGAGGTTCAAAAAGCTATCAAATGAGCATATAAAAGGAGCTTATTAATGTAGCATATTAGATGGCCTGGTGGAGAATTAAGTCGAAAAAATAAAAATGGTATGTTGTATGTACGAATATGGATTTAACGAGGCCTTTACTAGTCGATACAATGAGATGGTCCGAAAATATAGAAAAGACATATGTATGTGATATGATATATATGATTCGACATATGAACAAAATGAAGCTCGAAATGCATTATAAAGAATATGTAAGTGTCGAATAGAGGAAATACACGATTTTCTAGCCATCCATGAAGGAGGTCATTGAGTATAACGTAAAAATAAATATAAGGAAATCGAAATAAATGCATAGAAATGAAATACATTCGAGTAAATATAAAGGACGATGCATGGAGTATTGAAATGAATCAAAAAGAGTTTAGGAGGACTTACAATACCCAAAAGTGGGGTTATAACACGTTAGAATGATCTAGGAATCGATGGTCATTGCATGAGCTCGAGAGAACAATGTCAAAAGAATAGAGATCGACTCTTTATGTTTGGAGAATGGTTTGAAAGGCTAGAACTCGGCTTGGTTTCCTTCGAATGGTTCTCACAGGAGAGAAATAACTTAGAAAAAGTATAGGAATGTGTTTCTATGTGAACAAGAGAGTGTGTACGTTTGTGTATATATATATATATTGAATATATATATATATATATATATATATATATATATATATATATATATATATATATATATATATATGTATATATATATATATATGTTGAATATATGGTTTTTAAATGCAACAAGTTGGGAAGCCTAGGGGATAAGGGAACACAAAGAATATTTCTAGCTAGTTAAACTTGAGTATATTGAGTACAAGTGGTATGTGAAAGTTTGTGGTTCGGTTCATGAACCAAATAACATGTATATGTTTTGTACTCGATGTATTTTAAAAGGTCCATACAAGATTCGAACGTGACTGAATGTGTTTAAGGGTGAGAAACATGTTTCTAAACCCATAATCGATCATAGAAAAGCAAATGAGCTAGGGAAAAATTAGTTTAGATCATTTTTGATAAAATGGGTAAAAATAAGTGAACTTGAAATAGAGTCGAGGGTGATTTACTTTGAGTCCCGTTTGGTGTTCAAGCATCTGAGATAGAAATTGAAATTCGACATACTAATTATTTGGTGTATGGAGAATCGAGATGTGCAAAATGTTGCATGTCTTGTGTGTCGAAATCAAAAGAAAACGGGGTCAAGTGTTGGTGAGTTGAACCGAGTGAATAATAGAAATTATAAGACTTTTAAATGTTGGGTTGGGATGATGAATAGTAACGGGCCATAAACTTCGGCCTGGAATAATACATGATCCGTTTGGTATATAATGAGTGTGTTGGATTCGTCGTGGTCCGTGTGTGAGCTCGTTTCAAAGTATCGTGTATCACGTAACAACGTGTTTGATTAGAATTGTAATAAACAAAATTTTCAAATTTTGCTTGGAAAATGGTTAAGTGAATAGTAATGACGGGTTAATACTAGATTAACGTTTACTAATGACTAGAAAATTTTACGGGTTGCTACAAAACCTTAGACTCCCAACCACACCATTAATCAGTTTCTCATAGGAGAGATCATACCCTGAAGGACTAGTCACTTTTGAGCTCACAGTATGAAAACATCCGTTGTCGAGAACAATATTGTTATAGTTCCACATAGTCAAATCTACATCCAAATATAATGTCATGCTCAGATGGACAGCGCTTCAAAAGCTCAGCATGAAAGTTTCCACCATTAGGTCTTTAGTAGAGTTCCCAACACAAGCAGGAATCGCTATAATAAAAAGCAACTAAACTAGTAAAGACACAATTTTTCCAGCCGCGGTAGAGGAGGGTAACATCAGAGTGATGCGTGGGTTTTGCAACCTTACAACAGGTTTTACCTCTCGAGGGATCTCAAGAGGCTTACAACCCCACCAGGCAGTGTACCTGACCGATGTAGTATAGTGTAGTGGTAAGTACGGGGGATTGATCGTTCTCCACAGGGAATAGTGTTCGTTAGGTGTGAAAGGCTACTCTAATTAGGTCTAAGGGTTGAGGAAGATTCTTTTTATGTTTTTATATTTTATAAAAGCAAGTAAAATCTCGGGTTTTGAAGGAGTGGGCGGAATTAGTTGCTAGTCAACTAACCCAAATTACTACAAATGCAAATAAAATAAAATAACAAAAATGAAAAGTGGTGAGAAACTTATGTGTAGAGAAATGTGTTTACTTAGATTTCCTTACTCCCTAACTATCTTTTACCGGTTAATTAGTGTGTATTAGTCGCGTGGATGACGGGTGTATTCCTTAATACCATTCGTGGGGTGGCGTACTTACTTCCCCAAACTCTACAAGCTCCTACTTCACTCCTATGTCGAGCCGGCTAGGAAGCTCCTAACATGGGATCACTAGAATTCGCTTATGCATTAAATACAACCATAAAAACCTTTAGTACGCGTTTGGTTCATGTTTCTTAAGACGTTCAAGCAAGTTACCGAATAGGAAGTTAGCCAGTTTTCTTAAGCCTAACATAGATAAACAATCATCCAATACAACTAACAACACACTAACAACCAATAATCAATAGCTAGGTTTCATTAGATCTAAGCAAACACAAGATAAAATTAGCCTAACATGTTAAACAAAAGACAAGCATAAGATAGAATCAAACAACACATAGACATATTGAATGATTAATTGATAACTTATCTTTCAATGAAACATGGAAGATCTCAAGGCAAAAAGCCCTGAAAAAGTAGCTAAAATCGTCTTAGGGTTTTATCCCAAAATTCCACACACTAAGCTCTCCCTTAATGACAAAAAATTAGAAAACTATATATAGACTTTGACATCTGACGGCGTCACCTTATGCATTGTGACGCCGTCACCTCGCCGCTTTTAGGGTTCCCGGATGACCATCTTGACGCCGTCCCTCTTTAGCTCTTCAAAAATCCATTCTGGCTTATCAAGGCTTGACGCCGTCGGATCCTGAACGTGACGCCGTCCCCTTATGATTTAAGCCGTGACGCCCTTGATTTAGTTAAAGCGTGACGCCGTCAGAATTCTCATGCAAACTCACTGGCCCGTCATGAGTAAATTTCACATCCAACTTTTCTTGCCAAGGCATGACGCCGTCCCATGTTAATTGTGACGCCGTCAAGAGTAACTTTTAGCCGATTCTTGAGACTTTGCCGTTTTCTTCACTTTAATGCTCCAAAAACGTCCAAAATGCCTCCTTTTCCAGATTTCTCCTCAAAAGTACCTAAAATGACAAAAGGAACGATTTAGGGCAATATTTGATCAAATAAATACGATTTCGGGCTTAAATGACCCCTTAAAAGCGGTACACTTTTCGCCTCATCAAATACCCTTACACTTGAGATTTGCTTGTCCTCAAGCAAATGCGCTTTTATTCTAATCAAAATACAAGTTAGGGGTCATTTAATGCAAACATAAAAGTAATTACAACAAATAATCGTTCCACTTCAATCATAATAAGCACGGAGATTACATACTAGCACCTCACAAGTAGTGTTTAGATACTCACATCTCTCAAGTGTCATCAAAATAAATCTCATAAATGAAAACGGAAAATATCTCTTACTACCTGTCATAGCAAATAGATTACCATAGGCTTGGGAAAGGATCGAAAACCTCCTCCACTAGGCGTAAGCACCTAAGATAAACTATCAAAGAGGGCTTTTAAATGGGTTATAACGTTAGGTGTAGGGAAAAGGAAAACACGGTTTTGTTGGATAAAGGATATTTTACTGGTGGCTAGTTAAAGATCTTGATCAATTACATGTACTATACAATGTTGCTAAGCCAAGACTCGACTCGATCTTAAGCTAGAAACAAAATAACAAAATAACAAAAACATAAAATAAACATAAAATGAAACGGGATGGTAGTCCGTATGTTTTTTCTACTTTTCTTTTTCTCATTTTTTTTGTATTTTTCTTGATTTTTTTTTTTTTTTTTTTTTTTTTTTTTTTTTTTTTTTTTTTTGCATACACTTTTACCCTACCATCCAAAATAATACATCATAGGGGCGTTGCATCCCCTTACACTTGAACTTTTACATAACTTTACAAATAACTATTCTAATTACTCGAATTAAGATAATTGAAAAACTTGGAGTACTTTTAAAACATTTAGCACATATGGGGGTAATAAATGATGTTCTTCCCCATTACTCCATTACACTAGTACTTTACCCACGAGTCCCAATCGTCCCAAAACAATATGTACAAGGATATGACTCGACTTAGCAACCATGTAATCAACTAGATAATTAACTTGGGTTTAAACAAATGTTGTAACAATAATGCACTAAAGATGAGTGCATACAAGGTAGGCTAAGGCGATTTGGGTGTACATTTAAGTGGGGTGTAACAAATTCTTCCTTTAAGTAAAATGCTTAAAGGTCGAAACGAAAAGATAGGCTCTGAGGGGTGTACTAGGGGTATCGTGCACTAAAAATGAGTACAACGCAAAGGGTGTGGGAGAATTACTTGACCAATGTAGCCAATGTAATTATAACAAAAACACAGGTGTAAAACAATGGGTTAATCCTAATGCCTCTTATCATGTAGTAAATCTAACTACACGAATGTAGTCTCACTTGTGGCCTTGGAATGGTCCTAACGCAAGTTCTAGAATCTAAGTGCTACCGGTACACACATCATAGCATAAATGCTTTTCCTACCAATTCTAGGGGCGAACCTCACATATTTGGGGGTGGAAAATTTTTTAGTGGTACGGTTTTTGTGCTAGTCATATAACTCCTATCCATGAGACGCTCATTAAGATCAAAGTTTCACTCCTATATGTTGTAAAAAATTTTAAATTTGGCACTAAAATTACCTTAACAAGTATTTCTCTCAGTTTTATTACACATCTACCATCAAACAAACAAAAATCAAGCGCAATTGTATTCTCAAAAATCGTACTTTTACCCTCCCCTTACACTTAAGATGAACATTGTCCCCAATGTTCAAATGACAAATGTAAAAGCATAAAGTAAAAGAATGAAATCAAATACTCCCCTGATTCGCTCGTTGGATAATGAAATTACACGGTTAAATCTTCCTCCAAAGAGAATGTTGAAGCTCCATGACTAATGCATCGCCATAAGCTTGATTCAAAACATTTCCTTGTCCAAAATAACCTGTTGAACCTGAGAAAACAAACACGAAAACCTGCATAACATCGGCGGGATAAAATCTATATATAAGGATATAATGCTTGTGGAATGATAACTTTGCAGATTCCTGGAGATTATAAGTTGGAGATTTTAATAAAAACTTTTTATGAAAACAAAATTTTCAAAAATTTCTGGAAATTAAATCTGACGCCGTCAGGTTATAACCCCTGACGCCGTCAGAAATGACCTGACAAAAATTTTCATTTTAAGTTTCCGGAAAATTTCTTGAAAAACCTTTACCTTACTTCCTGGAAATCCTGCAAAACATCATTATGACTCGATACAAGCATTTGACTCAAACAAATACGAATATGTATGCTAACTTATTATTATTATGATTCATGTTCATTTGTGTTCTAATAAACCGATTTAGATTTCCCTTACACTTATCTTTTGCAAAATACCTTTATATGTAGTTAAGACGAAGTTAAAAACAACATAAAGCATTTTCACAAATTAGTTTTGAACATGAATCAATAAGAATAAAAATTAAACACACATACGGAAACAAATAAAATCAAACAAACAAATAAATAAACACACAAAGCAAATAAAACAAATAAAGCTTGGGTTGCCTCCCAAGAAGCGCCTTTCTTTATTAACGAGTCTTGTAGCTAGACTCAAAGTAAGGCTCATCTAGTGTCGCTTATGCTCACGTATCCGAGTGTGAGCCATCTAATTGTTGCCTCATCTTTCTTGTATTCATCATTCAGCTCCAAACATCCATGATAGTATCTCTTATTTTTCTCATGTGGATATTTGAGCCCCTTCCTCTTATCATTCTCACTTAACAAGTCGATAGGCATAATTCTATTGCAAGATTCAATGGGGTAGTTCTTAAACCTAGGATGTGCTCGGGGCATTTGATAAACAAAATCTTCATCCCCATCCGAGAATGTAATTAACCCGTCCACAAGTTTTTCGTCAAGGTTGGTCAACCTTTTGAAGGGTTCTCCAAAAATGACTTGGGTTAATTTGTTATCAATGAATTCTCCTAAGTTCTCCATAACCATAAAATCCACCAAGTATACAAAACTTCCAACGAATACGTGCAGTGGCTCAATCCTAGCGACAATGTTATCCCCTTGATATTCTAGCTCATTTACCATGATTTTATTATAATTAGCGCGAGAGATAATGTTCATAGGTAAAGATGAGTTAAGGTAAGCATAAAAATCATGATAACCAATCTTACACGGAAATTGCATGTTAAAGAGGCTATCCTTTTCGATCTTAGTCCTAGGGTCAACATACTTAAAGGGATCAATTTCCTCTTTTCCCCATCCCTCGTCAACTACTTCTCCATTACCGGCATCCTCATCGGAGTCTGAATAGTAAAACGGACTAACATATTCATTCTCATGGTCAGACTCCTCCATCTCAGAATTGTTACCAAAGTGGTGGTCGGGTGAAAGGTTGTTGTTTCCTATGATGGGGGCGGGAACGGGTAGTTGAAAGTTTGCACGGCGAAAAACACGAATAACAGGGATCAAATGACCAATGTTACTCATGAGGTAAGTGGAGGGTATCACAAACAAAAGCACAAAGAAACAAGATAGAATAAAGAAAACCTAGAAAAATAAAACAAAAATCCCACTAGAAAGGAATCTAGTGAGTAGACCTAATAAAAATAAAAATTCAACCTAAACAATAACTATTCCCCGGCAGCGGCGCCAAAAACTTGATGCGTGGGTTTTGCAACCTTACAACAGGTTTTACCTCTCGAGGGATCTCAAGAGGCTTACAACCCCACCAGGCAGTGTACCTGACCGATGTAGTATAGTGTAGTGGTAAGTACGGGGGATTGATCGTTCTCCACAGGGAATAGTGTTCGTTAGGTGTGAAAGGCTACTCTAATTAGGTCTAAGGGTTGAGGAAGATTCTTTTTATGTTTTTATATTTTATAAAAGCAAGTAAAATCTTGGGTTTTGAAGGAGTGGGCGGAATTAGTTGCTAGTCAACTAACCCAAATTACTACAAATGCAAATAAAATAAAATAACAAAAATGAAAAGTGGTGAGAAACTTATGTGTAGAGAAATGTGTTTACTTAGATTTCCTTACTCCCTAACTATCTTTTACCGGTTAATTAGTGTGTATTAGTCGCGTGGATGACGGGTGTATTCCTTAATACCATTCGTGGGGTGGCGTACTTACTTCCCCAAACTCTACAAGCTCCTACTTCACTCCTATGTCGAGCCGGCTAGGAAGCTCCTAACATGGGATCACTAGAATTCGCTTATGCATTAAATACAACCATAAAAACCTTTAGTACGCGTTTGGTTCATGTTTCTTAAGACGTTCAAGCAAGTTACCGAATAGGAAGTTAGCCAGTTTTCTTAAGCCTAACATAGATAAACAATCATCCAATACAACTAACAACACACTAACAACCAATAATCAATAGCTAGGTTTCATTAGATCTAAGCAAACACAAGATAAAATTAGCCTAACATGTTAAACAAAAGACAAGCATAAGATAGAATCAAACAACACATAGACATATTGAATGATTAATTGATAACTTATCTTTCAATGAAACATGGAAGATCTCAAGGCAAAAAGCCCTGAAAAAGTAGCTAAAATCGTCTTAGGGTTTTATCCCAAAATTCCACACACTAAGCTCTCCCTTAATGACAAAAAATTAGAAAACTATATATAGACTTTGACATCTGACGGCGTCACCTTATGCATTGTGACGCCGTCACCTCGCCGCTTTTAGGTTTCCCGGATGACCATCTTGACGCCGTCCCTCTTTAGCTCTTCAAAAATCCATTCTGGCTTATCAAGGCTTGACGCCGTCGGATCCTGAACGTGACGCCGTCCCCTTATGATTTAAGCCGTGACGCCCTTGATTTAGTTAAAGCGTGACGCCGTCAGAATTCTCATGCAAACTCACTGGCCCGTCATGAGTAAATTTCACATCCAACTTTTCTTGCCAAGGCATGACGCCGTCCCATGTTAATTGTGACGCCGTCAAGAGTAACTTTTAGCCGATTCTTGAGACTTTGCCGTTTTCTTCACTTTAATGCTCCAAAAACGTCCAAAATGCCTCCTTTTCCAGATTTCTCCTCAAAAGTACCTAAAATGACAAAAGGAACGATTTAGGGCAATATTTGATCAAATAAATACGATTTCGGGCTTAAATGACCCCTTAAAAGCGGTACACTTTTCGCCTCATCAGCCGCGGTAGAGGAGAGTAACATCAGAGAGATAGCATGGGCACCTGTCCTAGGAGACAATCCCAAACAGGCAAAATTCGTAATACACCCCGAATACCCAGATCGACCAATCACAATTGGAGTTGACCTCTCACCCTAGGTTCAGAACCAGTTAGTACAACTACTAGCAAACAGCATAGATGTATTCGCCTGGCAACCTTTAGACACGACGGGCATTCCCAGGTAATTAGCAGAGCACAACCTGGGTTTAAACCAATACGCACCATCTATCAGGCAGAAAAGACACAGTCTTTCTCTAGAACGCTCTCAGGCCATGGATTCATATGTCATAGACCTAATCCAGGCAGGTATCTTATGACCACTCAAATATCAAACCCGAGTCTCAAACCCAATAATGGTCAAGAAAGTCAATGGTACATGATGCATGTGCATGAACTATTCAAACTTAAACAAGGCATGTCCAAAAGATAACTACCCTTTACCTCTCATCGGCTGAAAGGTAGAGTCGTTAGCTGATTTCAAATATAAGGGCTTATTTCATGCATACAAGGGATACCACCATATTCTAATGAAGGAGTCTGACGAAGATAAAACAACATTCTACACCAATCAGGGTCTCTATTGCTACAATAAAATGCCTTTCGGTCGCAAGAATGCAGGTGCCACCTAACAAGCATTAGTAGACCGAGAATTCAAATCTCATATATGTGTCAACCTCGAGGCATATGTTGACGACATGGTTATCAAAAGCAAGACAGAGGATGACCTATTGCACGACATCATTGAAACCTTCCAAAACCTTCGACGCATTGTTGGGTCCCTGACCTGCCCATTCATGCAAACCATGAAACATATGAACAAAATTTTTAGCAAGTGAGGAAAACTTATTGTTAGGAATATAAATATTCATGTGAAGACTCGGTCACCCCGAGTAGTTATTTAGCATTTATGTAGCTCGTAGGCTTATTAGTATTATTATTATTAGTTTAGTTATATTATAGTATTCGTGGAGTGGGTCGGGTCTTTAACCACTGTCAGCTCACTCTACAGCCCACTAGGGGCACATTAGCTAGTAACTATAAATACCCCTTCCCAAGTGTGGGAAGGGTTGGAGCTTTCTAATCATTCAACAAGTTTTTCTTTCACTCTCTCTCTAGAACTCCCAACTCTCTCATCTCTCTCTCTCTCTATAATTCATCTAATCTTAAATCCAAGTATGCATATCTTATAATTGGTATCAAGAGTCATGGTTAGGTTCAATTGATTGTGTATACTTGGATTTATGGTCTCTATTTTTCTTGTTTGTTTTGGGTTCGAACCAATTTTCTCTAATTTGTCTCGTTCAAAACCAAATTTTCTATAATCTGTTTTGTTAAAATTTTAAACTTTGGGCCTTTAAATGGCTAAGGTGCTCTCATAAATCACTTTTGGGCTTTAAGAGTTTATGGGGATTTAAGTTTGCTAGTCTATTTGTAGAGTGTAGACAAGAACGTTTCTTTTTCTTTTTCTATCTTTAAGGACGTTTTATTTTTTTTACTTCTTGTTCGAATCCTTAGTAACTCAAACTGGTCCGAAATCTCAAGATAAAAACATCAGGAGCTGTTGACCTTGGTTTTTGTTGTTTTATGGCTTATCTCGTGGTCATTTCATAATTTTCGTGGTTTAGTTGTGGATTAAAGTGCATCTTTAAAGGATTGTTCTTGGTTGTGTTTTGCCAAGTTTCTTGACTGTGATTTGAGCTGGTCAAGGTGGTTATGTGTTGCATTGGTACTGCAGTTTGGATTCTAACTTTAAAGGGAAAATTACTTGCTGTATTTTTCCTAGTTCTATACCTGCAATTTTCTTTATTGCTAAAATGGGAGAAAGGCTACATTGAGATTCGGATTATTGCTGAAAAGGGAAAAAGGTTACTGAAAAGTGAAGGTGACGGTTGTACTTTCTTGAAAGTGACCTGCGATTTGGTTGTAGTATTGCGATTTGATTTGCAGTTGCGATTTTGCATGTGAGTTGCGATTTGGCATTCGATTTATTAAAGTTGCGATTTGGCTATCGTGTTTAGCCGGTTGCGACTTGAAGCTGTTGCGATTTGACTTATGCTTTTTGTCAAAATGAAAGTAACACCCACGCTAACCAAAAACTGCTCACAAACCCCACAACTAACAACAACGAATCATTCTTTTTCTTATACCTATCGACAAACCATAACCAATCCTAACGACAACAACAAATCCATCCTCAGTTTCTAAATCCCATCTCATCCTAACAACAACAAATCCATCCTCAGTTTCTTAATCCCATCTAGACTACTAACACATCACAAGTCCATCTCCAACATCAATTAGTCTCAAGACTCAAATTAAATTTAATCAAAAGAAATCAATAAATCTCAGTCTGATATTTCGTGGCACTCATAGTACAATAAAGACCATTTAAGATCTAAAACACGAAATATAATTCATCACAGATCCATTGTGAAGCTACGCTTCATTTTCATATCTGAATATAAGAAAAAGATTTATAACAATTTTGTTATAATCTTTCCTTGCTTCGTTGGTTTGTTTAAACAGAAAATAACAACAAGAATTATACAAACCTACCCGTAACCCCCTATCGATAGGATCTTGAAGACATCCTTGTGGTATATACAAACTGAAGTGCACAAAAAGGAAGAGGGTGTTCATGTGTTGAGATGATTATTGTTGTTATTCGTTTGTGATGAGATAAGAAAGAGATCTTCTGACTTGGTGGATGCTATACAAAGAAGATAAGAAAAGTTTATGAGTCTGCGGTTTTAGTTGGGATAAGAAAAGGTGGAGCTGACACTTTTGTGGGTGGCTGCGTTTTTTTTATTAAGGTTAGGATTAGCAAAAGATTAGGTGATAAGTAGCTTTATATACTTCACATTATTAGGGTTAAATCAAGTCATTGGGCTTATACGGATTATTCTTTGGGCTGGATAATATTGGATTGTGTCAGTTTGGGCTGATTAAACAAAAAGACGATTTGTTTTTTTTTTTGGCTGAAACTCTAAGTGCAACAATACAAGGAAGAGTTGTGTTGTTAAAGTTTTTTTTTTTGGGAGTGAATATCATTGGCTTGTATCACAAGGACAAATTTGTTTGTTTGAGACCTTGAGATAAATATTTGAGGTATAATCTTTATCAACGATTTTGGTTGTGATTCAAGAAACCAAGATTAATTTTAAATCTTGGGTAAAAAATTTCGGGTTCGTTGGATATAACTACTGTGCTAGTTATTAGATATTTTCGAGTCTATTGGTTACATCTACGGTGGTTATTTGGATTCACTTAAACCCCTTCAACCAAAATCAAACAACAGTTCACATTATCATCATCAATTCACGGTTTATTCTTGATTCTTGTAAAATCCCGCGAAAGAATCTATTTCTCGGTTTAAATCATAGAATTGTAAAATACCGTGCACGTTTACATCATGTCTACTACTTCAGATTCCTTCATATCTGAGGTACTCAAGTTGTATGACACGTACGATATACAAAAGACTTCCAATTCTGTACAACAAGTAAACGTGGGTGATTCTGAGAATGCTAATATGGAATCTTCGTGCTCGAATTCGCAAGAGAGAGAGAGTTGATTCAGTCACTAATGTTACCTAATGAAAAGGAAAGTTGCATTGAATGTTTTCTATTACTTCATTCACATCTCAAGGTTCTGTTTGAAAAACCTGAATACGTGATGGGTTACACACGGGCTTTCACAACACTCTTTGGTCAATATGTTCATGATTTCACAGTCAAAATGACTCTATGTTTGGATCAACTTGAACGACAACTTAACAAAGGAGAATTTTCGGAAGACAGATACATGGCTGCTTTTTGTGTGATCAACAACCAACTCCAAGTGTTCATTGTTGGGAATTAAATGTTCTAAAGATTAATTTTCAAGGATTACAAGTATTAACAGTTCCAACTGCTGAGAAGAATTCTCTAACAGTTCCAACTGCTGATGTATATCTTAGGACTGCTCAAGTTATAACTAACCGTTCCAACTGCTGGTACAAAGAAGAGACTGCTAGTTGATACTGTTGAGTTGAGACTGCTAGATGGATAAGTATTGAAAAGATATTAGTGTACTAAAGTCAACAATATACGATAGATAATATCTTACTCCATGTGCTTAGTTAACAAGTTGTGTACACAGATACATGTTGTATCTTATGTACTGACACTCTCAAGAGATAAGTTAACAAAGTAAGTCGGCTAGACTTTATACAATATTGTAATAGATCTCTTGGACTATAAAAGAGATCTTAGACTTGTGTTTTGATAGATGTTAGACGTGCTTAACTTAGAACTCATAACTATTAGAACTAGAACAATACACATCAATATCACAAGTGATAAAAACATAAGATTCAAGGTTGTAACCCTAGTGATATTTCAAGATCACTCGTATTATTATCATTAATAATATTGAATCGTTTGGTGATAATCTTTATGTGTTCATTGCTAACTAACAAACATAAACAATTCCATTTCCATAACATACACAACCTTCTAAGTTTGGTTGAGTGAATTCCGCGCACTTAATCATATTAACACAACATATCATACACACAAAGTCACAAGGTTTAACCACCTTAACCGTGTGTCCAGGGTCCTAACAAGTGGTATCAGAGCAAGGCTGATATAGTTGTTTTTAGAAGAAACAGAAATGGATGTACAAGATGTTCAAACCAATGTTGCTGCAAAGTTGCCCATGATCAAACCAAATGAGTTTGAGTTATGGAGGATGAGAGTTGAGCAATATTTTATGGTTCAAGATTATGCTCTTTGGGATATAATTCAGTATGGTGATTCCTTCACTCTAGGCTATTCAGATGTTCTTGTTGAAGGGAAAACAGTTAGAAAAAGAAATACTGGACCAGTTTCCAATGATGAAAAGATACATAAGAGAAATGATCAGAAAGCAAGAAATCTGTTGCTTATGACCATTCCTGGTGAGCAGATGCTATCTTTTAGCAAATATCTTGATGCAAAAACTCTTTTTGAAGAGATTTGTGCATGGTTTGGTGGTAATGAAACTACCAAGAAAACTCAAAAGACATTGCTAAAGCAACAATTTGAAAATTTTACTGCTTTTAGTAATGAGTCTCTTGATAAGCTATTTTCAAGACTACACAAGCTTGTCAGTCAGTTAGCTGTGTTGGGTGTTGAGACAGAGAAGGAAGATCTCAACATGAAGTTCTTGAAAAGTCTACCTGATAAATTCCATACTCATGTTATTGTCTGGATGAACAAACCAGAAATTGAAACAATGAAACTTAATGATTTGTTCAACAACTTTAAAATTGTTGAACAAAGTCTAAAGAGGAGTGGAAATCATGGTACTAGTTCTGGGAATGCTGCACTCTTATCAGTTCCTAGTGTTAGTCATACAGAAGAGGTAGATGAAGTTGAAAGTGTTTTTAATGCTACTTATGGTGGTCCTTCTGCTAGTTTACAAAAGGATGTTGCTGGACTTGGAGATCCAACATTTTATGCCTTTATAACCAGTCAATCTAATGGTTCTCCTCTAAATCATGAAGACCTTGAGCAGGTAGATGGTGATGATTCGGAAGAAATGGATATTAAGTGGCAAGTTGCCTTACTTAGTATGAGGGCTAAGAAGTATTGGCAGAGAACTGGGAAGCAGATAACCATAAATGGTAATGATACTGCTGGGTTTGATAAGAAGAAAGTGGAGTGTTTTAACTGTCATAGGTTGGGACACTTTGCTAAAGAATGTAGAAGCCCAAGGAAGCAGGATAATAGGAACACATGGTATAAGCAAGAGAGGAAGAAGGAAGTACTGGTGGAAGAGCCAAAGGCTATGCTGGCTATTGATGGTATTGGATATGATTGGAGCTCTATGGCTAATGAAGAGGATGCACCACCAAATGCTGCTCTTGTTGTCGATGAGATTGCTCTAATGGCCTCTTCTGATTCAGAGGTAGATACCATTCCTACTTGTACTAATTCATGTCCTAATCTTAAAAATTATGAAGACATTAAAAAGAGATTTGATGCTTTTAGAGAAGAATTAATTGATGCCTTTCATAATTTAGCTAATCATAAGAGGTGTGTAGGAGTTCTAGAAAAACAGATCCAACATTTTAAAAAGAATGAATCTACGTTTACTGATGACTTAAATGCTTTAAAAAGAGGAATAACATTTAGAGATGAATTACTTAATGATCAAAGTAAACGTTTATCTGAAGTCAAAAAAGAAAAAAAAAATGTTAAGATTACTATAGATACTTTAGCTCATGCCTCAGAAGGAATGAATAAAATTTGGGAAGCTCAAGTAATTGATAAAGCTAATTCAGGTGTAGGTTATAAAACTGTCCCTCCACCATATAGAGGTGTTCCTTCACCTCCAGGTGTTGACCTAGCACATACAGGTTTAGCTGAGTTTCAAGAACCAATCATGGAATATGGTTCTAAGGCTAGTAAGAGTCTTAAGGTAGAAAAGATAAGTAAAATTTTAGATAAAACTTTACTTTTTCAGGACAAGGTGTCCTTTGTTAAGAAAGGAGAAACTATAGTTGTTGAAGATTGTACAACTGATAGTGATGATGAAGAAGAACAGGTTATGTCTAAACCTGAAGTGGTTAAGAAAGTAGGAACAAGTGTTCCTAAGATAGTCAAACACAATACTGATAGGCCTAAATCAAACATTAAGCATGTTAGGCAACCAGTTAGATATTGTGAACAATATAGAACCACCAACAAGCCCAGAGGTAACTAAAGGAATTGGAACAACCTCAAGTCTAACCAATTAGGTGATGACTTTGCTTTTTATAACAAAGCTTGTTACACATGTGGTAGTTTTGACCATCTTGCAGCTTTCTGCAACCATTGGGTATCTGGTTATGAAAACAATAGGGTGAATTACAAAAGGCAAAATCCTCAAACTCACTTTCACTCTAAGTCTAAAAGTATAAAACCCAGAGCAGTTTCGACAGCAGTCTCTACTGCTAGGCAAGCAGTTTCAACTGCTAGACCATTTAAAACTGTTAACCCAAAACAAACAGTTAAAGGTGCAAAAATAACTTTTAAACACACCAAAAACTGTTACAAGGCCAATTCAAACAAAAGCAGTGGTCCAAAAACAAGTTTGGAGACCAAAGAGTAAAACTGCAATTCCAGCAGTTAAGACTGCTAGGAAAGCAGTTGGTACTGCTGCTTGAAAAACAGGGCAAATGCTGTTAAGGCCTCAGCATGTTGGATTCTTAAATCCAATGTTGCATCAACTGTCCTTAAAAGATTAAATTACATTGATGCAAGAGGCAGATCCAAGTCAGTAATGGCTTGGGTCCCCAAAAGAAACTAACACTCTTATGTATGTGCAGGAACATTCAAGTAATAACCAAGAGGATCAAGGATACTCAAATAGTGGATGTTCAAGGCACATGACAGGCAACATGTCTTATCTCTCAGATTTTGATGCTTTCAATGGAGGATATGTTACCTTTGGAGGGGGTGTTCGTGGCAAAATTTCTGGTAAAGGTACAGTCAAAACCGGAAATTTAGATTTTGAAGATTTGTACTATGTAAAAGAGCTAAATTATAATCTTTTTAGTGTCTCACAAATGTGTGACAAAAAGAATAATGTTCTTTTCTGTGAGACAGAATGTCTTGTACTTTCTCCTGATTTTAAGATGCCTGATGAAAGTCAAGTACTTCTTAGAATTCTTAGAAAAGGCAATATGTACAGTGTAGACATGAAGAACATTGTTCCTAAAAAGAATTTAACTTGTCTTGTTGCAAAGGCCACATTGGATGAATCAATGAAATGGCATAGAAGGCTTGGTCATATTAACTTCAAAACCATAAATAAAATTGTTAAGAATGGTTCGGTAAGAGGTTTACCTCACAAAAGATTTGAAAATGATCAAACATGCATTGCTTGTCTAAAAGGCAAAAAACACAAAGCCACTTGTAAGCCCAAGATTTTTAACTCTATCAATCAATCATTGTTTATGCTGCATATGGACTTATTTGGACCTGTTTCAGTAAGTAGTATAATGCATAAGAGATATTGTCTAGTTATTACTGATGACTATAGTAGATTTACATGGGTTTTTCTTTTAGCTACTAAGGATGAGACATCAAGCATCCTTAAGGACTTCATTACACAGATAGAAAACCAAGTAAGTAAGAAAGTAAAGGTCATTAGATGTGATAATGGGACAGAGTTTAAGAATAGAGTTATGGATGACTTCTGCAAACAAAAAGGTATTAGAAGAGAATTTAATGTTGCTAGAACACCACAACAGAATGGTGTTGTTGAGAGAAAGAATAGAACACTAATTGAAGCTGCTAGAACAATGTTAGCTGATTCCAAGCTACCAATAACCTTTTGGGCTGAAGCAGTCAACACTGCTTGCTATGTCCAAAATAGAGTTTTAGTTATTCATCCTCACAATAAGACATCATATGAACTCTTTAATGGAAGATCTCCTGCAATAGGATTTATTAGACCTTTTGGATGTCATGTGACAATTCTCAATACCTTAGACCATTTAGGAAAGTTTGATGGTAAGGCAGATGAAGGTTTCTTAGTTGGATATTCTCTCAATAGCAAAGCTTTTAGAGTATACAACTTAAGAACTGAGAAAGTAGAAGAAAATCTACATGTGGAGTTTTTAGAAAACAAATCCAATGTAGTAGGTCAAGGACCAAAATGGCTATTTGATCTTGAGTATCTAACCAATTATATGAATTATGTGCCTTTTGTTGCAAAAACTAATGATTTTGTCGGTTCTAATACAACAAATGAGGCAGAGTTAGAGAAAGATCAAACTGATGTAATAATGCCAATATGGTCAAGTACAATTGTGGAATCAACTTCAACAACTGATGAATCTTCTTCTGGCAAGGCTAAAGATGGTTTTGAAGATGAAAGCAAGAAAGATGGAACTGAGAAACAAGACAGTCAAGTTAGCAGTTCAAAAGCAGTTTGTACTGCTGAGACAGAGCATTCAACTGCTGGAACTTCAGAAACAAAAGAAGCAGAATTCTCAGATAATGAGGTGGATTTCAACAATCTTCCATCAAATTATCAAGTTCCTTCTACTCCACAAACAAGAATTCACAAAGTTCACTCCCTGAAACATGTGATTGGAGATATACAGTCAGGTGTGAAGACAAGACAAAAATTGATGTCTTCAGACCAACAAGGGATTCTTGATGCCCTTTATGCTTCAAAACAGCATGAGCTTTCAAACTCTTGCTTGTTTGTATGTTTTCTCTCACAAGCTGAACCAAAGAATATTCTAAAAGCCCTAGATGATTCAAGCTGGTTAGAGGCTATGCAAGAAGAGCTTCTTCAGTTCAAGATTCAAAAGGTTTGGGTGCTAGTTGATTTACCTACAGGTGTGAAGGTAATTGGCACTAGATGGGTTTTTAAGAACAAAAGGGATGAAAGAGGAATTGTGATTAAGAATAAGGCTAGATTAGTAGCCCAAGGGTACACACAAGAAGAAGGAATAGACTATGATGAGGTTTATGCTCCTGTAGCAAGGATTGAGGCAATTAGGCTTTTCTTAGCTTATGCTTCATTTTTAGGCTTCACATTCTACCAAATGGATGTTAAGAGTGCATTTTTATATGGTACAATTGAAGAAGAGGTGTATGTTTCACAACCTCCAGGCATCATTGACCCATTACATCCAAACAAAGTGTACAGAGTAGTGAAAGCTCTATATGGCCTTCATCAGGCACCAAGAGCTTGGTATGCAACACTAGTTTCCTACTTATTAGAAAATGAATTTCAAAGAGGAAAGATTGATCAGACACTTTTCATCAAACAGCACAAGAAGGATCTTCTGTTAGTGCAGGTGTATGTGGATGACATTATCTTTGGATCTACTAGGAAAGATATGTGTTTAGAATTTGAGAAGCTTATGAAAGATAAGTTTCAGATGAGTTCTATGGGAGAACTTACATTCTTTTTGGGTTTGCAAGTTAAGCAATCATCTGAAGGCATATTTATTAGTCAAGACAAATATGTTGCAGAGATACTTAGAAAATTTCAATTTGTTGATTCAAAAATAGCAAGCACACCAATGGACTCTGAGAAGCACCTTCTGAAAGATGAAGATGGAGAGAGTGTGGATGTACACACTTACAGATCTATGATAGGCTCCTTGATGTACCTTACATCATCTAGACCTGATATCATGTTCCCTGTTTGTGTTTGTGCCAGATTTCAAGTAACTCCAAAGGTTTCTCATTTAACTGCAGTCAAGAGAATTTTTAGATATCTCAAAGGTCAACCAAGGTTGGGTATATGGTATTCTAGGGAATCTCCTTTTGACTTGGTAGCATATTCGGATAGTGATTATGCTGGTGCTAGCTTGGACAGAAAGTCAACAACTGGAGGATGTCAATTCCTTGGGTGTAGACTTGTCTCATGGCAGTGTAAGAAGCAAACAAGTGTGGCAAATTCAACAACTGAAGCTGAATACATAGCTGCTGCAAGTTGCTCTAGTCAAGTTCTATGGCTTCAAAACCAACTTTTTGATTCTGGGTACAATTTCTTAAACACTGTTATTCATATTGATAATAGTAGTACAATTTGTATTATTAAAAATCCAGTGCAACATTCTAAAACAAAACACATTGAAATTAGACATCACTTTATAAGAGACTGCAATGAGAAAAGATTAATTCAAGTACTTAAAATTGCTTCAGAATTCAATTTTGCAGATCTACTAACCAAAGCTTTTGATGTTGGAAGGTTTCAGTACTTGGTAGCAAGTATTGGAATGCTAAATCTTTAAAATTTCTAATCTTTGTGGTTTTTATATATGTTAAGGTTGTACTAATATTTTTGTAAATTGAGACTGTTAATAGAACAGTTTGTACTGCTAGTTCATACTTTGTTTAAACAGTTCATACTGTTGGTCATATATTGATACTGCTATAAGACAAATGCTGTGCATTTTGTTTCTTGGTTTTAGACTAACAATTTCAGGTATGAACATGTGAACACAAAGGATGTTTCAAGTGAAATGGAAGCAACACAATGCTGATATTGGCTCCTGCCATAATAGGTTTATGATGGACAGAGTTTGGGAATTTAAAACTCCTTAAAACTTCTTTCTTGAAACCTAGTTTTGATATTTCACATTGAATTGATGCCTTAGTTGATCAGATGGTAACTGATGCAACTCACTTTCTATCATTTTATACTTTCAAGTATAATGTGCAAGTTTGAGGACATCTGATAGAAAGAACAGCTAGTAAAAGTGAATCTAACACTTGTGTTAAAGGTAACAATTACTATGAGCTGGAAACCCTGTCAGGAAAGCTCTTTGAAAGAGTTTATCTGCACACAGGCAGTTATTTATAACTGAAAAACATTGGTTCTCACACAACCAGAGGTTGCTTTAAACCAAAATTTTGATTAAGTGTTTGTTATACACTTGATCCCTTCAAAATGGTTGAAAGTAGTATGATTTTTCAATTCTAAAATCATGAACATACTACTAAGTTAAATAATTTCTTAAAAGGATTTACAAGGATTCACAAAAACCTTCCATTAATGGATCATGAATCAAATGTCCACTGATTCACCTCTCATAGGAGTTAACACACCTAGAAGTGATGAGGGCAGTAACTTAAACTCTTAAGGAATTGATGGCTTCATGTACAATATTGTCTGACAACAAGTTCTAGATGATGGATCAGATGATAAAAGAAGATTTATTTTGGTACATAGTGAGATCTTCCAAACAAGGGGAGGAAACAAAAGTTATTTGTATCTCAGGGGAGGTAACAATCTCAGGGGAGGAAATAATAGCTCAGAAAAGGAAGATAATCCAATAAAAAGGAAGGAGAAGACAAGAGCACACAAGATGATGACATGGAGGTTGAAAATGACAAGAATAGAGCTTATTCTGGAGTATTATATATATTCAGAAGGGATGAAGCATTCCAAAGGAGAAAGTTCTATCTAGGTCAAACGAAGAAAAGTTTCAATTTCAGTTTACCACGTTTGTTCATCACTTGCAAAGGCATGCTGATAGATGATTTCACTTGTTGAAACAAGCATCCAAGATAAACAGCACCATTGCCTCTTATAATTCCTCCATCCAAGGAAATTGCACCATCTTTTAGTCCAAGATTGGAGCAATGTGTTGATATTGTTAAAGTCAAAGATCAGAAAGCAGATGAGCTTCTAAGAAAGATATTCAATCTCAGAACAGAAGAAAGTTCAGATCAAGGGTCTGACTATGAAGTGTTTGAAAGATCTTCACAATCCATAAATTTAATTCAGAAACATGTTGGAATGAATTCACATGTTTAGGGGAGGATTGTTGGGAATTAAATGTTCTAATGATTAAGTTTCAAGGATTACAAGTATTAACAGTTCCAACTGCTGAGAAGAATTCTCTAACAGTTCCAACTGCTGATGTATATCTTAGGACTGCTCAAGTTATAACTAACCGTTCCAACTGCTCGTACAAAGAAGAGACTGCTAGTTGATACTGTTGAGTTGAGACTGCCAGATGGATAAGTATTGAAAAGATATTAGTGTACTAAAGTCAGCAATATACGGTAGATAATATCTTACTCCATGTGCTTAGTTAACAAGTTGTGTACACAGATACATGTTGTATCTTATGTACTGACACTCTCAAGAGATAAGTTAACAAAGTAAGTCGGCTAGACTTTATAAAATATTGTAATAGATCTCTTGGACTATAAAAGAGATCTTAGACTTGTGTTTTGATAGATGTTAGACGTGCTTAACTTAGAACTCATAACTATTAGAACTAGAACAATACACATCAATATCACAAGTGATAAAAACATAAGATTCAAGGTTGTAACCCTAGTGATATTTCAAGATCACTCGTATTATTATCATTAATAATATTGAATCGTTTGGTGATAATCTTTATGTGTTCATTGCTAACTAACAAACATAAACAATTCCATTTCCATAACATACACAACCTTCTAAGTTTGGTTGAGTGAATTCCGCGCATTTAATCATATTAACACAACATACTATACACACAAAGTCACAAGGTTTAACCACCTTAACCGTGTGTCCAGGGTCCTAACATTCATTGATTCGCAATTCACTTTGGATTACGATGATGACAGTCAAATGGCGAAAAAGTGTTTTGCTAATCACACTGGAACTGAGGTTGACGTGTTCAGAAGGACATTACTCCAACTTATGGGTAATGTTAAGGGGTTCATTAATGAAAGGGCTCAACTTATGGGAAATGAGACAGAATCAGACAAGCATGATGATAGTAACAGCTCAGGAGTTGATATCTCACTGTGTGTGGATGCAGCTCTCAAACCAGAAAATCATCAAGTACTGTCTGCTGAGGTACATCTGTCTGATCAAGATAATGTTCTTTCTAATGAACAACAACATACTGATCAAATTAAACCTACTTATGAAACATATTTGTCGGAAAATACTGATAGCAATATCACCTCTGATTCAACAAATATGAGTCATAAGGGGGGAGAAATTGATCAGGATGCTGAACATAATGATGCGTCAAGTTCTTTGCTTACGGCTGAGTTTGTCAAATCAAATGATATGGTTAAAAAAGAAGTGTATAATGAACTTTCAAACAGACTTTTACGACTTGAAAAACATTGTATTGATCTTGAAATCTCATTACAACAAAAGAAAGAAAGTCTTCAAACTAACCTACCATGTAAAAATCCGGAATTTCCTGAATTCCGTGAATTTTTTATGATAAACGATTTGAAAGCTCAGCTAGAAGCCAAAAAGATGACGATCAAAAACCTGAAAAACAAATTGGCTGTGATGCGTGACATGTGCAATGAAGTTAAGACTAAACATGACACTAAAGTGGCTGAATTACTTACTGAAAATGAGGCTTTGAAAACGCAATGTAAAAACTTGTATGACTCAATCAAAGAATCAAAATCTAAGGGTATAGATCAGACAACCTCTTTGATTGCCAAAAATGATGTAATCAAAGCTCAACTTCAGGAAAAGGGTTTTGCAATTGCAGTGTTGAAAAACGAATTAAGAAAACTGACAGGAAATGGTGTGAACACTAAGTTTGCAAAACCATCAATCTTGGGGAAACCACCACTTAGAAACCAATCAGTTGTTAGACAACCGACTGCGTTTAGATCAGAACGACCAAAATCCTCAAAACCACGGTTTGCCTCCCAAGTTGATTCGAAACAAGTTTTGTCAAAACCAGTCACTTCACAGTCTAGACCTAAGGAAAAGGAATATACGCTTGCAAAACCTCATCATATGAGTGCATCTAGTTCTTCCAGGAGTAGTTCAAAGCGTGTGTCACTTGTGACACCAAAGGAACATGTTAGACATAAAAACAGTGTTCCGAATCACAACCTAGAGGATACTAAGAAAAACACACATGAAAAGACTAGGACTTTGCCTGTTTCTAAGAGTAGTTGCGTATCACTTAAAGCAATTCCTGTAGCCGACCACTCTAAGAATTCTAGATCTTTTTCTGACTCCAAACACTATGCGTGTTCAACTTGTCAGAAATGTGTGTTTAATGCAAACCATGATGATTGTATATCAAAATTCCTGAAGGAAGTACATGCTCGTAATAAGGTTCAATCCTCTAAGACTAGAAACAACAACAAGCCCGTAGAACGAAAGAGGTGTATTCAGAAACCTGATAGGCCAATTGCTCTAGGACTAAATTCTTCTCTAAACAAGTCTTCCACTGTACATGAGAAAACAAACACTCCTAGATCATGCCTTAGGTGGATACCAACGGGTAGAATCTTTAAGATTGTGGGTCTTAGATGGATACCTTGTAGAAAGATGTTCACTGAGTGCAGAACCAAGGTTGACAGTGCAACCCAAAATGGTTTAAATACTGGTATCACTAACCCATATAAATGCAAACAAACTCTTAATGTCAATGCAGGAAGTCTTTACTTAAGTGCAGGTACATCGTTCCCTCCTATTAAGGAAAGACTCAGGGTTTGGGTGCCGAAAAGAGTGATATCTCAAGATGTAGGGGTTCAGGCAATTCAAGCTTGATGAACATCATCGTCAATGACGTCTGTTCACATCAGTTTAGGCCTCGTTCTTCATTGACAATGACGTCTGTTCACATCAGTTCAGGCCTCGTTCTTCATCGACAATGACGTTTGAACACTGCAGTTCAATCCTCGGGCCTCATTGTCAACATAATGGCGTCTGTTGAAATCACTTCAGGCCCCGTTCATCAAAGAAAAGAAAGGCGTATGCTTGAGTGCGCTTTATCTTCGTAAGAAGAGAAATCTTCTTGTTTCTGACTAATCTTATCAAAAAGCTTCATATTTGCCCCATGCACGTTCAGACATCAAGTGGATCTACTTCCATCAGATTAGACGTTTATTCACTCGATCAAAAATGGCAACTTCAAATGCAATTTTTGAGGGGGAGAAGTGTGAACAGTGGATCAACCTCATATACACTTGTTCAATCAAAAATGGCATTCTCATATGCAATTTTTGAGGGGGAGAAATGTGAACAAGTGGATCGACTGATTGGTTGTTCACTCACTTGTTGGGCATCTAATGGTGACTACGGAGTTGATCAGGTATCACTTATTTGAGATTGAAGTTGACTTTCTCAAAGGAGTGATCTTATTCTATCTTGAAGTCGGGGTTGGTCGGATGCATGACCTTTAATGATATCTTGCTCGTGCTTAAGATTTAAGTTGAAGACTTAGTTTATCTAGTAACCAGCAGTCGAGGTAAATGTTTGACGACCTGGTTAACTATCACTTAAAGGAGTTACGTTGTAGTACTCAGTGTCACACGCCGATGACGTTGTGGATAATCGCAAGAGGTGTTAACGTCTCATACTTTGGTTGGGTATTGAGCACTTAGAGATTTGCTTGGAGCGTTAATTCTCTACATCGTTCTTCCAACATTAGTGCAAGTTTAAGTCACGAGAACGGGGAATTCTACTTCAGTGTCAATTTTGGTATATCGGGTTTGCTCCACCAGTTATCACATCAAATTGCCTAGTTGAGGGTTGGTAAAGATAGTCAGAGAGAGTTTCGGTAGCGGTTGATTCTCACTTGATACATTTGAGCCAATTCTCGTCTTCTCACAAGGTTTCAAGTATTTGTGCGTAAAATGTGTTGCTGATTCTGAGGTATCAAAACCAGCAAGGGGGAAGGAGATATACATCTGAATGCACAACGAGTACACGTGATGAACTTTATACCTCTTCTGAGTTGGGGTTATTCCGGGAAGACAAATGTCATAACCGCAGAGAAAATCAGTTTTTTAACTCGTTCCTTATGGTGTATCATTTCAACTAGGTGGGGGAAGTGGTCTCTGGATACTTTTGGTATCCATTAATTCAGACTTTAGCGGGAACAAATGTGAGAAGAATTATTCAAGTGTGAGATGATTCGTTGCTGATCTATTTGATGATCCCCGAACGGAGAATCATGATTATTATTCTTAAAAGGAGCAGCAATACTTGATGTGGTTTGCTACGGTTTTCGCTGTACACTTACCTCATGTAAGCTTGAAAGAGAGCTTTGAAACTGCTCAAAAGAAGATTGTCGGTTTAGGGGGAAGCTATCAAAGCTTCACAATTTAGAAGGCTCAAGTTCAGACGATTATTCTGGAGCCTCGAAAGCTTTGGTGGTGAAAGTTTAAGAGATGTTGACTACTCATTTCTACTACATACTGAACGTATCCTTATTTCGATATTCATGTCAACATTTTCTTAAACTGAATAATATAGCTTGTACATATATTATACCAAATTGTATATAGAAAATTATAAAACCATCAAAATGTAAATAGTAAAATATAAAACCAAGAAAAACCCATAAATATCAGAAAAACATAAAATACCAAAAATAGTTGTTCTAGGCATGTCTTCTGTTTATCGATAACATTTACGGTCTTAGAAATTTCATTCAATAATGACACGATACTTTAAATGAAGCTCGAGCAGAAGTTAAAATGTATTGTTAAAACATGTCTAAATGGCTTGCTATTACTTTAGATAGCAACCCGCGTTTCAAAATGAGGAAAGCACGTCGGCAAAAAGACGGCTGTTCCTAACAACGGGTGAAGTTCACCCAGGCATGGATTACTTCATATCCATGCATCCCTGATTTGATGTATGTTTCAGTGCATCATTTCTTGTAAAAGAAGAGAAATCTTCTTTGTATACAAATAGTTTTCTTTCTATGATTCTTCTGAAAATTATTTGTGAGACACTTGGTGGTTACGTGTTGTTTGAAATTCTTCTAGACTTGGATTGTTCATAAAATTTGTCACTCAATCAATGACTGCAGCTCTTTAACTAGAATACGGGTCACTCATTGAGGGGGAGAGTGATTTCTAATTTTATATCATCAAATGGGTTTCTTGGTTAACTCATAATTGTTAGAAAAGGTTTTGTAGTTAATGGGGTATTAGTTGAAGATGAACTTACGAAGCTTTATATCTAATGGCCAAATGTGTTAGTTGCTAGAAATTTTAGGGCATTATGTGCAATTTGCTTATAGTTTCCTAGCTTTATGTAACTAGAAGGTTCATTTGTGTCACTTTGGAATCCTCGTTTAATCCCCTAAATACTGTAAAACTCAAAATCTAAAAGAAGTTAGAAAACCCATTGTGTTTGATGTTCTTGAATACTCCACAGGCATGTGTATGATCTATCTGAATGAGTTTCAAATGTTGATTGACTTTTGTTAGTCGATAGCTGTTTAATCGTTGTTGATTTATTGCTTGTGCACTCAGGATTTGCTTAGGTATATAGCTATCATGTTAGAATATTGTCCATAAGATCCTGAGTTGAATGTTGAAATATGAGTGAATTGCCATGTTCATGATTGCTGATTGCTCTTCATGCTAGATAGCGGTTTGATGGATTTCCTGACTATGGTTTGATTATGCGATGAATTTGGTATTATGAGTTGGCAAGCTGCTATGTGGTAGCTATTAATGAAAAGTGTATCTGTATGTATGTATATCTGTGTTGATATTCTTATGCAGATTCCATGGCCAATATGAATGTGCCAGTTCCCGCTCTAACCATTTGATCAAATGTTCAAACTCTATTGATTGGCTCTGAATTCACCACAACAACAACATCGGCAACAACAACAACAACACTGTCTTCACCTCCATCACCTTCATTTCAGCAAAGCAGCACTTATTCTGGTCTCGCCAAGTGGGGATCAACAACATGTGAGAAATGTTTTGTTGGTGGATGGATAATTGATGTTGACCACTGACTCCCTCAGAGAAGTGGATGATCACATCATCTGCGCAAAAAGGTCAATATCATTTGTGTCATAACAATTATCTTTGTACATGATAAGTAATGAATCTCCCTCATTAATTGTGAGGGAGCAGTTGCATGTTCCATTATCAGCACATAATAAAACTGGCCACATTTTCTCCCATAATTTCTAACTTATTTAAATCAATTAGGATCACAAATCTCAAATGGTTTGAAATTTTTTATCGGGGGAGAGAATGTGATTTAAATATGAAATCTGATAAAAATGTGATGTTTTGGTCTTAAGTGTAGGCTCTCCCATATGTGCTAAACTCTTTCGTATATCGATGCACATATTGAGGGGGAGCGAATGGATGAAAAAGGATGTGGCATCTTACGTGAGCACGACTCAGACTTCACCAATGAATTGACGACACAAAAACTGTCATTAATCGAAAGGACATATCCTGGCCGGGTAATAATTTCAAGCTGGTCTAACCAGTGATGTAAGCGTGTCTCGAAAAGGATGTGTCTGAGTAGAGTGTACCATTTCGAGAAACTTTCTGTGGACTTAACCAGGTCGGGTAATAATTTCAAGCTAGTCTAACTAGTGATGTAAGCGTGTCTCGAATCGGTCATGTTCACTGAAAGTGGATCAATTCAAAAAGTGAAAACTCCACCCAACATGTGCAAATTTACAATAAAATCATCCGAGCACATGTTGAGGGGGAGCATTTGAAATATATAAAACTCTCAAGGTGTTAGCAAAATGTGTTTCATAATCATAAACACTTTGAGAGATTTTTCAAGGATTTGGTAAATGGCAACATAGGATAGTCATGAAGTTATAAGGTGACTAAGGTTTGGAAAACCGTCCTATGATCTGCCAGAGCCGGAAGGATCTACCCAGGGACAATACCAAATAGTTAGTATTAGAAAGTCCATAGGTATGATCATGAAAAAAGGAGTAATATGAGAAAGGAGAAAGAAGGGGTTGAAGAATTAAAAAGAAATGAAATGAGAAAGGGTGAAAAGAAATAGCCCTCCAATTATTCAACCTTAGGGCAGAAACCGGGTTCAATTCATATACTACTGGTTGTTACCAAGGTAAAACCGGTATTGAAGACAAGACGTCGTGGACCCAGTGACGCACTGCACCAAACCTTATAAGCCACTCAAGTTCTCTTAAAAGGACTTGTTTCATTCTCACGGGGAACCCTGCATAACCTATCGACTGCTCATTATGAGTTATGTTGATATTGAAACAGGAGACACCGCTCCAGTCCCCGACTACCAAAAATGCACTTATCGAGTCTAGAGCCACGAGATGGATCATAAGATCTCATAGGAACACGTGTTACTTCTACACTGGTTGTTCAACATTAAGGACACCAGTTGTAAACTTATGAGTCCTACGCAGATCTTAGCAATCTGCCAGAACATTTATGAGGGAATTTACAAATGTGATTCTCAGTGATTAAATGGAAATTTCTGCCAGGGTCAACATCAAACAGTCCTGAAAGCAGGTCACTTCGGTAATTCCTTGTGGATTACGCTTAGTGGTCGCGGTGGTTTCAAACGGTCTACAGTCATGGAGTGAACTCCAGCGACTCACCTAATCGTTGATTTGCTACGGTAGATCTTCAAAGCCTTCTGTGGTTTTTCGATTTAGGAATGGCCTTGGTAAGGATTAAAGAGAGTTTTCACACTATGTTGTTAACAATCTCGAAGTTCAAACCTGTAAGTACCGGACGTTTTATTGCTAACTATCGTATGCAGGAACACCTGGCGGTTGTAGCTGATTGATGTTGCAGCTGATAGCGGTTGTAGCTGATTGTTGAACAAGATGCCAATCCATCACCACATGCTCACACTTCACCGTCATCATATTCAAAGAAGTCATGATAAACTAAAAGACCTTCAACACTGCTGCAAACTCTGATGCTGAAATCATGACCCAGAATAGTGTGAGCATGTCGGTTTAAATAGTACCAGATCACATGGAGACATAATGCTAAAAGATGACCTGGAGACATATGTTGGATGATGACATCAAAGAATCACCAAAGATCATCCAAGACAGAAGAACGGTCATCCAAAGATCATTGCTGAATGTACAAAGAGTAATGAATTTGAAGAATCAAATACTACGAGCTAGGAAGTTACAGTCATGTAATAGAATGCTAGAATTCAAAATATTATTTCCGGGGTGACCTCCCTTAGGGGGAGATTGTTAGGAATATAAATATTCATGTGAAGACTCGGTCACCCCGAGTAGTTATTTAGCATTTATGTAGCTCGTAGGCTTATTAGTATTATTATTATTATTAGTTTAGTTATATTATAGTATTCTTGGAGTGGGTCGGGTCTTTACCCACTGTCAGCTCACTCTACAGCCCACTAGGGGCACATTAGCTAGTAACTATAAATACCCCTTCCCAAGTGTGGGAAGGGTTGGAGCTTTCTAATCATTCAACAAGTTTTTCTTTCACTCTCTCTCTAGAACTCCCAACTCTCTCATCTCTCTCTCTCTCTCTCTCTCTCTAGAATTCATCTAATCTCAAATCCAAGTATGCATATCTTACACTTATGAACAACAAAATCTTGGACGTAGGGTTTGCTTGAGAACGACACAGACACGCTAATAACACCATTGTCATTTTCACCTATTATAAATCTCTATTAATGAATAAATCAACAAGATTTACAAAGGATAGCCTACGGAAAAACTACCTTGATTTTTTGACAAATGAAACTCTCCACAATCAAACAACAAAAGACTACTAGCTGCTTTGTTGCTCCTATGAGAGAAGGATTATAACCATAATACTTTGTATTATTTTCTTTGTAGGAATATCTACTTAACTTAGTTACGACCTAAGTTTATATAGGAAGGGAAACAGTGTTTGCATGTGGGTTGCATAGTAAGTTGTCCACTTGCTATAGGTATGTACGTGCCTAGTAAGCTAGTCTGAATCTTACTTTTGGCTCTTCCGATTTAACAACTTAGAGTTCCAATGCCAGTTTCACGCGTATCGATAAGTATTTGAACTCATTTTCTTGTGTAAGCTTCCCCCTTCTCGTTCAGAGGTTTAGGTTGTAATCAAAGTTAAGTCTTTAGGATCACTAAGACATTTTTCAGTTCTCAGTGACTCTGGTGTTACCTTTCAGCTCCTTGTAACTTCACTCCCTGACACCACATCAGTTTGTGAAGTCGTTTACTTCAGTTAGTCTTCGACTTCCCTGAAGCCATTTAGGCTCTTTGGCCCTTTGAGCTTTATACAACACTCACTGATTTCAGTGAGTCATCTTTTGAATAATAATCAGAGAGTCATGTTCTCTGATAAGTCTCAGAGAGTATATCACTTCTGATAACCATTTGTAGTTATGAAGTGACACACTCTCTGATCGTTATTAGAGAGTTGAAGCTCACTGACCTTCAAAGGGTGAATTAGGCTATTTTATGTTTAAATACTTGTCAGAGACAATTGGGTAGATTTATCAGACCCAACACGCATCAACATGAAGCTAAACCCAGCTAAATGCACATTCAGAGTAGAAGAAGGTCAGTTCTTGGGTCACATAATCGACGCCACGCGAATCAGGGCTAACCCCAAAAAGATTCAGGCAGTATTAGACATTGCTCCTCCCAAGAACCTAAGAGAGCTACAAAGCTTAAATGGGAGAGTCGCTGATCTCGGCCGATTTCTCTCACGAGCATCAGAAAATCAGTTGCCATTCTTTAAAATATTAATCGAATGCAACAAGAAAAAGGAATACGAGTGGACGAAAGAGGCTGAAGTGGCATTTCAATACCTCAAAGTGTTCCTAAATGAACTACCCATCCTTACGGCTCCAATACCGGGCGAAACTCTCACCATATACCTGGTAGCATCCCGTGAGACAATCGGGTCAGTACTCTTAGCGGAACGAGACAAGGTCCAAAAGCCAATCTACTTTTTCAGCAAAACTTTGCAAGACGCACAAGTCAACTACCCTCCACTGGAAAAATTTGTGTTCACCCTACTATTATCATCTAGGCGATTCAAAGGTATTTCCAGGCACATCCGATACACGTCCTAACAGACAAGCCCATGAAACAGGTTTTATCGAACCACGAGTATACAGGCAGAATGACAAAATGGGCGATCGAACTAAGCGAACACAAGATCACCTTTGAATCCATACACTCAATTAAAGGGCAGATCATGACAGACTTTCTCGCCGAGGTCGATACACCGCCTCCAACACTACCAGGCAAGAAGTCGAAAACATAGCCAACACCCACGGGCCACGATGACGAAACTTGGACTTTATACACTAACGGAGCATCATGTAAGCAAGGTTCAGGGGCAGGGTTAGTGCTTAAAAGCCCATCGTGGCACGACTTCACATATGCCCTTAAGTTCAATTTCAAAGCCTCAAACAAAGAGTCAGAATACTAAGCACTACTAGCAGGCTTACGATAGCCAAAGCAATGGAGGTTAAAAGAATCAAAGTATTCACAGACTCATTGTTGGTGGCCTCACAAGTACGCGGTTAATACACCGCAAAAGAGGAGCCAATGAAGCTATACCTGGCAATGGTCAACCAGATCTTATCATACTTCACATCCTTCTCCATCACTCAAATCCCCAGGGGACAGAACCAATGAGCATATGCTCTAAGAAAACATGCTGCTCTTACTTTCGAACACTTCGGAAAATAGGTTTTAGTATAAGTCATCAACGAGAAATCCATCCTCCAACCTACGGAAGTATCCCAAGTCGAGATAGATGACACGTGGATGACTTCCGTTTTTAACTGGCCATCTCAAGGTATTTTGCCACCTGACAAAGTGGAGGCACTAAGAATCAGGCGCAAGGCCATCATGTACTCTATCAGGGATGACACTCTTTAGCGCAAAATATTCAGAGGTGTGTTTGACCAACAGAGACGCGAACAATCATTCAAGACACCGACAATGGGATGTGTGTCATGCACTCAGGGTTACGCGATATAGTAGCTAAAACAATCAGGATGGGGTATCACTACTGGCCAACAGTAAATCAGGATGTGGAGGCTGAGCTCAAAACATGCCAAGAATGTCACACTTATGCCCATATTTAACGCGTGCCAAAACAAAACCTCCTCCCCATTACTGCACCCTGGCCATTCCATCAATGGGGCATCGATATATGCGGACCGTTCCTGGATGCCCCTGGAAATGTCAAACACATGATTGTAGTCGTATATTACTTCACCAAGTGCGTCGAAGCAAAGCCGCTAGCCTCCATCACTTCAAGAAAAGTCTTAACATTTGTCTACGATCAAATCATCACTCGATTCGGCATGCCACAAACACTCACAACTGACAACGAAACCCAATTCGTCGGCGAACCATTCAAAATCATGGTGCGAAAATCTGGGTATCCTTAGAGCTACTACACCTCCCTACCATTCTCAGGCTAATGGTCAGGCAGATGTAGCCAACAGAGAAATTGTGAAAGGCATCGAGAAAATGATGAAGGAATATAGGACTTGTTGAGTGGACGACTTCTCAAGCGTATTGTGGGCACACATAACCATACCAATTAATTTTGAATGTTAGAAACTCTCAAGATCTGAGATCATTTTCACAAACACAAACATAAAGATTCAAAAATTAATAATGGATTAAATCATCATCATTAAATTTCAAATGTTTTGTGAGTTGGGTTTGATGATTTAGGATTTGGGTTTGTATTGAATTTGATTTTTTTTAAAGGATTTTGCATTGTTGCACATGTGTGTGTGCGTTTTTTAATTGTGTGTGTTTGTTATGTTTGTTTGTAAAATAAGAGAAAAGAAGGGGCATTTTAGTCACTTCACAAGGCACCTAACGAGACCATTTAATCGGTGTTAGCTATAACGGGGCTCGAAGGATCAAACGGGTAACCGTTTGGCAAAACAAGGACCACGTATATCAGTAAATCAAAACGGAGGATCAAATACGAAAACGGGCTTGAGTTCAAGAACAATCGGTGTAATTTACTCTAAAAAATATAGGGTCTATATTGATGTAAAACATGAAACATAAATCCTAGTCGTATGATACAAGGATTGGAGAACATAGTCGTCAAAGAAAAAAGGGTCGTCCAAAAACGTGGCGTAAGCTTTTTTTTTTTTTTTTTTTGAACAATCAACGGGACGGCTAGCCCTTGGGTCCTGCAGTGACATCTAATACGGGCAGTATGCAGAGGCTCAAGGCGCACTAGTGACCGATGAAGTCTGGGAACCACGGGGGAGAGAAAACTCCCAACCAAGCAGCCCGTAGGCACTACACTTAATTGGGAGAAAACCTTGCCTCCTCCAGGATTCGAACCCGCGTCAACGAGTCCAAACCCCTTCATTGGGGGACTTGGGTATCATCTGTGCAAGAAGCCAGATGTGCGGCGTAAGCTTGTAGGGGGGCGGCAAGACAATGGGACCCACCTAACTAAATAGCATAGCACCACTTGTGTGGCACACGTGTCAATCCATGATTTGTTACTTATAAAGTGATGCTGTGAAGTTATGGGAAGAGTTATTGTAAAATTGCATCTTATTGTAAAAAAAGTAGGATTCCACAAACTTGTACCACGTGTCCATATCCTTCAAGGGTAATATGGTCATCATGTCTATCAACAAATTGAGAAACGGTTTAAAATTTGATGTCGTGCGTGTTTGTAGGAAGCAGTTATATATGCATGTGCCTCATCAACGTTGAAATTTCTTGATTTTGCTTAAATATAATGCATAAATAATTCTTTTTTAAAATTGCTGATTAGATCGAACAAAATAATCTTTCCAGATCGTCTATGATTGCATCATAAACCGGGTTAATTGCATTATTGTCATCCATGCCGTAAGGATCCATTATTTTTTTTTTTTAATAAGGGAACTGCATCAATTAACGTGTATTGCATCAAGAATTGTTACGATTGCATCCAAATTTACTTTTTCGTCGTCTTCGTCTATGTAGCAATTTTTTTATTTATTTTCTTGCATCATCGATCATCATCCAACATAAGATGCAAAAACTATCATCATCGTCATTTCTTACATCGCCATCGTCGTGGACGATTCTTGCATCATCATCGCCATGGTCGCCGATTCTTTCATCATCATCTTCGTCGACAATTCTTGCATCATCAACGCCGTCGTCGATTCTTGCATCACCAACGTCGTCAACAATTCTTGCATCATCGTCGTCGTCAATTTTTGCATCGTCATCGTCGTCAACGATTCTTGCAACATCGTCGTCATTGATTCTTGCATCGCCATCGTCATCAACACTTCTTGTAACATCGTTGTCATCGATTCTTGCATCGCCATCGTCGTCGACGAATCTTGCATCATCGTCGTCTTCGTCGATTCTTGCATCATCATCATCGACGCCATCGATTGTCGTCGAAGATTCTTGCATAATCGTTTTCGTCGCTTCTTGCATCATTGTCGTCTTTGCATCGTGGTCGTCCTAGATTCTTGCATCATCACCCATCATTACTGTTTTCAACTTAATAATCCTCATATATCATCTTAATCTTCGTTCATGTCATCATCGAAATTATGATCCGCCTCATCAGCACCAAAAACCAAAAAAGAAAAGAAAGTATTAAAACCAAAAATCCAATAACAATGATCCGCTTCATGGATGATTCGGTTTTCATTCTTGGGTGGAGCAATTGGTTTTGTGTTGCTAAATAGTTAATAAAAAATCCCGTTGTTCATGCAAAAGATTGGAAGGTCAAAAGATGCTAAAGGTGGTAAAATTACTTAAATAACCTTTCACCAAAACTATCAGGCTTAAAATTTTCTTGTGATTTTTCAAATTGCCACAAATATTTTCAGCCTTTGATCAAGTCAAAGTCAAAACATCTAATGATTGATATTGTCTCCTACACTTTTTAGTTTAGGAGAGTGTTTTATTTGAGCTCTCCTCGTGAAGTTATTACACAATATTAAATTATATTGAATTTCAGTTTGAAGTCCGCCTTTTAAAAAGTAAATAAACTGGATTGGAATCCCGTTTTGAATTCCGTAATTTGTACACGTCAGCATGTAGTGGTAAATGGAATGTGGTCTTGTCGATGTTACGGAACTACCTACGGTATTGTTGAGACTTTGTATGTTTTGTTTTAGGGTCCTTGAAGTTTGACTATTTGTTATTTTTGTGACTAACTTTTTTTATGATAGAAAAAGTTTTATGTTAATGTACTATTTTTAGTTTGGTTCATACTTATGGATTGAGATTATATCCGGCTAATATAAACATGATCAGTCATGTCCCTTCAGAAATAAAATTGTGAAGTCTATTTCACGACTATTTAAAGAACTTGGCCGGTCATATTTATAATAACTTGGAATAATTCAATCCTAATTTATACAAGATATTCAACATTTAAATAATCTTGAACAAATAATTTCAAGTTAACAGTAAAAAATTATACAACGATCAAATCATCAGTTAACATGCTTGAAAGAGTAACAAATATCTGATAGACGAAAGTCGTCGAATACAGTTAAGCCATGTGAACAGAGTCTAACAGACTTGGTTTTCCACGAGAACATGAAATCATGAGTATTGGCTTTCTTTGGACCGTTTTTAGAAAAATCGACAAAGTAGTGACAAAAATAGCTATCCACTTGTATATCTAACAAATTCGAAGTTCATGTCCAAATATTGTATAGAGATTAAAGGTGACAAGTTGGCTTTTAATTAATTCAATGAATGATTCAATCACTTATCCACTTAAATGTCTTCTTGTTAAGATTGTTAATGTTGTTGTTTGAAAAATCTGATCATATATTTCAAAAAAAAAAAAAAAGAATCTGATCATATTGTTTGGTTGTTTTCGCAATTAACAAGATCATCACTAATAAACATGTAAACGTTTATAAATCTAGTTTATTAAGTAATTGTATTATCCGCTAGTAATTTTGTATCATTTAAATCTATAACAACTCGTCTTGCATCATATTATTCTTCCATCATAGATTTTGGCTGATCTGTGGTAACACGGTTCTTTCGTTTTGAGGCCTACTATATAAAGTATTTTGCTAGTTTCTTTGAACAATATTAGATAATTATCTCATTCTAGTTTAAAATACGATGTACACTATTTGAACATTAATATGATGCCATAAAGTCACAATTTATGTATGACAATTCTTCTATTCCATCAATTTCACGAATCAAACATGCCAAATATGTTGTTTGTATGATAAGTGAAAAAGTTGGCCGAATGAAAAATAAGACACAAAATGCCCTTGGTGAGTGAATATATGGGTGTCTAGTCTTTGTCAATAAAGAACTTATCCATTTTATAGGTTGGTTTTTGAAAGCTTCTTCTACCAAACCAACATATATGTTTATATACCAAAATTAGTGTTTTAGATTTTGCATCTTCTGTAAAATACATGTAGTCCTAGAAACATATATACAGTATAACATAAGCATGTCAATTCTAATGTTTACTCACGTGTTTATAGCCGCGCAATGCAATTCACGTATTTTTAGGGTCCGTTTGGTTTATAGGTGGGTTTGAAATATGATTTGGATCTGGTTTATGATTTGGATTTGATTTAGGATTTGAAAAGAGAAAATATATTTATTAAATGTATTTTATAATAAAAATATATAATTTAAAATTTTATATAAAAATGGTATGTGAGAGTATAAAGTGGCGGGCGGGTCCTACGGGTTTTGACAAAACCCTCCAAATTAATGTAAAATTAAATTTCTTATTTTCTATCATTCATTTTATTAAAAGAATGAACCAAACAACAATTTTTGTCACATCAAACTTAAAACTCATTCCAAAGTATCAAACCAAACGCACCCTTAATGTTTGTTAAACTGATACGTAATAAGATTTCCTGGATAACTTTTGTAATGTTCTATTCATGCATCTCTTTGCACCAAGGACGGATCTACATGAGCACCGGGAAGGGTCCCGGTCTCTTAGGCCTAAGCCCGTTATTGTATTTATTTGCGATTTTATGTGTTAAAATAAAATAAAATAAAATAAAATAAAATAAAATAAAATAAAATTCATCTCGGCCCTCTTATCTAATGTTTTTCAAGAAAAAATTTGTTTCGACCCTCCCACAAAATTTTTTCTAGCTCCGTCACTGCTTTGCACTACGAGGGATATTAGTACGGATAGTGATTAGTTTTGAACTTATGATCTACAAACCACGTTTCGTTAAGAGCAAAATTTTGAAGCAAACGGTTTGACACTTTTTACGATTTAGTTAAGAACGATTAACTGTTGATTTTATATATTCAATAGGTAAATAGTTCTTGTTATAAAATAGATCACTTTTATTTACGCAAAAACAAAAGCTTCAAGCTATTAACCAGAAGCTTGAGTTTGTTAAGCTATTTTCGTATCATGTCTTTGATCCTAAAAAGGTCAAGATTATCAAGATCGCGATCTTATTTATATTCGTTTTTGTATTCGTAAAATTAGGATCGTTAGATTAAATCGGGATACTAAAATACTACTAAATGTCAAATTTTCTTATATGATTTGTAATGACATTTTATAGTTATACATAATATTCACTATCATAGACAAATAGACAAATTTAAATGAACGATAAATGAAAATTTCATTGTTGAAACACACATAGTAATAGAAATACAAGTATATCGGATTACTTCGTATTTAAATCGTCGTCATACAAATAATCTGGGTAAAGAATATACGATATCACTACCCTCTCGAGTGTTTGTTTCCCTACCATAATCTGATATCGAAACTATATATAATTGAGGAAAGTCACTCCTTTCGCTAAATAACTAAGGGTGTATTTGGTTGACGCTTTTGGTAGGGTATTACTAAAACAAAAATTAAAACCTTTGTTTGGTTTGTATTCGAGCCCATAATTTGAGAATGAAGGAATCAAAACTCATTCCTAGCTTAATTGGGTGGTTTTACTTGAAACCTGCGGGCCTCACTTTTTTTCATCTCACATTCTTAACTTATTTATTATAATATAATATTTAAATACAATATAAAATTTAATAAATTATATATAATAATATATTTTCTCTCTCCTACTTTTTTCTCAAATCTTTCTCACATCTTTCAAACCTTTCCTAAATTCGAATCCAATTCCAATCCCACTTACGAACCAAACGCACCCTAAAACACGATAAAACTTAAAGTTAAAGCAATACATATATAAAATGCATGTTGTGCACCAACATATATATTTAACACATTGAATTAATATAATCATTATAAAATCAAATAAGCAATGAAAATGAATTTTTAAATACTCTCCTCAAAAACACTAGGTGACTTAATACGAAGACCTTTTGTTTTACAGTTTATTTTTTCTAGTCACCATTTTCAATTAAGTTATACACAAATAACTTTCATATGACTTCGTAAATTCATTTTTCTTCTTCATATTGAGTCAACTAAATTAAATTCAAGATTTCAAACATCACTTAAATCTTGTTACAAAGTGTGGATAAATAAAATATTGTATTGTTTTTATCAATTTTCAATAAAATTTTATGTTAATAAAATATCAATGTAGAGGAAATGCTGGGAAAATGAGGAAAAGAAAACGTGTGACTTTTCAAACAAGTGGCAAGAAAGATGACATGAAGATATAAGAAGGTTGTAGGATGGTACATGATAAGGTTAACATGCGTCTTCTCTCACAGAACAAAAACCGGTGGTGTCAATTGTCGACACGACACGATAAACGACACGAAAATAAAACGAAGTTAAACAGGTTTGGTTTGATGATAAATAGGTTTGGGTCAAAAACAGGTCAACTCGTCTAACCCGTTTAATAAATGGGTCGTGTTTGGGTTGAGTAAATATTAAACAGGTGAACCGGTGTAAAGGGGAATCATCATCGGTGATGCGCCACCCACCATTACGTCAAGTCCAAGCACTCGATATGTCGTAGCTAAACAATGTGCTTTAGCTAATTTATCAACACAATTTTTTCCTTTATTATAACTCTATAGCATATTTTTAGATGTTTGTGATAGAATTTACATCAGATTTTTTATAAAAAAAATCTTTTAATAATATTGTTACAGTAACACCCCCAAATCTGATCGCAGCGGAAATAACATCTGGGGTGTTACTTTATTGGATTGTAACATAAGTAATAGAAGAACGAATTTATCAAATCCGTTTTAAAAGCTTTATTAAATAAAACATAAGTTTTACATAATTGAAATGCGGAAAACAATGCCCATTATTTTTATTAGTTTTCTCATTGTACAAAAACCCTGGTCATGAGTGCTATGTGTGCACTCCAAAAGTGTGCCTATGCCCCTGCCACGCATAGCCTTGCATCATCATATATCAGTCAATTAAACACCTGAGAAAAACATGCTAAAATTCAGCTAAAAGCTGGTGAGTTCATAGGTTTACATAAATCAGTAAGTTCAAGAGTTAACATTTCTAAGCGCGAAATGTTATACAAAAGTACTATTACTGTGCTCTAAGTCACATATTACTGAAACTATGACAGTTGCATGCGTAGTGTGCATATAATAACATGGGAAGAGTCCATGTAATAATAAACATGCGAAGAGTGCATATAATAACATGGGAAGAGTCCATGTAGGAACAAACATGCGAAGTGTGCATAAATACAGTACTTAGGCCAGCAGGTAATAGTTTTACAAACAAAAGCATTGTTTAATAGTTCTGAAAATTAATGCATGTTTCTCACCCCCAAGTAGTTTAAAATGAGAAATAAAGTAATAGTGGGGCTATGACTCACCTTGAGTATACCCAGCAAAGTGAAATATGAAATCAAGTAAGTTATGGGAATGGCTTCAACACTCGACCTGAATTAATAATGAAGTATGAGTTTTGATAGTTTTAGCCCAGTACGAATAATGAGTGTGAAAATGTGTAAAGGATAATGATTTGGTTTGTGATGTGTGAGTTTGATATGCTTAAAATGCTTAAAATTCAAAAATAATATTATATATAATATTATCTTGTTTTTATGTCATTGTTTCCATAATTATCGCTTCCTCGAAAGTCGTGGAATTAACACGTTAAACAATTCGTTAAAAGTTCGTTATATAAATATAAACGTAGCGAAAATAAATATACTGAAACGAATTGTAAAATGCACATGTTTAACCGAAAGTGTGTAAAACATGAAATAGAATGAATATGGATAAATGTTACTGTTTAGCCCTTGGTCTTTTGCAGATTTTACACTTTATACCATAACGGTGTAGGTTTTGCACCGTTAGTTATATGTTACATATTAAGTCCAAAAGTTTACAAAATGACATATTATGCTTCATGTTCACTGGTTGAATCATTTTTACCCTTAAGTTATGAGATTTTCAGTTTGGAACCCATTTATACGAAAGTTACACAATTAACCCGAATAGTAAACTTTGTTTGCAAAATTAGTCCAAAAATCACAAAAAGAATGGGAAATGATTTTCGAGAGTTTTAATAAGTTTATAAAGCTTATTTAAGTTCTAGCAAACTGCTTATTATAGAAAAGCACTTATTTTCCGCTTAATGGGCTTTTAACGAGTTAAGTAAAAGCCCATTAAGAAATTGAGATCCGATGGGTCGTGAAACAAATTGGGCTTATATTTGGGCTCATTAAGTGGTCTTAAAAATGTTTTCCAACTGCTTATAATATATCTTAATCGCTATAGCTTATTGGGCTGCTTATTTGAATTAAGCCCAATCCGATAATATATAAAGGGTTTTAGCTGGTTCAAGTCGCGTTAGGATTAGCGTTTAAAAAGGACTTTCGAGAGCTTATCAAGGGAAACTCAAAACATCAATTTGTTAGATGGTCTTGTAAAGAATCAGTGTGAACAATAAAAACAATATGTTGTAAGTCCACATTCTATTATTTTTGGTCTTTCCTTATGCGATTAATACATATTCGAAGATATATATAATTGACATAATTATGCGATGAAATGAACGATCAAGAGTATGTTCGATAAGCAATAAAATGAATATGTGAACGTATCATGAACGTGTATATTGTAATTCAAGCCATCCATGAAGGAGGTCAAAGTATATGTACGAAAACATATAACGAGAAAGCGGGTAAACGTGCAAAAACGAAATATACGTTCGAATAAAAAGAAGTACGATGCATGAGGTATTGAAATGAATGAAATGAGTTTGTAAAGAGTTCAAAGAAGCTTACAACACTGAAATGGTGGGATGTTACACGTTTATATGATCAAGAACTCGGATATGATGCACTTCACTTTGTTATACGATCACAAAAGGGTTCGAAGACTTGAAATTGGTTCGAGCAAAGGAGAAAAGTTCTTGGCTTCTTTGTGTACTCTCGGTAGTGAGCAAGTGTAGAGAGAATAGGTTTGGAAATTTTAGATGTGAATGAGATTTAATGCAAGTGTGATCAAGTGTATATATATACATGCATATGACTCGATATATATATAAAATGGAGCAAGTGGGGAAATTTTATTCTTTTAGCTAGATTCTATGAAATTCCAAGTAGATAAGATGAGATTAATACTTGAGTACATGGAGTTAAGGGGGAGGGATCAAGGGTTGGTTCGGTTATGATCAAACCGAGCATATATATGTATCGTATGACCTTTGAAAGGGTCCAAAGTGCTTTCTAACGTGACCAAGTAGTTAGAAATGGTGAGAAATAATGATATGAACTCAAATTCGACTAACACATATAAAAGACATAGGTTAAAATTCGGTTTGGTCGAGTTTAGTTAAGTTGGATAATTTTTGGTTGCACTTTTATATGTCTCGGATGTACTTCACTTTGCGTCTCGTTCTATGATCAAAGGATCGAATCGTGAATTGAGACTTGTTGATCCTGATTGTTTGTAGTATGGAGAATCTAGAAGTCTAAAAAGTTTCACATGTTATGTGCCGAAATTAAAAGATATCGAGGTGAAGTGAAGCATGTTCAGTCAATTGTTATATAGAACTTATAATAAATTTGGTTTGGGCTTATGAATAGTAGCAGGCCAAAGTTGGGCCAGAATAGTAACAATGGTCTGTTTGGTTTATTTAATGGATTTTTTGATTTTTGTGTTCGGCGTGTGAGGTCGTTTCAATGCATTGTATCACGTATCAATGTGTTTATGTTATCGAAGTGTGATAACGTAATCAAATGAGATAACCTCTCATTAACAAGTGTAACGCACATTTTCTAGTTATAAAAATGGGAGTAAATTGCAAAAATCGTCCTTGTGGTTTGGCCAAATTGCACGTTTCGTCCCTGTGATTCATTAAGAGCAAAAATGGTCCGGATTTGGCACTGTTTCATTCACTTTTGGTCCCCCATGTTAACCGGCGTTAAGTGAGTTCCGTTAGCACTTACACATTAGCCCTTTTGGCTAACGATCGTTACAGCGCCCATCCTTTAAACTAACGGCCAAACCACAAGGACGATTTTTGCAATTTACTCTTTTTTTTCGATTTTTTATTTTTTGAAAATAAATTTTCGTCCGTTTTTTTTTTGAAAATTTTTTTTCGTCAAAAAAAAAATTTCAAAAATCGTATAATTTTTTTTTTAATTTTTTTTTCTTCGTCCGTTTCTTATACAATTTTTTTTCGTCATGCGACCTTTTTTCGAAATTTTTTATTTTTGGCATAAAAAGTTTTTTTGGAACATATAAAAAACATATATGTTTTTATATGTTCTAAAAAAACGTTTTTATACGTATAAAAAAATATAAAAAAAGTATAAACAACGTATAAAGAGCGTAAAATTTTTATATAAAAAACATTTTTCATATATAAAAACATATAAAAAAACATTTTTCGTATATAAAAGGTTTTTCGTATATAAAAAGTTTTTATATAAAAATGTTTTTTATATAAAAATAAATAAGTTTTTATATAAAAACGTTTTATACAAAAAACTTTTTTCGTATATAAAAACTTTTTTATAAACTTTTTTTTATATAAAAAACTTTTTTCGTATATAAAAACTTTTGTATAAACTTTTTTTATATAAAAAAGTTTTATATAAAAACTTTTTATATAAATACGTTTTATATAAAAAAACATTTTTATATATAAATGTTTTATATAAAAAACGTTTTATATAAAAAAAAATTATATACCAAAAAAGTTTATGAAAAAAAAAATTTAAAAACGGACGAAAATAAATTTTGAAAAAAAAACGGACGAAAACAAAATCGAAAAAAAAGTGTAAATTGCAAAAATCGTCCTTGTGGTTTGGCCGTTAGTTTAAAGGATAGGCGCTGCAACGATCGTTAGCCAAAAGGGCTAACGTGTAAGTGCTAACGGAACTCACTTAACGCCGGTTAACATGGGGGACCAAAAGTGCATGAAACAGTGCCAAATCCGGACCATTTTTGCACTTAATGAATCACAGGGACGAAACGTGCAATTTGGCCAAACCAAAAGGATGATTTTTGCAATTTACTCTAAAAATGGAAAATTGCCATTTGTTACAATCTACCAACCTTATCTGAATGTTGTCCCGACATTCAACCCAGGTTATCAGATGGAGATACAAAAAGATGGGGATATTTGGTCTTGAATTCATCTTCGCGTTCCCAGGTGAATTCAGGGCCTCTTCGGGAATCCCAGCGAACCTTGACAATTGGTATTTGACTATGTTTCAATCTCTTGACCTCTCGGTCCATGATTTCAACAGGTTTTTCGATAAAGTGTAGTCGATTGTCAATTTCGATTTCTTCCAGAGGAATAGTAAGAGTTTCCTCGGACAAGCATTTCTTTAGATTGCATACATGAAAGACATCATGTACGTTGTTGAGTTCTTGCGGTAGCTGGAGTCGGTACGCTACCGGTCCAATTCTTTCAAGAATTTAGAAAGGTCCAACGTAGCGAGGATTTAGTTTTCCACGTTTTCAAAAACGTATCACGCCTTTCCATGGCGAAACCTTTAACATGACTCTGTCCCCTACTTGGAACTCAAGAGGTTTACGTCTCTTGTCTGCATAGCTCTTTTTTCGGTCTTGTGCAACTTGCATCTGATTAAGAATCTGCACAATCTTTCCGGTTGTCTCATGAATGAGTTCAGGACTTGTGAGTTGACTGTCTCCCACTTCTGTCCAACAAATGGGTGATCGGCACTTACGTCCATAAAGTGCCTCGAATGGTGCAGCTCTTATACTAGTGTGATAGTTGTTGTTGTACGAGAATTCGACTAGGGGCAAATGTTCGTCCCATTTCTTGCCGAAATCTATAACACAGGTGTTACGCCCCGTGCCCGATTAGACCAAAAACGTGAAAATTTTTCGCAAAAAGTACATCCTGAACTGACCCTCACTAAGGTCTACAATTTCGAACCAAAAGGTGGATCCAAGACTGAGATCTTGATCCACACTAAGGACTACAATTTCGAACCAAAAGGTGGATCCAAGACTGAAATCTTGATCCACACTAAGGACTACAATTTCGAACCAAAGGTGGATCCAAGACTGAAATCTTGATCCACACTAAGGACTACAAATTAGAACCAAAGAGTTGATCCAAATCTGAAGGGTTATGCATAAAACCCATTTTGACCCATTTTCACTACATACCACCCATACGACTTCCGTTTTACATCAAACTTGACCAACATCAATAACTTAACATATCAAACATGTTCAAACGACAGTTGACCCGTTTACAACCCAAAATGGGTACTTTTACACTTTTGCCAAACACCCCCTTAAACATTAACCATAACCCATTAAACACACGTTGACGCACCGTTGACCACCCAAATATTACGACGACCTTGACACACATTATACAAATCATAAGAAAGACTCTCGGGGGTACAACCTCGTCTCGATCTCGGTATTCTACCTAACTCCTAATGCTTATAGTCTTCCAATCCGCTTCCATATCCTTAAGCTATAATCCAAATACTTTCTTCTCGTCGCACTTACACCTACAAGAACATTAACAACTAAAAGGGTAAGCTTACGCTTAGTAAGTAACTAGATTAATATATGATCAATACTTTCATTCACGTTTGATGAAGCGAAAAGTGTACCGCTTTTAAGGGGTCATTTAAGCCCTAAATCGTATTTATTTGATCAAATATTGCCCTAAATCGTTCCTTTTGTCAATTTAGGTACTTTTGAGGAGAAATCTGGAAAAGGAAGCATTTTGGACGTTTTTGGAGCATAAAAGTGAAGAAAACGACAAAGTCTCAAAATCATGCTGGAAATTACCTTTGACGGCGTCAGGATTATCCCTGGACGGCGTCATGGCTTGGCAAGAAAAGGTGGATGTGAAATTTACTCATGATAAGCCAGAGAAATTTGCATGAGAATTCTGACGGCGTCACGCTTTAATATGATCAAGGTCGTCAAGGCTTAATTTAAAAAGGGACGGCGTCACCCCTAAATCTGACGGCGTCAAGACTTGATAAGCCAGAACGGATTTTTGAGAGCTAAAGAGGGACGGCGTCAAGAAGGTCATCCGGGAACCCTAAAAGCGGCGAGGTGACGGCGTCACACTCCATAACGTGACGCCGTCAGATATGAAAGTCTATATATAGTTTTGCAATTTTTTGTCATTAGTGTGGAACTTATTGGGGAACTTTGTGTGTGAAAACCTTAGGACGAATTTGGCAGCTCTTTCAAGGCTTTTTGCCTTGAGATCTTCCATGTTACATTGAAGATAAGTTATCAATTAATCATTCAATATGTCTATGTGTTGTTTGATTCTATCTTGTTCTTGTCTTTTGTTTAACATGTTAGGCTAGATTTATCTTGTGTTTGCTTAGATCTAATGAAACCTAGCTATTGATTATTGGTTATTAGTGTGTTATTAGTTGTATTGGATGATTGTTCATCTATGTTAGGCTTAAGAAAACTGGCTAACTTCCTATTCGGTAACTTGCTTGAACATCTTAAGAAACATGAACCAATGCGTACTAAAGGTTTTTATGGTTGTATTTAATGCACAAGCGAATTCTAGTGATCCCATGTTAGGAGCTTCCTAGCCGGCTCGACATAGGAGTGAAGTAGGAGCTTGTAGAGTTGGGGAAGTACGTACGCCACCCCACGAATGGTATTAAGGAATACACCCGTCATCCACGCAACTAATACACACTAATCAACCGGTAAAAGATAGTTAGGGAGTAAGGAAATCTAAGTAAACACATTTCCCTCCACATAAGTTTTCACCAACATTTTCATTTTTGTTATTTTATTTTATTTGCATTCGTAGTAATTTGGGTTAGTTGACTAGCAACTAATTCCGCCCACTCTTTCAAACCCGAGATTTTACTTGCTTTCATAAAAAAAATATAAAAACACAAAAAGAATCTTCTCTCACCCTTAGACCTATTAGAGTAGTTTTTCACACCTAACGAACACTATTCCCTGTGGAGAACGATCAATCCCCCGTACTTACCACTACACTATACTACATCGGTCAGGTACACTGCCTGGTGGGGTTGTAAGCCTCTCGAGATCCCTTGAGAGGTAAAACCTGTTGTAAGGTTGCAAAACCACGCATCAAGTTTTTGGCGCCGCTGCCGGGGAATAGTTATTGTTTAGGTTGAATTTTTATTTTTATAGGTCTACTCACTAGATTCCTTTCTAGTGAGATTTTTATTTCATTTTTCTAGGTTTTCTTTAGTCTATCTTTTTCTTTGTGCCCTTTGTTTGTAAAACCATTTTCATTTGTCACCATGGCGGATGAAATTCCATTTAGATCATTAACAATAGAGGAACAATTACTTTACACGGATAGATTTGCTTCCTGTTGTTCCAATGAATTTTTAAGTGATCTTAGATATATACAAGAGGAGATGGGTATAAAGTTTGATAGGTTTGATGAATTATGTGCATGTGTGGCTTCTATTAAACAATCATTGTTAGGATCAACTCCTTTTAATAAGACCCTTTGGAAAAATTTTGAGGAAAGCCTCCTAACCGTGAACCATAAGTTTAATGAATTAATGGGTTCGTATACATCACAACTTGAGGAAACAATTGAGGAGGATTTAGCCGAACATGAGCATATTGAGCAAAAAGACCTAGGTTTTATGATCAATGACTTTGAATCTCAAGGAACACATGATGAATCCTTTAGGCAAATTGAACATAGTAATCATGTTATCGGGGAAGATTCTTATGAATCGGACTTAGAACTTGAAATGGCTAGAGAAGGATTTGAGATACTTAGGAACATGTTTGGGTTAGATTCTACTAAAACACATGATGTGGATATAATTGATATAGAGACAAGGAAGGATGAGGTAAATAACACAAACCTACAAAGTACCCCACAAGTCCTACCATCATTCGAGGCATACACACCGCCCGTGACTTACCCGGAAGAAGTAGAAGGGACTATAGGAACCCCAATTGAAGTAGAACCTTTGGAAGAAACAAAACTAGAAGAAATAGGTTTGAATACTTGTAGTCATAACCTTTCTTTTAGTTCTATGGAAGTTCCTAGTTTTGATGAACCGGAGCCTAAACCAAAACCGTTACCTAATCTTCCATCCTTAGATGTGAATTTAGGAATTAAGAAAGGTCCCGATCCACCCATCAAACCATGTAGTCCGGGTAATGTTAAGATTAAGGTAGTAAACTCTAGGCCATGTGGAGTGGAAGCTAATATAGGAGTGAACCATGACCTTACATACTTACATCACCCATTCATGATTGATCACAAGAAACATTATGGGTTTAAACCGGGTTTATTAGGTCAAGATGGATTCCTAACTAGGAGTCTCTCGAAGTTGATAGAAGATGATCCCTTTCTAGGAGAAAACTTCAATTCACCCATTGACCCAATTGAACTAAGTAAGGTTATGATGAAAGGAGCACACCCCTTTGAGTATATAATTCATCCACCACTCTTTCCTCACGCGGCATACTTCCACCAAGATGGTGTGTATCGCTACTATCACCCGCACTTAACCCTAAGTGTAGGAAAAACCTCCCCTATTTCCGTTAAATAAGGGTAGAGTCAGGCTCGTGACTCGAACAAAAACAAGCGCTTCTTGGGAGGCAACCCAAGCTTTATTTGCTTTGTGTGTTTATTTGTTTGTTTGTTTGATTTTATTTGCTTCCGTATGTACGTTTAATTTTTATTATTATTGATTCATGTTCGAAACTAAATTGTGAAAATGC
>CP139509.1:431236003-431473503 GCA_021014915.2 Artemisia tridentata subsp. tridentata
TATATACAGTCAACACGAAAGTATGTGTCTTCAAGTAGCATGTAAGTATTTGCTAAGCAGTAACACAAAGTATGTGTCCTAAAAGTAACATGTAGTATATGTTAAGTATTAACACGAAGCCTGTGTTTATCAAAGTAGCACGCAGTATATGCTAGGTGTTAACACAAAGTATGTGTTCTAAAAGTAGTGCATAAGTATATACTAAGCATGCTGAAACAAATAAGTAGAGTAGCAAGTAAAGTGGCAAGTAAGGCAGGCTGGCACTGGCGGTCATAGGGTAAGTTTTTGTAAAAAGCGGTTATAGTCTAGGTTTTATGTGTACCTAGTTCTCTATAACCTTAGCTCTGATGCCAATATGTAACACCCCTAATTCTGATCGGAGCGGAAATAACATGTGGAGTGTTACTTAATTGGATCGTAACATAAGTAATAGAGAACGAATTTAACAAATCCGTTTTAAAAGCTTTATTAAATAAAGAGTAAATTGCATAAATCGTCTCTAAAGTTTGGCCAAATTGCATGTTTCGTCCCTAATGTTACGAAAGTGCAAGGATCGTCCCTGTGGGGAAACTTTTGGTGCAAGTATCGTCCCCAAAGTTTTCCCAAAAATGACGATACTTGCACCAAAAGTTTCCCCATAGGGACGATCCTTGCACTTTCGTAACATTAGGGAGGAAACATGCAATTTGGCCAAACTTTTGGGACGATTTATGCAATTTACTCATAAATAAAACATAAGTTTTACATAATTGAAATGCGGAAAACAAGGCCCATTATTGCTATTAGTTGTCCCATTGTACAAAAACCCTGGTCATGAGTGCTATGTGTGCACTCTAGAAGTGTGCCTATGCCCCTGCTATGCACTGCCTTGCATCATCATATATCAGTCAATTAAACACCTGAGAAAAACATGCTAAAAGTCAGCTAAAAACTGGTGAGTTCATAGGTTTACATAAATCAGTAAGTTCAAGAGTTAACATTTCTAAGCGCAAAATGTTGTACAAAAGTACTATTACTCTGCTCTAAGTCACATATTATTGAAACTATGACAGTTGCATGCATAGTGTGCATATAATAACATGGGAAGAGTCCATGTAGTAATAAACATGCGAATAGTGCATATAATAACATGGGAAGAGTCCATGTAGTAACAAACATGCGAAGTGTGCATAAATACAGTACTTAGGCCAGCAGGTAATAGTTTTACAAACAAAAGCATTGTTTAATAGTTCTGAAAAGTAATGCATGTTTCTCACCCCAAGTAGTTTAAAATGAGAAATAAAGTAATAGTGGGGCTATGACTCACCTTGATTATACCCAGCAAAGTGAAATATGAAATCAAGTATGTTATGGGAACGGCTTCAACATACGACCTAAATTAATAATGAAGTCTGAGTTTGACAGTTTTGGCTCGGTACGAATAATGAGTGTGAAAATGTGTAATGGATAATGATTTGGTTTGTGATGTGTGAGTTTGATATGCTTAAAATGCTTAAAGTTCAAAAATAATATTATATATAATATTATCTTGTTTTTATGTCATTTTTTCCATAATTATCGCTTCCTCGAAAGTCGTGGAATTAACACGTTAAACAATTCGTTAAAAGTTCGTTATATAAATATAAACGTAACGAAAATAAATATACTGAAATGAATTGTAAAATGCACCTGTTTAACTGAAAGTGTGTAAAACATGAAATAGAATGAATATGGATAAATGTTACTGTTTAGCCCTTGGTCTTTTGCCGATTTTACACTTTATACCCTAACGGTGTAGGTTTTGCACCGTTAGTTATATGTTACATATTAAGTCTAAAAGTTTACAAAATGACATATTATGCTTCCTGTTCACTGGTTGAATCAGTTTTACCCTTAAGTTATGAGATTTTCATTTTGGAACCCATTTATACGAAAGTTACACAATTAACCCGAATAGTAAACTTTGTTTGCAAAATTAGTCCAAAAATCACAAAAAGAATGGGAAATGATTTCCGAGAGTTTTAATAAGTTTATAAAGCTTATTTAAGTTCTAGCAAACTGCTTATTATAGAAAAGCACTTATTTTCCGCTTAATGGGCTTTTAACGAGTTAAGTAAAAGCCCATTAAGAAATTGAGATCTAATGGGTCGTGAAACAAATTGGGCTTATATTTGGGCTCATTAAGTGGTCTTAAAAATGTTTTCCAACTGCTTATAATATATCTTAATCGCTATAGCTTATTGGGCTGCTTATTTGAATTAAGCCCAATCCGATAATATATAAAGGGTTTTAGCTGGTTCAAGTCGCGTTAGGATTAGCGTTTAAAAAGGACTTTCGAGAGCTTATCAAGGGAAACTCAAAACATCAATTTGTTAGATGGTCTTGTAAAGAATCAGTATGAACAATAAAAACAATATGTTGTATGTCCACATTCTATTATTTTTGGTCTTTCCTTATGCGATTAATACATATTCGAAGATATATATAATTGACATAATTATGCGATGAAATTAATGATCAAGAGTATGTTCGATAAGCAATAAAATGAATATGTAAACGTATCATGAACGTGTATATTGTAATTCTAGCCATCCATGAAGGAGGTCAAAGTATATGTACGAAAATATATAATGAGAAAGCGGGTAAACGTGCAAAAATGAAATATACGTTCGAATAAATAGAAGTACGATGCCTGAGGTATTGAAATGAATGAAATGAGTATGTAAAGAGTTCAAAGAAGCTCACAACACTGAAATGGTGGGATGTTACAAGTTTATATGATCAAGAACTCGGATATGATGCACTTCACTTTGTTATACGATCACAAAAGGGTTCGAAGACTTGAAATTGGTTCGAGCAAAGGAGAAAAATTCCTGGCTTCTTTGTGTACTCTCGGTAGTAAGAAAGTGTAGAGAGAATAGGTTTGGAAATTTTAGATGTGAATGAGATTTAATGCAAGTGTGATCAAGTGTATATATATACATGCATATGACTGATATATATATATATAAAATGGAGCAAGTGGGGATATTTTATTCTTTTAGCTAGATTCTATGAAATTCCCAGTAGATAAGATGAGATTAAGACTTGAGTACACGGAGTTAAGGGGGAGGGATCAAGGGTTGGTTCGGTGATGATCAAACCGAGCATATATATGTATCGTATGACCTTTGAAATGGTCCAAAGTGCTTTCTAACGTGACCAAGTTGTTAGAAATGGTGAGAAATAATGATATGAACTCAAATTCGACTAACACATGTAAAAGACATAGGTTAAAATTCGGTTTGGTCGAGTTTAGTTAAGTTGGATAATTTTTGGTTGCACTTTTATATGTCTCGGATGTACTTCACTTTGCGTCTCGTTCTTTGATCAAATGATCGAATCGTGAATTGAGACTTGTTGATCCTGATTGTTTGTAGTATGGAGAATCGAGAAGTCTAAAAAGTTTCACATGTTATGTGTCGAAATTAAAAGATATCGAGGTGAAGTTAAGCATGCTCAGTCGATTGTTATATAGAACTTATAATAAATTTGGTTTGGGCTTATGAATAGTAGCAGGCCAAAGTTTGGCCAGAATAGTAACAATGGTCCGTTTGGTTTATTTAACGGAAATTTTGATTTTTGTGGTCCGCGTGTGAGCTCGTTCCAATGCATTGTATCACGTATCAATGTGTTTGTGTTATCGAAGTGTGATAACGTAATCAAATGAGATAACTTCTCATTAACAAGTGTCAGAAAATAAATAATACACATTTTCTGATAATTAATCATAGTTATAAAAATGAAAAATTGCCATTTGTTACAGTTACACCAAAAATTTTAGTTATGATGTATACATCAAAATTTTGCATTAAACTTTTAAGTCACTTATATAATAACGAAAAATAATTAATTGAAAATAGATCATACGCATCAACCAATAGGAGAGCTCAATTACATAATCGAACTCTCTTATTGGCCAGTTGGAAAGTCAAAATTAAACCAATTGGTCAACATATATTAAAAAAAAGAGAGAAAAAAAAGAAACTTTTCTCATTAAAAAAAGTTCAAATGTGTCAAAAATATAAAAATAAAATAAAATTGGAAGGGGAATTAATAAAAGCTTCAGGAGTTTTTTGTAAATAAATTATATTGATTTAGTTATACTTAGAAGTTCACATTATTATTTTTTTTGGTAAAGGGTTTCGATACCTATATAATAAATGAATAAAGAGTTAACTACATGAGAGAGTGGACTTGCACCACTCTAAACCACTTTGCCGGAGCAAAACATCATTGATGCGAACACACTCGAAACAAGCAGCCACTAAAGCTTAGATCACTTGGACTTAAATAGGAAAAGCTAAAATAAAAACACCAAGCGTCAGTGGCGGATCTTGAAGTTGTTAGTGGAGGGGACCGTAAATTTTTTTGTCCTATCATTATATTAGGGTCTTCTAATTCGGAAGGAAGGGGGCCCGGGCCCCCTAGGCCCCAACTAAGATCCGCCCATGCCAAGCGATCTATGACAAAAAAGAAAACTACGTGACATGAGAAGGTATGTTCCAATATTGCAAGGTCTTCATGACATTTGAACTTCTTTTGAACCGCAAAGTATCCATTATTTTTAATAACTCAATAAATTCAATAAATACCTCTAAAGTTTGTACCCCTAAACTTTATATATACGGAATTATAAATAAAATGAAAGCACAAATTATCTTAATATGTAAATGAACACACGAGATTGTAATATGTAGAAGTTTTAATATGCATTCATCAAGTAAGTACTTCAAATAATGTGAGAACCCTAAATCTTTTTTAAGAAGCTACGCTTTCTTATTGGAAAAGGTTCTCGAAAAAAGATTAATTGTTAAAAGAAAAAAAAGTTACTTATCTAGTCTTTTACCATTACTTTGTAGTTTGTACTATAAAATTTCCAAGCTACCATAATTGAATTATTTATCCGTCTTAAAATTATACTCCAGTCATCTTCTCATTTTGGAATATCTTAACGTCAATGTTTAATTTTTATTTCAATCAATCAAAAAATATTTTTATGAGTAAAGTTGATATTTTATTAGTTTAAGAGTGTAATGATCCAACTTTTTTTTTAAATGTATGATTTTTGTATAGAGAATAATTAAAAAAATGTTGGACACATATTGATCACCACACGGTCCACATATGACCAATGACGAACCTATGCGGAGGCAGGGGGGAGGATCCTGGTCCTCCCGAACTTCAGAGTTATTAGTGTAAAACAAGTAAAAGTTCAAGGGTAATTTGTGAAATATCAATTATCATCGCAAAAAACTTGGAAACAAAGTGATCGGTTGTATTTTTCTAGTAATTTAAGATTGTTTTTTACAATTTAGATCGTTGCATTTTCTTTATACATATAAACACTTATGTTTCTGCCCTCTCAATGAAAGTTTTCAAGTTCTGTCACAGCATATGACCCATCGTTGGCCACTATTGTTAATCACCACTTTCCAAAAATCAAAATCAAAATGGTCATCCAAGATATTTATCAGATTTTTTATAACAACCTAAATGGAGTTGACTTACAAAATTGACCTCGTCAAACAACACAATGAAGAGTCGGACGAAAGCTAACTAGAGTGGAGAAAGAGAGCAAAAATGATGAATACGTTAGATATATCTAAGTTAAATATTCAAGGAACTCAATCTCAATGACGTTGGTGAAGTTATAACTCTTGGAAATAAAGGAAACATGGAAGCTTATAGACGACTCACACTAGATCGATCAAGTAAATAATCCAACCATGCTTTGTTATCTTTCATTGCCAAATTTGACCCAACAACTTTTGCAATTTGTGTATGGAGATGGCTCCACTCTTCGACTATAGTGTGGTCATAATCATGCAACTTCATGAATTTAGTTCTCTTTTGATATCTTTGAAATGATGTTTCACTGTTCTATCAACGAACAAGATATCTTTGAAATAATTCAAATGAAGACCTGAACTCAAAAGGCATGCACACACAATTACCGATTTCTTTGTGCTTATGTAACAAATGTTGAAAGAGATTCATTTGTGGTGTTACTTGACAATGAAGAATACAAAAAATAGAAAATTTTGAAAAAGTGATGTGTGATATGTTAAAACGTAAAACGTTTTTTTGCACAATGTTGTGTTTTTAAGCAATAAATTCAAAGATACTTCGGCATATACCCTCAATGACTAATGTTTCTATCAACAACCCATTTCACATGTTAAAAAGTATAACCCCCCTTTTTTTTTTGGCACAATGTCGTGTTTTTAAGCAATAAATTCAAAAATACTGTAAAACCCGAAAATTCTAAAATGTGTTAAAAGACCAAAATGCCCCTACAATCTAAAACTTTCACATAACAAGTCCTTAATGCACCAAATTGATTCCGAAGCTCAGTAAACTAATAAAATTCGAAACCAAGTAATCTTATAACACATTCGACACATTAATTAAGTGGTTTGGACCCTTTCGAAATGCCTTAGCCGATCTTAATAACTTAATTACATTTATTTTTGAATTACAAACTAATATAAGGAAACTTTGGAAAATTTCTTTGATTGATTCGGTCCAACCCATTTGTTCCGAGATTTTAGCCTTGATTACCCATGATCACACGATTACCTCCCATATATTTTCCTTCTTATCACTTGTTTCCTCTCCTCAAATTAAACCGAAGCAAACTAAACCCTGAATCAAAGAAAAGTTCGCTCAACTCTTCATCCGATTTTTCCAAGGTGTAACACCATTTTCTCGTGCACTTTGATCAGTAAAGAAGCTTAAAAAAAAATACCTTAGAAGGCGTTGGAGGCGTGGTTCGACCCTGGGAATTATCTTCCACTCGCTAGGCTCGATAAGTTGGAGGTCTTGTGGAAGCCGCGTTCGAAGCTTGGGAGGAATTCCTTGTCGCGATAGCAAAACAAGAGGTCTTGAATCCGTTCGTGAAGCCGTGGTGATTTGTTGCTCGTTTTATTCATACCGATTGCACCCATTCTGTTCGGCCTCTTCCGCACGTCCCAAATTCAGTTTGCTATTTTTCTTACACTTCTTATGTCGTATATAATCAGGGAAAATTGTTGTGGTCGACCCATGCATGCTATACCCATCGATTTGAAATAAATCTCTAAAATATGTTTATATCGACCAATAAATCCATACGTGTGGGAAAAGCTTCATTCTTATTTTATTTCGACCCTATACGATGTATAAGATCTGGGAAAATTGTCATGGCTCGATGCTATTTATTTTCGATTTAGGTTCTAATCGGGTTTAAAAAGAATTGTGTAAAATAAAAGAAAATATGAACCCCGATCTACCTAGGGTTTTAAAACCTGTTTAGGACTTGTGTACTGATCATTAATGAAGTATCATGATTACAAAATGATTTGGGTGGTTTAGGGCTCGATTTGAATGGATAAAAATGTTGAACGATTGTTTTTGGAAACCTTGGGGTGGAAATTGTAAACATTAAAAGTTATGGGTCGGTTTGAAACATTTGGAAAATACTTTTGGATCGTACCAAAAATACTTGAAGGGTTTTTGTGTAATTCGAGTGTTTAAAAACTCATTTTGTAAATGTGTATAAGTTGGGGGTCGATTTGTAAATTAATTAAGTCGAGGGCAAAAATTGAAATTTTGGGAAACTTGAGGTCTATTCGAGCTATAAATCATATTTTGGGTGTCTTGTGTAATTTTGATAAATTAAGGGGCTAAAGTGTAACTTTTGTAACTAAGGGATGTAAAGTGTAGATTATGAAACCTTAAGGACCGATTATGAAAATATGATAAAAGATACCCTAATTCCAGGAATAATGATTCAACTAAGTTATGTTACTCCATATTTCTAAAAGAGGAAACTTTCTAAGAATGGAAACTTACTAAATATGGAAACCTGCTATAAATGGGAAGTTACTTAAAATGGAAGGGTTTGTAATTCTTGTCTACCCCTTTAGGTGTGAAGAAAGAGAGGTCCGGATCCACTTTGTGTCATCCATTCCTGATTTGTGTTTGCTTCTGGAATAAGGTACAGATATTCTGACCTTCTCTGTAAGGTTTCCTGTGATCTCTTTCATGTTCTAATCTGTATAGCCTCTGATTGATACCTGAGACTTGACCTTCTGATAACGAACTTCTGTATTGATCTCTTGTCTTGAATTCTGATATGAACCCTGATGTGAACCCTAATATGATACTTGACATTTGATACCTTGCTATGAATCCTTTGCCTTGAACCTTTGACCTAGTATATGAACCTAGACTGTGAAGCCTTTAATTTCTGACCTGGAAAATGATTTGAGAAAAGCTATTTAAAAATGAAGTTTACAAATGTGATACAATACTCTTTTGACTGGGATTTTACTAACTTGTATGAAAACTATTTTAAAAGACTATCTGCATGAGAAACCATTTTAAAAGATCATTTTATGAACTCTACTTTGAAGGATTATTTTTATGAAGACCGTTAATAAAGATTATTTTAAATGGACTCTTAATTAGAAACTTTTTTTTTAAATGAACTGTTACTGACCTGCTGATTATTGACCACCTGATATTGACCTGCTGATATTGACCTGCGGATGTTGAACCTTCTGATATGACAACCTGATTATAATGTGAACCTTTGACATGTGACCCTTGATCCCAGTTTGATACCCGAGCCAAATTTGTGACCCTAGCCATGAAGGTAACATGGCCGTGTCTGTGATGCACCACTGGCATGACTAGTGTGTAGCCCTAGTGATTTGGTTACACCGTCCCCATCTTGATTCTGATATGTGCACACTCCTGTTATTATGGCCAATATGATTTGTTCTTGGGGGGCGAATGGATGCATCCTAGTCTTGTTCTGGTTCTGATATATCTGGTATGTCTGGTGACTGGTACTGTGTGCAATACATGCCTTTCACAACCCTGGGAGCTTGCAACTCCAACCCTGGAGGTATCCCCTCAACCTTGTCTTGGTATGCTGAGGTCACCCCTCCATACACCCTGGTATGTGATTTGATATGATATGTTTCTGGGCTCGTGGTGGATTACTGTCCTAGACCTTTATTCTCTCTCTGTACCTTGACTTATCTATTTCGTTATACTATATCTGTTCTTTTCCGTTACTTTCATTTCTTTTGCTTTCGTTTCCGTTTATTATATATCTGTTCACTGGGCTTTGTAAGCTCAGCCGCACGTTTTCTTTTCGTGTGCGGCAGGTTTTTAGTTGAAAGCTGGATTGTTATTAGAGAGAGCCTTTGACTTAGAAGACCTTGCTAGCTAAATTGGATTAGAGATGATTTGAAAAGTTATATTCTGACTTAGTGATTTTCGTATATCTCATTTGTAACCTTGTAATATCAGATTTTCAGTTGTAACCCTTGGAATCCTATTGTATTATTTATGTCATATGCTTGTGTTTGTTCTGATAAGAATCCGTATCTGTGACACCTTTGCCCTTGTCGGGTTGGGGTGTTACAAATACTTAGGCATATATTTACCCTCAATGACTAATGTTTCTCTCAACAACTCATTTCTTAATTTTTTGATATTTGATTAACGAGTCGGGCGACGGTCGGCCGCGTTGCGGCCTCGCGGGTTTTTTGCTATTTTTTGAATGTATATATGTTTCTGAATATATAACTATGCAAACCGTTGAACATAAACATTCAGAGAATCATAATCATAGTAACTTTTACAATACCTAAATTTCCAGCTCTCTGGTTGTACATGAACATTCAGTAGCGTTGTTTCCATGATTTATGCGCTCAATATCTCCTTCTTACTTTCAACAGATTGGATTCAAACAGCTTCTTCCCAAAAAGCAATGGGTTGATCCATTTTCCAGAAGCAGCGGCTACTCGAAAGACCGCGCATTAACTTACCTACATGATCTAAAGAAAACAAAAAAAACAAAAACAAAAAGTTCAGTGGTTGAGCGCCTGTAAAAGACCATCCATTTCTAGTAGAGAAAGGACACTAATATTACCATGATATATTGCATCACCATTTCAGATGCTTGTTACGCTTTTCCTCATCATCATCCAACTGATCCGCCAATGATCTGCAACAATAAAAAGAAAGAATTAGATGAACCAAAAACATTGCCTATACTACTAACGTGAAACACATTTGAGCACCTACAAAATTAAAAGTTGCCAGTAGGCTAATAAATTTGATTTTTAACATTCCTTAAGGTATGGTTTTGGTGTATGCCGTCATGGCATTAAACATGTCAAATCATTAATCTGAACCATCGCAAGATTCTGAATATATCAATAGTGACCCATTTCTTTAGGTCTTAATATATCAGAACGGCCCATTTCTGTATCGAGGTACCTGGATTTTACGAAGTTGCACACTGTCGGCTGCTTCCAGGATATGTCCGCCAAGAAGTTAATTCCTCAGCTGCAAGGATTTCAATTCTCGATACCAATGCTGGCCAAAAAAAACAAACAGAAAAAAAAAAAGTTGATAACACCTTCATGGAAGTGTCAATTATCCATCTTTAAGGTTGAAGAGATATGACCAATCAATAATAGCAAGTAGCTTGAAGTTACAATATTTTATGCATCACAGATTAGTTCTAACATGGGTCTTGCAAAGATGGCGCATGAAAAAAAAATATGTGTTTTCACTCGTAAACTAAAAAAATATGGGCTTATTTAGTTTTCAAAATCAATCGCTAAACTCATAACAAAGCTAATCCAATCACCCAAAACATATGTATCAGCCTATCACTGTTACATTTTGCCGACAATTATTGACAATTAAAAAAAATCAAACCTGCAAATTCCTTGGATGCAGCAATATTCTGCACTTGGACGGCCATTCGCTGCGTAATGTGTTGCATATCCTTTCAGCTCCCCAACTTAAAACCTATAATGAAGCTGTAGTTTAGTTTGTAATTGTTAACGTCAATGAGAAATAGAATTCGCAAAACCTATGTAACCCGCTTACCAAAAGGTGTGGCTTCATCTTACATGCTTATCCGCTTAGGTTGTCAACCAAATTAGCATCCTCATCGTCTGCTTTCTGTGTTTTCGCAAACTGAGCCTGCATAAAAATTAATCAAATTAGCATCCTCATCATCTGCTTTAGGTGTTATCTAATTATGTTCCAATTAACTGTTGCTAAAGCATATAAATTATTAATTTGTCTCCATGAGATTCAAATTAATAATGAGTGTATCGACATACCAAATCATCACGGCTGACTGATTTGTAGTTGTATCGACATACCAAAACCAACCGTTATCGATAACACGCCTCGTGATATACCGTCTGCTAGAAGCAAAGCGTATCTGATTATCCTTTGTTAGTAGTTTCTCAATTCCATCACCACGATCGGTGTGCAAGTTGTTGTTGTTGATAGCCTGCAAAAAAGTACACGCACCACATTCCTTCAAAACCTTATCACGGCATTCCATTGCACAATAATTTGTGATTCACAAAACAATCCTTGTTCCACCGTGATGACCTGAAAGAATTTGCTACCAAAAGTGAGACATAGAAGACAACATTACGCAAGTGACATTTGCTCATTTACTTGATAAAATTCATAAGCTACAATTCTTTATTATAAATCGGATCTAACAATCCTTTCGTAAATCTTAACGGAGCATCTATGTTTCTATTTCGTCAATCTACAAACACGTAAACCGACCATAAAAGAAATACATAACACCATAGACGCAATGTTGCCATCTCTAGAAAATGATGATCATTGTTCAAGTAAGTTTTTTTTGTGATGAAATCAGATGGTATTAGAGGTAAACTATTGAGTCACAAAATTATAAAAGACTCACCAGTCCAGGACAGACCATCAACCTCAAACTGTTTAACAAATTTGCCATTTCTCCCAATGACATTGGTCTCACACCTCGAACCTGTCTTATTTTATGAAGTTAAGTTCATAAAAAATGGAACAAAAACGCACATTATAATTATAAAATATTCAACACAGTGGCCTTATGAATAAGAAACCAGCGTTTATCTCAAGGTAAGCTAGCAGCTTGTCAAAATATACATTGTAACACCGTAGATATGGAGTATAGTGCACAAACCACTTCTTGAAGTTTCAAAGGAGGTCCAGCTAGTGATTTCCACTGGGAGAAAAACTCCTCAGGGGATACCTAAATAGGCTGAAGAAATTTGTTCAAGACTGCAGGAAGGCGGAGTCTATTATTGACCTGTTCAAGGGAAAATGGAATATGTAAATACCACTGCTCCGACAATATTGAAAATGAATATTACTAAACAAACAGAACTATATATACCAAAGAGGATCCAAACTTGTAAGAAAAGTCAATAACAACAATGTCCCTACTTGGTTGAAGATTCACCACTTCAAGTGGGCATTGAACCTAATAAATTGTGAATCCGATAATTGAAGGGATAACTAATCATCATGTATTTATTGAAATTTAACTGATTATATCTCTCTATCGCTCTCTCTAAGCTTGTTAAAAATGTATGATGAATAACGGAAAGGCCACAACGTGAATGTGTTCTTTGGCCATTATTCAGATTATTAGAGAATTCATTTGCTTACCTCAGCTCGAACATCAACCACGTGTTTCTAAAGAAAAGAGAGTCGATGAAACCATTTGTAGCGGAAAAAAGACCAGCAAAGCAAGAATCTAAGCAATTAGGAAAACTCACCACAAACGCAATATTCTCAAGCAATTCATCAAACACTTGGTAGGCACCAAATCTACCAATGATATTAACAACAAAAGTCAATCCCAAAATCATAACTAAACCCTTAGATTCATATGATATGAGTTAGAGATTATGAGTGGGTTTTTGAAAGATATTAATAGAAAGCAATACTCTAATCAAATAAGAAAAGCATACCTTCTGAATTATTTTTAAGTAGTAGCGAAAGATTCCAGTTAGTCTCTTCCACAAATCGGAGTACCCCCCCTTATAATCCTCAGGCATCGCACCACCACATAACCAACCGACCATCGCATCACTTTTTTGTTCTTTTTTACACACAGAGAGATAGAGAGGAGGGTGGAAGAAGATGGATGATTATCCTAGAACTGAACGTCGCTATGAGAAGAGCATGAAGCTTCGGGAAATTTTACCAGACAGAAAAATGGACCGGAAGAAACACGATTGGGCTAAGGAACATGCAATGAAAATGGGCCGAGGTTCCTGTTCATGGAACGACGACGTTTCAAATGATAAATAATATATATAGTAATTTGCCTTCAAATACTTAGACTCGAGGTAATAATACCCTCTTTGACGCGCCTTATCCCATGTGGCGCCCCTTCAACGCGTCTTCATTATTACACTTACCATTGAGGACTCGTCGTGACAGGCATTAAAAGAGAACTTATGGGAGAACTCGGCCGTTCAGTCGATCGAGTTGTGGGAGTGTTGTTGTGTGTGCGTGATAATTTGGAGTATGTTTTGGTGAAAAAGTTGCTTGTCTTATTACACTAAGTTGATTGTAAAATTGTTTGTTGGGAGAGAAAATAACGTGGCGCTAAGATGATGATGGTGAAATTGGTTATGGTGACTCCTTACTACCACTCGACTTAGGCTGCCCTCATAGTTTTGCTAATTGTCACTCCATCTCATTATAAATGTCTACATTTTTTCTTTTTTGATATCTTAAATAATCGTTTGCTTTGTATTTAAACACACGAAAAAAATACATTAGTGAGTAGAGATGTTATTTATTGGTAGATAATGTTATTAGTTAAAACTTTGGAAACTGCGTATATTTTAGAAATTAACACTTATTTTAGAATGGAGTAAAGACAATTCACTTGCTATTTCACATAATTAATGGGAGAATTCTATTTATATCCTTACAAAACTTCTAAATTACGTCAATATTCTTGTAAAAATCATAATTACGTCAATGTCCTTTTAAAAGTCCAATAATACTCATGCATATCCAAAAAATTAATTTAATATTAAATTAATGATTTTAATTTATTCATCAAATGTCTAAATATCTAATACAAAAGTATATTACCATTTTCTCCTTCAATTCTAATTACATGAATAAAGAATCACTTGACCTTAAAAAGCCAACAAGAACATCATTAATTCACATAAATGAATAAGATATAAACTACTTTAAACTTGATCCTTACAGTGTCAATTATCAATTTTTAACATAAAAAAATGTCTGCACTATCATGATTCTTGAGCATATATTCATGGAAAATCATACGGATCAATATCTCTTCAAGATGTTCGATTCATGCTATTTGTTGTTTGGAATCGAATTTAAGAACGTTGCTTATGCAGTGGGTATAGCTTCATTAATACATACGATGGATATTAAATCATAATCAAACCCAATTAAATTATGAATGATCAATTGATGATGACATTTTCTTATTATCAATTAAACCCGATTAAATCAAGAGTACTCACTCGATTAAACCTGATTAAACTGTTGAAAGATGGTGTTTAATGAAGATTATAAGAAAACATGAAATTGAAGAGTATATATTCTGAATATATTTTCATCTTTCTATTAAGATAAGAGGGTAAAAAAGGGAATAAATAATAAACTAATAAAATTATTTATCAAATATTTATTTCTTAATTTGGATGTCCATGAGTATTATTAAATTTTAAAAAAATATTGACGTAATCTTGATTTTTAGAAGAATATTGCAAGAATATAAATGTAATTCTCCTAAAAATAATAAAACATTTACCTTTACATACAAGCACATTATGTAACTTAGGGCCTGTTTACTAAATTCCCTTAGCTAAAGGTTGTGGGGTCATACATGGGGTCCACGTCTGATTCTCCCTCTTATTGGGGAGGAGATGAATTTTTTTGCCTTTAGCTAAGGGATGATTTAGTGGGCCCATTTAAAAAAAAATATTAAATAATATGTTTGTGGGTCCACACATGTTAGCTAAGGGATGATTAAGTGCCAAAGAAACAGCCCCTTAGTATTTTTAATGTTAAGTTAATAAACCATAAAAACACATTTCCAATTGGACCAATAATTTATTTCACATATTGTTGAATACATTTAATCTAGCATTTCCTATTGGCCCACTAATTTATTGCACATATGTCAAAAGTTCAATAGAGCTCCTAGAGTCCTAGTTGCACTCCCGGTCCTTCCAAAGGTACACAGCACTCCGGTCGGGAAAGCGGGGTCACTGTTATTGGCCGGTTTAAAGACATTATTATTCACACTTAGACCCCCTGTACTTTTGTATTTATATCATGTGGTAGTGGTACTTTTTGGAAAGTAATAGATATGACACCATAGTTTAGATCCTTAACATTTTAACCCTTCAGTGGAATCTTATAGCAAAGCTTTTCCTAGAAAGATTTTCATAGAAAACATAAGAAAATAAAAAACACGTTTAAATTGGGATTTTTTCTAAAAGTTTTATTGGAAAGATGGAACCTGTTTTCTAAGTTTATAACTAAGTTTTAGAAAACTCCTTTTATGAGTTATCCATAAGTTTCTCATTTTAGAAAACCCCATCTAAACATGTTTTCAAGTGTTCTCTAAAGAAATAGTAGCTCTCCCATTTTCAAGAAAACTGAAAAATGAAAACTAAAAAGACTTTTATGTTACTAAACGCAACCTAAATTTTTTTTGAACTTCGCATTCTTGATACAATCTAACATAAACTGCACAAAGAATTACTTGTTTAGCTGTTAATGTTTTATAAAATTGAAGGTATGAAAACGTGTTGATATGTTATAAACGATTATTACTTAAGTAATGTAATCCTCGTGAGGTACCCTAAATATATATCGCTTTGGGATGTTAAGTAATTATTTATCCTTATAAATGAACCGTGTTCCTTTGTAAAATATGAATATTTTAATGGTTTTAAACACGTTTGGTAAAATAACTATAGATGTATATGAGCCATAAAGGTGGTATTTGCCGCAAGGCTTACAGGGGCTTGAGTTTTTTAAAAATAAGTTGGCTTATAAAATAAATTTTTGTTTGTCACACAGGCTTATGAAAATTCTTATAAGCCATAAGTCTCTATACGCCAAAGCCAATTGAAATTGGCTTATTAGACCTTATAGTTAGTCAAATTATTTAAATACTTTTCAAAATATAGTGGATTATTACACAAAATCTGGTAATATATCTAAATTTAATTTGATGTAATTTCATGCGATTTTACATTAACAAGCTTCAACTTCAAATAATTGGGCAAAAAGCTTTATAAAAATATAAGCCACAACTTTCAAATTACAAAATAAGCTCTAGCTACAGCTCCAGCCAATTTCGCCAAACATATAAAATGATATGAAATACACACTTAGGTCTTTGGCGTGAAGCTTTTTGGTGCTTATAAGAGCTTGAACTTATAAAATAAGATTTGTTTGTCACACGAGCTTATGAAATAGTTTATAAGTCATAAGCCTCTATAAGCCCAAGCTAATTAAAATGAGCTTATTAGGGCTTATACTTAGTCAAATAATTAAATACCTTTCGAAATATGTATGAATTTAATTTGATTTATATTTATTTAATTTTACATTAATAAGTTTCATTTTAAACTAATTCATCTAACAACTTTATAAAAAGTATAAACGCCAACTTATAACTTATAATATAAGCTTCAACTCCAGACCAAACTCATTTCGCTAAACAGCTTTGTAAAAATTAAAACTCTAGCTTATAACTTACTCCGTATAATATAAGCTACAACTCTAGACCCAACCTATTTCGCCAAAGATACTCGTACTTGAAAACATAATTACTTAAAAACCAGCCAATGAAATGATTGCTCTACTAAATACACTACACAGAACAATGCGTATATGTTAGAATAATAACCGGCCAATGAAATGATTGCACTACTAAATACACTTTACACAGAACAATGCGTATATGTTAGAATAATAACCAGCCAATGAAATGATTGCACTACTAAATAAACAAAAAAAAAGAATAAAAAAAAAAGAAGAAAACCCGTTTGGTTTGACCCTTCTGTCTCTCCAAAAGCCCCATTCCTTCTTCATATCATTCATATCCCCCAAAATCCTCTCTTTCCTCACACACACACACAATTCCTTTCAACTCCACCTACTTTTTGTTCACTATTTTCCAAACACACCAATATTTCACACCCCCTCTTTATGTTATTTTGATTCATTCATTAAGATGACGTCATCCTCTTGTTTTAGTGATAGGAACGATGCTCCTCCTCCTCTTTCCGGCGATTCTAATAAAGGTATATATATATATATTCCGGTGATGCTGACGTGGCACTTTTTCATTAGGATTCTATTTTCTGGTGAAACTGATTTTTTAGGTGTTGCTGACGTGGCGCTTTTTAAAAGCAGTTTTATTTGCTTAATTTTTTTTCCGGTAAAACTGATTATGTTTTGTTCTAGCTGATGCTGACGTGGCAGCTTTTCCGGTGAAACTGATTGTTTTTGTGTTGTTTAGGTGATGCTGACGTGGCACTGTATAAGGATCTATGGAGAGCTTGTGCCGGTCCGTTAGTTACCGTACCGCGTGAAAAAGAGCTGGTTTTTTACTTTCCTCAAGGTCATATTGAACAGGTAATTTTTTTTTTAATGTTTTTTTATTATATAAACTCATTTTATTTTTTGTAATTTTTGAATAATTTTTTGTTGATTGATGTTTTAAATAATAAATAGGTTGAAGCTTCAACTAATCAAGTAGCGGATCAACAGATGCCGATTTATAACCTTCCAGCTAAGATACTATGTCGCGTTGTAAATGTTCAGTTAAAGGTATAACTGAGAGGCCCTGTGATATATACAGAGTTATTATGTTTGTTGTTTTGTTTTGGTCTGGTTTGATTAATTTGGAGTTGTTTGCGTGTAGGCGGAACCGGATACAGATGAGGTGTTTGCGCAAATTACTCTTATGCCTGAACCTAATGTGAGTTGAATTTGACCGAGTTTGAGCGCGTTGATGTTTATAATTAGAAATGTTGACTGACATGGCTAGATTTTGTGATTGCAGCAAGATGAAACCGCGGTTAAGAAAGATCCATTGCCTCCACCCGAATCACAGTTTCGTGTGCATTCTTTCTGTAAGACGTTGACTGCTTCAGATACTAGTACACATGGTGGATTTTCTGTTTTGAGACGCCATGCTGATGAATGTCTTCCTCCTTTGGTTAGGATCTTTAGTATAAGCAATTTGTTTGTTTATCTGAAATTGGCTTTAATCGCATTGATAATGATCAACGTTTTTTCGTGCTTTGTTTGATTCAGGACATGTCTAGGCAACCACCTACTCAGGAATTGGTGGCTAAGGATCTTCACGGAAGTGAATGGCGTTTTAGACACATATTCCGAGGTAATTGCTGAATATAGTTTCAGTTTTAAGCAGCTTGATCATTTAAGTTGGATCGACATAATTTCATATATCTTGCGTGTGTGTTAACCCTTAACATAATGTATGGCTGTCTCTCACCGAGAAATGTTTATTGTTAGATCAAGTAAAAACATATGCCTCGACCTTTCTAAAACTATTTTGCAAATGGCAGGTCAACCACGAAGACATCTACTTCAAAGTGGTTGGAGTGTATTCGTCAGTTCCAAAAGGCTTGTGGCTGGTGATGCTTTTATATTTTTAAGGTAATAACAATTTTTTAGATTTTGTTTTCCGATGTTTATGTTATACTTGTTCTCTTCCTTAACATCTACTAATGGAATGTGCAGAGGCGAGAATGGGGAACTTCGTGTTGGAGTAAGACGTGCAATGAGACAACAAGCAAACATACCATCGTCGGTCATATCCAGCCATAGTATGCATCTAGGAGTCCTTGCAACAGCTTGGCACGCCATTCAGACTGGAACAATGTTTACAGTTTATTACAAACCTAGGTATGCAACTAATGGAATCTAATTAATCATAACTGTATCTATACTTTTATTTTTGTCATTATATGATAACATTTTACTTTACTTTACTCTTACAGAACTAGTCCTGCGGAGTTCATCGTTCCTTATGATCAATACATGGAATCAATCAAGAGTAATTATTCTATAGGGATGAGATTTAACATGAGGTTTGAAGGTGAAGAGGCTCCAGAGCAAAGGTATAATAACAGCTAGCTATAACTATCCTGAATTATTCATCTTCCTGATTGTTTCTCTTGGTTTCGACCTTTGACATTATAATTTGTTTATTATTGAAGGTTTACGGGAACTGTTGTTGGAATTGAAGAGCGTGATCCAAAAAGGTGGCCTGAGTCCAAATGGAGATGCTTAAAGGTGTTACTACTTGTCAATTTATTCAAATTGTATCTTACTTTATGGCGAATATCCCAAATTTTAACTTTTTTGTGTGCTAATGCAGGTGCGATGGGATGAAACTTCTTCTATTCCCCGTCCGGAGAGAGTCTCACCTTGGAAAATAGAACCTGCCCTTGTGCCTCCTGCAATCAATACACTTCCAGTGCATAGACAAAAAAGACCGCGGTCAAACATGTTGCCTTCATCTCCTGATTCATCTGTTCTTACTAAAGAAGGTACTAATTTGATATAGTAATATGGTAACCTTTATGTGCTTAAATATCCAACGTACTTTTCAATTTGTCCAGTTTTGGCCATTGTAATTTTTTTGTACATATAAACATTTTCGATAAATGGTTTTGAGTCATTAAAAGATGGTTTTGTCTATTCTTAAATAAATTATACTAATTATCGATTTTGAGAGTCGGTTTCAAGGGCTTTTTTGTTTTCTTCTTATAAAATGATCCCAATGGGACACAGCACAATGACTAAAATGGAACAAATGAAAAGTACCTTGGTATTTTATGCAAAAACACTATGAACTTTGTTTTTTTAACAAATATAACTTATATAGGTTCATCAAAATTGGCCACAGCAGACCCTCACTCTTTACCAGCAAGTGCATTCTCGAGGGTCTTGCAAGGTCAAGAATTATCGACCTTGCGAGGCAATTTCATGGATAATAATGAGTCAGATTCATGTGATAGACCAATTCAATGGACACCTTCTGTAACAGATGATGAAAAAGTTGATGCACTTTCTGTTTCGCGACGTTACGGGTCAGATAAATCTTTACCCGTCAACAGGACTACTGAATCCTCCTTCACAGATCTATTATCTGGTTTTGGGTCAACCAACGGTTCTATAAACGAGTTCTCTTCACCGACAAGTGGTCACACAAATTCATGGTCTGTTCCACCCTCTAATCTCTCCCTCAGCTTGTTGAGCGGTGGTGGTGTGAAAAGTGGTCTTCAATCTAATGAAATTTCATATCAGATGAGAGATGTCAGGTATAGTGCTTTTGACGAGTATTCAGCTCATAGTAATCAAAGGGGTGGAGATCAGCAAGAGAAATGGATGATGCCACCACCACTTCCTTCTTATCTTCGGACCCCTGTGGTTAAACAAAACGAAGTCATGAATCCTAAAGACGGAGACCTCAAAATATTTGGTGTAACATTTGCTGGTAATAGAAATGAAGGGTTGCAATCACAACAATATCTTACCTTTGATTCTGATCTAAGGCCTGAACAATCAAAGCGGTTGAAAGTTGCTGATAATTTAGCAACTGGTAAAGAGCAAGATAAAGAATACCAAATTTTTAAGCCTGTAGCGAGGGATGCTCAAGTGAAAGTCCAGGGTGTTTCTACAAGAAGTTGTACAAAGGTATTGGTTTAATCACTTTTTGCTATGATCTATGTAAAATTACACCATTCGTTTTGTATTCTTATGGATGGGTTGATGCGGGTTAATTGTTTATTTTTAACGGGTCAATTGGGGAAAAATAAGTATAAAAGACTGATTAGTATTGAAATAATATAGTTTTCGTAATGAGATATGACAAATAAAGTATGTATACAAAGTTAATCTTTCACACAGTATTGGCTTGCGTAATTAACGGTGGTGACCAACTTAACTGGTCCATTTTTCACCGGTAATGACAATGTAAATATGATAATCTTTATAGTGTTTTGACTATTAAGCAACAATGTTTTCAGGTTCATAAGCAGGGTATTGCCCTTGGTAGGTCAGTGGACCTTACTAAGTTCAACAACTATGATGAATTGCTCTTCGAATTAGACGAGTTATTCGAGTTCAATGGTGAATTAAAGAGCCGCAACAGGAAATGGCTAGTTGTATACACAGACGATGAGGGTGATATGATGCTTGTTGGAGATGATCCTTGGCAGTAAGTCCCATCAATTCTGTATCCAGAATTCCAGATGACAGTTAGTTTATGACTTTATGTATTCAATTCTTACTTGTTTATGTGACTCAGGGAATTTTGTGGTATGGTCCGGAAGATCTTCATATATACTCGAGAAGAGGTTCAGAGAATGAATCCGGGAAGTTCTAGAGACGATGATAATTCGTCAGTAGCAGAAGGCATAGATGAAAAAGACTCGAGGAAAAATGAGAGTGCCTGAGCCATAGTTTATATATTAGGTAAATCTTTTATTAAAGCAATTATCTATTTCTTTTATTAAAGAGTATCTAGGTGGTGGGTAATCAATTTATAGTTTTGTGTATACTGAAACTGGATATGATTATTTGATTGTTTAGGGGTAACGTCACAATCACTTCAAAAAACAATGCAAAACATCTCGCTTTAGATCTTGTTAGAAGTCACCCTTTTAAAGTATATGCATACATAAAGCTTTATTGCTATGTTCACCATAGATAAAATGAAAACTAGAAAACACATGTATATCGATATGATATTGATCATGGTTGTGCGTTTTACAGGTTGATGTTGTAGGTGAATTAATGAGTATTGGAACGACTGAAATAAGTACTTGAGTTGCATGAAGATGGTCCACTTCCTTGATGGACAACTTTCTCCAAATGACGCCAGTCTTGGTAAAATATTATTTTCAGTTTTGGACAACGGGAGCTAATATATATTGCTTTCTAGCTCCTATATATGATACATATGAAGATATAATTTGACGATTCGTGACAGCATGACATTATGTCAATGTTCTCAAATCGTTTTATTTTGTACAGAGTCTATGTTCCCCAGCTTGTTCCAGTTTTTGTATGCAAGAGTCAACTGGCATTAGCCTGAATGAACTCATCCTATTGTATAGTTTACCTGGTTAAGTTTACTTTTCTAGTATTAAATCAATGATATTATTTTAGATAAACTTGTTTAGTCACGGGATTACCTTTTGCATGTAGAATTGATTTTTGTTTTTAATTTCTCTGAAATCATCTATCTTAGTTGTGTTTTATCTCAATTCACAAGCAAGATAAAACGGGTCAGTTTACATTTTTTAGCTTAGTACAAACTCCGTATTAGTTAAACAGGTTAAGAGTTGCCCGAAGTATATCTTTAGTAAGTACAATCTTCTATGTTTCTCTTATTTGTCTACTTGTTTTATTATGACTTGTGTTTATGGGTCAAATCCGTGTGACTCGTGATTTACTACGACATGTGTAACTCTCGACTTGTTTTGATTTACTTTGTGGGTTGAAACATTCCAAATGAGGAAAGTGGTAATGAATTGTTGCAAATGGAAAAGGGATGGTGGTTTACTTTGAAAGTGATTGGGGTAGAAAATTTGAAACTTTTCTGAAGACTCATGAAGTGGGTATCTATTTGAACCCAATTTGGACTTTGCGACTTATTGTAATGACCAGATGAAGTTTGACCTCTGTTTATACGTTTTTAATGCTTTTAAATCTAGATACATCTTTTAGTTGGTTACGGATCCATTCATCAAATGCACATGTGTTTATTTACATCAATCTACAACAGCATACCCATGGAATTTTAAGGTTAGTCTTGGAACACTAATGGAATTTTGCGGCGTAGTGTTAATCTTAAAAAAAAAAAAAAAAAAAAACCTCTATTTTTTATAAATGCACATGGTCCAAAATAATTGTGTTTCTCGTTTTGTATAATTTTTTGTAAAGGGAAAAATGACTATTAATTCTATACTTTCACATTTTTTCCGCTCTAAGTACTTTACTTATTTGTAATATGTATAAGTCATTGTTTTTTTAAGTGTTTATCATTTTAAGTATTCTACTTAGTTTATGTGTCTAGAATTAATATTCAGTTGCTTGAAACTTAAAATGAGTGACAATACATGCGATTAAGTTAGAGATATATCTATTTAATTAAAAGATCAAATTATGTCATCTCTTGGCTAATAGATCAATATTTAATGTTTTATTTTTATTTTATTTTTTTGCTCTTTTTAGGCTCCATTTTTTCTTTTATACCATTTTTTCTTTTAGGCTCCCATTTTTTCTTTTATACTGATAAACTTTTAGGCTCCGTTTTTTATTTTATACTCTTTTAGGCTCCCTTACTTTTTCATACCACACTCTCAAATTTTAGTGGCATCACCATACCACACTACATCTCATACCTCACTACAATTTTCTTTAAAAAAAAAAAAAAAAAACTAAAATTCCATTGGTCCATTTCCCCAACGTTCCAATCCTTACTGTGGAAACCGTAGAGGGGGGGGGGGGGTGAATATGTTTCCATTTAAAAATTTAAAACTTTTGTATCAAACTCCCGATCAAGTGTGATGTGATATGAAAAGTGTCAACAATGATCATATATCATCTAGGGATGAATAAATTAAACTACAACACAAGCACAATCAACCATGACACATACATAACATAAGCAACTAGCCACACAAGCATAAACACCCTTCAGGCGCAAACCGGACACGGTGATTTATAGTGGTTCGGTCACAAAGCTCCTCTTCGCCCTACTCCACTCCCCGAGTACCCAACTCGAGAGTTACTTCACTAATCAACAAACTCCCTTCAGGCGGAGAAAACCGTACACGTCGCTTAACTTGTTTTCCGACACTAAGCTAGATGTCGAGTGCTAATCTTAGCTAGCACCAATCTACCACGATCTACCCGATCTACACCGTACACGTCGCTTATCCTATTTCCGACACTAAGCTAGATGTCGAGTGCTAATCTTAGCTAGCACCAATCTACCACGATCTACCCGATCTACCCTTGATCCACATGATCAATCACACAAGCCCAATGGCTTCAAGAGATCTCCAAGATCTCTTAAGATCACAATGATCTTCCCTCACAAACTCTCAAAAGAAAGATGATCTTGATGTATGCTATGATACAATCAAGAGTGTAACAAATGTTACAAGACCTAACAACTACAACTCTTGTATCTTCTTGGATACCTTGAGTTCTTCTCTTGCAAATGAAGAGGAATGATAACACTTTGTATCTACTTGGATACTTTGTGTTCTTCTCTTGCTAATCAAGAGGGATGATAACACTTTGTATCTACTTGGATACTTTGTGTTCTTCTCTTGCTAATCAAGAGGGATAACAACACTTTGTATCTACTTGGATACTTTGTGTTCTTCTCTTACTAATCAGGAGGAATGAAGAGGATCACTTGAATGGATGATTGGATCACTCTTAAACAAACTAAGACTCTCCAAATGATCAAAGAAAGTCATCTAAGTGAGGAGGGATTAGACCAGAGAAAAAGGACTGGAAAAATCAAGTTGGAAGTGTGAAATGGTCCACTATTTATAGGCAAGAAAAATATGAACGTTACAGAAAATTTTGTACGGACGGCTCCACTAAATGTCCCACGGCTCCACTAAATTTAGTGGAACCGTGGAGCCGTCCCAGACAAGGACGCTCCAAATTTTGTCTTTTCTGGTGAAAACTTATTTGGGGAAGGTTGGAGCTGATTTTGGGGGGGGGGGGGAAATAGCTGTTGGGATTTTTAAACTTATTTTTCAAAATAAAACATTTCTTTTTAATTCAAAAATAATTTGTAAAATATATTTTTGAAAAAATGTTTTGTCACATTAAAAATGTGAAGTTTAGAAAAATATAATCCTTTGATCATTTGTCAAGTAGTAGATTTGTTTGTCCATACCTTGAGTGATTTATGTCGGGATGAAAATCTACGACTTCGTTGAAGCATACTTGAGACGTCGGGAGGTGTTGATGTAAGTTTCCATATTGATGATTTGTGTTTACAAGTAACTTGCACATTTTACGTTATGTATTACAAGTTACATGTTTGTCATTATTAAAACCGAAGAAACCGTTTAGTTTAAATATCGTAATATTTGCACTAACAATCTCCCCTTTTTTGATGATGACAAATATGTAAACCGTAGCACATAGTAAAATGTAAAAGTTACCTGTTTATACTCCCTTCTCCCCCTTTTGTCGAATAAAAAAGGTAATTGCCTCGAGCGCTCCCTTGGATTTACTTCCTACTCCCCCTTACTACTATCCTTTCTCCTCAAAAAGGCGAGTTTGCATCATCCCAGTGAAGCCTTCTATCACCACTTGTGAAGACGACTTCATGCTATGTATTCAAATACTCCCGAGCTCCCCCTAGCTCAATGCTCCCCTATGGTGACTTAATCCCCTTGTTTATTTACCTTAGTATCTAGCGGATCCATGGATCAAATTCTTACAAAGGCTTTTCCTACATCAAGGGTTAGCTTCGTGCAACATAATATATAGAAGAATAGGAGCAGCATTATAGGGATAGAATACACATAGCAATACATGCAAGGGTTAAACTATGTTAACACAGAAGTGTCACAACCCGACCGACAACTTAAGGTGTAATTGTTCAATCAATCACATTAATCAAGAACGAGATTCGTTTGTTGACTGACACACCAAATGACTTCTTCCAAGTTGTCATTTGGAAGGAAAGTTCTAACAAACCTTTTAAACAACATAATCATCTACCTAAGATGATTAGTGTTGGGATGGTTTAGATTAATATATCGTTTGCACTGACAATGAGATGCATGATATATTTCTAAGAAAAAAATGTGCATGTGATCCTAACAGGATTGGGGTTGGATATCTCTAACGGGGTTGAGGTAATGAGGTTCTGGATTTCTAGTTTGGATGATCCTAGGTGTGTGTTAGAGATAATTTGGTGTATGAAGGGTTTCGTGTGATTGTGAGGATTGAGGGTTGTTTAACTAACTATCACTTATCCAAAGTGAGGAGTAGTTTTAAGGTTTGAGGGTGATGATCGATGGGTTGAAGATTTTTAGACTAACTATCACTGTCAAGAGTGAAATGTAGCTAAAAGGTTTGAGTGGAATTGATATAAGGGTTGAAGGTTTTGAAACTAAATATCACTGTCAAAAGTGAAGTTTAGTCATAAGGGTTGAGTGTGATGGGGTTAGTGTGAGAGCTAAAGGTTGTGATGAACTTGGTGAAAGTAAGGATGTGGGGATTCTTGTGATGGTGTGAGGATGTGCTCAAGGTAGAAGAATTGAAGGCTCAACTCATCTCTAAGGCACATGATGAGGTATTGGTTGTGGTGACAACAAGGATAACTTAGGGTATGTGGTTGTAGGGGATAAAGAATGGGATGACCCATTAGTGGTTGTGGTGATGGTGATAGTGATGAGGATGATGTATTAGTGCCAAGTTCAAAGGGAGTTGATGGGGAATGAGGGATGATGTTAATGTAAGGTTTGAAGATGAGATGCAAGATAAGCTTGCAATGGTGATGCCTTATAGAGGCAAGAGTTGTGGGATTCGAACTAAAAGTTGGTGGTTGAGTCCTATGGTGTAGTGAGGGAATCCTAGGGTGTATGTGAGTTTGCAAAATTTTGCAGGTTTGAGGTTAGGAATGCAGGGATCTAAAGGAAACAGTGAAAATTCGTCAAACATAGGCACGGTACCACTAAATACCACACGGTACCGTTAAATTTAACGGTACCGTGGCCTATTTAACGGTACCGTGACCTGGAAGTCACGAATTTTCCTGTGCAGCCTGGTTCTGGGCAGCTAAAGGGAAGTTTCCTAGGGAATAAGAACAAATTTGTGTGTTCTTGAGAGTGTTTGTTGAAAGACTATATGAGTGTGTTTTCCCTCCCCCTTAATCTATGACCATCCGGACAAGATGTGTGAAATAAAAAGGAAAACAAACGTTGACGGAAGCGATGAGCTTAGTAACGTCATGACAAGTGGTGGATAGCATACGATAAACTTCACCTTTGAAGTCACGTAGTTCTTCTCAATCATTGTGAATATTCATAGAATATTTATATGATGAGGCATGTGATTATTTGGAGATATCCTAAGGGTTAAGAAGATAAAATCTTCAGGGTTGTGAGGTTGGTGATAAGGTTATAGGGTTATCTATGTTGATGAAGAAGGGTTATCTCAACTTATCCTAGTGGTTCTTCGTTTGAAGTGTGTGGGATGTGGAAGCATTGGTAGTGTTTAGTATCATGCGGAAGTGAAAGTGAAGAAGGCTTAGGAATCAGAGGATAGATACAATCTGTTCTGATAGGATACGGTTCTGGTTCAAGACTACATCGAGTGGGTTTCGATAGTGGTTTTGAAACAGTGAGAATAAACTGTCTCAGCAGACAACGGTCCGACGGTACCGTTAAATTTAGCGGTACCGTCCCCTATTTAAGGGTACCGTGACCTGCTGAGGTCAGTTTTGACCCAGAATTAGATTTCTGACAAAGAAATTTCACATATGTTATGATTTTTCTGGATCTTAGATTAAAAGAATTTATACCGAATAAATTCTTTTATGAATGAATCCAACGGGATTCGATGACCGTTTGTCGAGAACGAGAAATGACATTTAATTGCATTTCGCAAATTAAATAAACTTTAAATATTTCGGATGAAATATTTAAGTTGTCATTGGAGTTTAAGAGGATTTTACGAATAAATCTCGCTGATTTAGGGAGATTTTTCGACACGAAGAGAGAATTTATACCTAATAAATTCTTTGAACGGTACTGGACGAGAAGAGATGACTTTTATATTTCCGAGGAAATACATAGGTAGTCATTAGAGCGATGTGAAGGATGACTTACTATTTCCAGTGAAATATTTAGATAGTCATGAGAGGGATTTAAAGAATGACTCAATATTTCCAGTGAAATATTTAAAGAGTCATGAGACGAGACACACGAGATGACTACAATATTTCCAGTGAAATATTCAGGTAGTCATAAGAGGGGTACGAGGGATGACTTTAATATTTCCAGTGAAATATTTAAATAGTCATAAGATTTATGGAATATGTTCCATCATTCCTAGACCTAGACGAAGATGGTTAGGGGATTCTCGGTTGAGATGTTTGGATGATTTACGGATTTTGATGTGCTTCGCACTCGAGTGTTTCATGGGGTTTTGAAAGACGTAAAGCTAAGCCTATGGTGCTGAATCACAACAGGGTTTAGGATCTTAAGACGTGCATATTCACACGAGGATGAAAGGAACTACTAATCACTTATATAGCAACTCGTGAGTCCTTTGTCACCCGAGGGTTGATGTTAGCTTTTAGCTTTGGGATGAGCGTTTTAACATATGTTGTTAAAAGGCTTGAGTATGATGTTTCGGATATGACATTTAACAATTGCGATCACAAGTTAAACTTACTTGAATATTTCAGATGAAATATTTAAGTTGTCAACCCTACTCCGAGTTCTACTGGGTTTGTATCTAACCTTCCCATGACAAAAGGGTGTATTACTTGGAAGAAGGCGAAGTGATAACTAGGGAATTGGGACAACTTCGCGACTACTCTAACTTATAGGTTTTGACACTAGTGTATGACTCTATGACTTCTAAGGGTTCATAGTGATAGGCATACCTAATTCCTAATGTGTCAAAGGGACATAGTGTAGGTGCAAGCTTTACAAGAAAATTATGTAAAATGCACATAAGAAATAAATGCAAACATCATGCTAAACATGATAATCATTTAGCATTTAAGATCATGAAGACATTTAATCATCTCTTACGAGAACATGTAATCATTTTGAAACACGTATGTGGGATGCAAGCAATCTAGGTTCGCTAAGGAAGATCCTAATTACTATATGTTCAAAATGAAATCCTAACGGGAGATAAAGTTCACCGATGTAAACTATCTCTCGTCAAATGTAGGAATGAAAGTTTTTCAAGTTAGAGAATGAGTATGAGACTATCACTAGTGGTGCTCAATTAAGGCTAAACACGACCATTTTTACGGGTTATACCACAAACCCAACTTCTCTCCTGGAAGCAATTCAACCGTTAGGTCAAATTGAATTTCTAGTGCGATAGGTTCTCCAGTAGTCATTCTCATGTTAGAAAAATTCAAATTCCCATATTTGCCTATCGAAGTATAACAAAGATGACATTAGCTTGTTTTGCTAATACATGTCCTAATATGACTCAACTAATTGTATTATGAAAGTCGGTTACGAAGATGATATGTCTTGCACAACTTCTAACAAAGGCAAACGAAATGTTTTGATTTCGTGTTTTGGGTTTAGAGGTTATTTGGTGGAGATGGTGCATTTTATGATCTCTTGGATAACAACTTTGTTTGTTGAGTTGTTACTTGTTATTTTAACATGATTTGGTTTCCTAGAACCAAGAGACATTCTAATGTGATACAATGTAGAACCTACTACATTGTGTGTGTTTCAAGAATGCTCCTTTGCATATCTTGAGAAAGAATCTAGTAAAGGTTACTTACCTCAATAGATCTTGTGAGTATTATATTAAAAATGAGACATATTGTATATTTCAACAAATATGCTTTTCTAAGAGGAAGCTTATCACTCTTACGAATGCTTTGTGAAACAAGTATTTTAGTGTATGACCAATTTTACTTGTTTATGCAATGACACATGTTGTATTGGGTTATTATTCAACTCTAATATCCTATATTTGTTAACAGGATGCAATGTATTCTCTTGTAACATAACCATTCATGTTACAATGAAAATAAGATGCATGAGATATAGGTTATCTTCTGTCAATCTTTTAATAAGAGAAATACATGTGATATTTTCAAAGATTGATGACTTACATAATAGTTAATAACATATTATGTGTGACACTTTTACTAGACATGTGACTTTGATTGTTGAGTTGTTCATGAGCAAAGTTTACATATGTTGTTCGTTTGCTCGTGTTTGGTTTTTCGGAAATGAAACATTTACCAATTGCATTGCAATGTAAATTACTTGTATATTTCGGATGAAACATCCAAGTTGTCAATCCTACTTAGTTGTGTATTTTATGCATCTTTTAAACATGTTAGTTTAAAGTTTGGAACACAACCATTGGACAAGAAGACTCAATATGGCATCTTCAACACAAGTGTAAGTTATGATCCGATGCATATTATTTTCGTCTTGATAGAACGTCATTATTTTCATAACAATCGAATGTGATTGAGTATGTAGATTCAAGATAATATATTTCGTCATATTTTGATGTTATCTTGAAGCTAGACAAATAATGACTCTAATTTCATGTCCAGACTCGAAAACTTGTCAGTTAGATTCGATAATGATATCAATCATAATTTGAATAATGAATTGATATGTACTCGAAATCTTTCTTGACCCTCACAATCACTCCTTTTAAAAAGAAAATAAAAATTTAAGGAACGTGCTCCATTTATTCTAATACAAGTTGTATGTGTGAGGTTAATGACATATTAAGTTACTACTTTGATATTGTCATTTATTTTTATTTGAGAAAAACTATTTATATTATCAAGTATAATATTCTTAGTTTTTCGACACCTAATTAGTATAAAAATAATTATCTTAACTATTTTTATACAACATACATGAAATACTAAATGTTTAAAACATTTTGTATGTGTGTTAAATCAATGCAAGTTTAATACATTTTCTTTTACTTAAATACTAATGTATTAAAATGACCTTTTATCTTGTTTAGACAACCCATGGTCAAACAAGACAAAATGATGTAATGTTTTAAAGATCATGTTACGAATTTTATGAAAGTGTTAAGCATTTTGGGGTGATATACTTTTTACACTTAAACCTTTGGAAAAATAATTGTGTAAGACAATATCTTTCGATGCACATGATCTACCAACTTAGTTTCTATTCCTAAGAAGGTTACTAAACCATTTTAAAAACTTGCAACAAATGCAAGAAAAATGGTCTATGCCTATATGCAATGCAAAATCAATTACGCAACTTAGTACAAGAAGTCTAGCCTAAGTCCTATTGACGCATAAGCCGGAAAGCTAATATTCGACACATAGCAACAAGGCATGAAAGACACTTATGCTTATAGATAAAATTAGCTCAACAAAAAATAACAATAAGCATACAAAAGTATTAACTAACAATACTAAGACACAAAGAGAAGCAAATAGTCATTTAGCATAACACACAAAGATACTTATCGTCATTTTGTGTATTAGGTATAACAATGTATACTAAGCTTGATTTTATTTGACAATGAATTGGTTTCCTCCCCATTTCAAAGATTTTTGCTGTGCACTTTGAAAACATGTCAAGGTTTAAAGGTTGAATCGCCCTTTTTCAGTTTGACCAAAAATTTACGCAAACTGCATGACCAGAAGACCTTTAGTTGAAAATCAAGGACTTTAACATACTTTCATTTAGAACTAATTCATAAAAATATTTCTCAAATGAAAGTAGAATCAACTTCGTTTAAAATGATGAGTGACACGACTTCTACGAACTTATGGTTGATTTTATAAGAATTTCTGGAAATGACTCAATACTGAAAAATGACAGACAGAGGCACGGTACCATTAAATAACCCACGGTACCGTTAAATATAATGGTACCGTCCTATATTTAGTGGTACCGTGTTCTCTTTTCTGATTCAGTTTACAGTTTTAGTGTGGCGACTCGACGGAGAACATGACCAGACACTTAAGACTCTATTCTTTTATTGGTTTGAGAAAACCATCAAGCTAGTATGACAAAGTATACTTAACAACAAAACTTGTAAGTATTAAACAATTAAATACTTTTCATATTTTATCACCTTCATAGGTAATTTGATACATGGATCGTACTCAATTTTGAAAACCATTTGTTTTAAAAATTTGAGCGACGTGACTCTGGTACCAATTGTGGAAACCGTAGAGGGGGGGGGGGTGAATACGTTTCCATTTAAAAATTTAAAACTTTTGTATCAAACTCCCGATCAAGTGTGATGTGATATGAAAAGTGTCAACAAAGATCATATATCATCTAGGGATGAATAAATTAAACTACAACACAAGCACAATCAACCATGACACATACATAACATAAGCAACTAGCCACACAAGCATAAACACAATGCAAATATAAACATAAAGCGATAAAGAATAAAATGAAAGTAAAGAGATAAGTAAGAAGGCGCAAACCGGACACGGTGATTTATAGTGGTTCGGTCACGAAGCTCCTCTTCGCCCTACTCCACTCCCCGAGTACCCAACTCGAGAGTTACTTCACTAATCAACAAACTCCCTTCAGGCGGAGAAAACCGTACACGTCGCCTAACTTGTTTTCCGACACTAAGCTAGATGTCGAGTGCTAATCTTAGCTAGCACCAATCTACCACGATCTACCCGATCTACACCGTACACATCGCTTATCCTATTTCCGACACTAAGCTAGATGTCGAGTGCTAATCTTAGCTAGCACCAATCTACCACGATCTACCCGATCTACCCTTGATCCACATGATCAATCACACAAGCCCAATAGCTTCAAGAGATCTCCAAGATCTCTTAAGATCACAATGATCTTCCCTCATAAACTCTCAAAAGAAAGATGATCATGATGTATGCTATGATACAATCAAGAGTGTAACAAATGTTACAAGACCTAACAACTACAACTCTTGTATCTCCTTGGATACTTTGAGTTCTTCTCTTGCAAATGAAGAGGAATGATAACACTTTGTATCTACTTGGATACTTTGTGTTCTTCTCTTGCTAATCAAGAGGGATGATAACACTTTGTATCTACTTGGATACTTTGTGTTCTTCTCTTGCTAATCAAGAGGGATGACAACACTTTGTATCTACTTGGATACTCTGTGTTCTTCTCTTGCTAATCAAGAGGAATGAAGAGGATCACTTGAATGGATGATTGGATCACTCTTAAACAAACTAAGACTCTCCAAATGATCAAAGAAAGTCATCTAAGTGAGGAGGGATTAGACCAGAGAAAAAGGACTGAAAAAATCAAGTTGGAAGTGTGAAATGGTCCACTATTTATAGGCAAGAAAAATCTGAGCGTTACAGAAAATTTTGTATGGACGGCTCCACTAAATGTCCCACGGCTCCACTAAATTTAGTGGAACCGTGGAGCCGTCCCAGACAAGGACGCTCCAAATTTTGTCTTTTCTGGTGAAAACTTATTTGGGGAAGGTTGGAGCTGATTTTGGGGGGGGAAAATAGCTGTTGGGATTTTTAAACTTATTTTTCAAAATAAAACATTTCTTTTTAATTCAAAAATAATTTGTAAAATATATTTTTGAAAAAATGTTTTGTCACATTAAAAATGTGAAGTTTAGAAAAATATAATCTTTTGATCATTTGTCAAGTAGTAGATTTGTTTGTCCATACCTTGAGTGATTTATGTCGGGATGGAAATCTACGACTTCGTTGAAGCATACTTGAGACGTCGGGAGGTGTTGATGTAAGTATGCATATTGATGATTTGTGTTTACAAGTAACTTGCACATTTTACGTTATGTATTACAAGTTACATGTTTGTCATTATTAAAACCGAAGAAACCATTTACTTTAAATATCGTAATATTTGCACTAACACTTACCGTGCGTGATGTGATCCCGTGAATTGCATACCGTGGTCCATACCTTGTTACAGGCAGCGGTGTTACCGCACGGTATGGATCTCATACCGTGCCCATAATCCATATGTTACCAACCCCCTTAGTCGCATATATTGTCACTAATTTCATGTTTGAGACAAGTGGATATCAATTATAGACACATAAAATAAGTAGAGTACTTAAAATGATAAACACATGAAAGTAAAGTGACTCATACTTATTACAAATAAGTATAGTACCTAAAGTAGGAAAAATGACAAAGTATAAAACTAATAGAGTCATTTTTCCCTTTTGTAAATGCACCTAATTAAATTGTATCATTATTCCATCCCTTGTTGGGTGTAAGGCTGCTTGGCAAGGTGCATCATCCTTCACCATACACATCAGCGCCACGTCAGCTTTCTCTCTCCTCTCACTCCCCTTCACCTCACTTCACCATTTACTAGTCAAAGGTTCACCTCTTTCACCTTAACTCCCATATATTTTTTTTCACAGCATATTCAAACGTTTTAATTTCGGATAGTGGTGAAGTCTTCACCATAATTGTGCTTGGTATTCGAGTCTTGCGCATGGAAATGGGTGAGAGGCAAGGTGCATCATGCGTGAACTTCAGATAGTGGTGAAGGAATAACGCCCTTGCCATCCGGTCTAATGGTCAACTGACCATCACCTCCACCTCAGCTGCCACACTAAATTTTCAGCACATCATCTTACCTTCACCTTTCAGCTGTAATGGTCACAACTTAATCAAACACATGAAAATACTCCATTTAATACAAACATACATCACAATATACCTTAAACACACTCACAAAAAAAAACAAAAAAAATACAGATGTATTTCGTTAGGTGATGCAGACCACCTAACTAAATCCATTTTGCATACTTCGCGCGCCAAGAATTTTGGCTATCATGGTCTTCATGCGTGAAGCAAATGTTTCACGTGTGATGATATACACACCTCGTCTAAAAAGAAACATGAATCAAATATATGAACAAATCATAAAAAACAAGTTTGACAAGATTTTTAGCAAAAAGGTAATAAAAGTGAGTTTTTCATTTTATGTTTTTGAACACTTTCATGTAATCCAGAAAAAGCTGTCCAGAAAACAGCACTAGTTTCTACAAATTAACACAACATAAAAGATCTTAAGCTTGGCCAAGATGAAAACTATAAAGCCAACACAAGTGCATAAAATTAGATAAATTAAGTACATTAACTTTCATAGATCACGCATTCGATGTGTAACTCGAAACTCATACTACCTTTTTAGTACATCTAACCATTTTATAATTAGAAAATGATATTTCTTCTGAATATTTGTGCCTACAAATCCTTCTTTTTTTTTTTCTTCGAACATTCAGTCGGGATACAACATCTGGGAAACCTCACTGAATAATAGTGAAGCCTTGCACGTACTGTAATGACTCAAATCACTGATTTACATTGAATGAGAACAAACAATATATATAATACATTGAGAGCCTATACTAGGAAACAAATATTCAGAGTAAATACAAATGATTGTGGTAAATCAATTACTAATTTTATGTTATGCTAATACCCCCCGCAATCGAACAGGTGGGGGGCCGACACGAAGCATGCCTCGAAAATTTTCAAATAGAGGCTGCGAGAGGCTCTTAGTAAAGATGTCCGCAACCTGGAGATTGGATGGAACGAATTTGGTGTGAAGACGACCAGAAGATACAAGTTCTCGAACAAAATGGTAATCAATGTCAATGTGCTTGGCTCGTTTGTGAGAGACTGGATTTTGACTTAAGAAGATGGCACTCTTGTTGTCACAAAGTAAAGTTGGACGAACCGCAGGAAGCGCATGAAGTTCACGAAGAAAATGAGTGAGCCAAATAATTTCTGCAGCAGTGTTGGCCATAGCCCGGTATTCAGATTCGCAGCTGGATCGAGCAACCGTTGGTTGTTTCTTCGCACTACAGGATACAAGATTACCACCCAAATAAATTGAATAACCATAAGTCGACCTTCGTGTTTCAATACATCTTGCCCAATCCGCATCAGAATAGCCAACTAAAGTTGTAGTAGTGGGCTTGGAGAATGTTAGGCCAAAGGAGATGGTCCCTTTAACATAGCGCAAGATGCGTTTAACTGACTGAAAATGAGATGTAGTGGGATTTTGTAGGTGCTGACTAGCTTGATTTACAGCGTAGGAAAGATCAGGGCGAGTAATGGTGAGATACTGAAGAGCCCCAACCAAAGATCTGTAGAGAGTTGGATCATGAAATGGAGTACCCTTGCTGAGGAAGCTGTCAGTCGTGGCAAGTGGAGTGGCAACAGGTTTAGACTCCAAGAGACCAGCACGAGCCAAGATGTCATGAGCATACTTCGCCTGACTGAGAAAGAGTCATGTCTGTAAATGAGTAACCTCAAGTCCTAAAAAATAACCCAGAGACCCCAAATCTTTAATAGAAAATTCCTTATGCAACCGTGAAATGAAGGTCTGAATAAGTGAGGAGTCACTGCCGGTGATGATAATATCGTCCACATAAACAAGTAGATAAATCAATGCAGTCCCTTTCTTGAAAATAAACAAAGATGTATCTGCTTGACTGCACACAAAACCATACTTGAGTCAGACAAACCCGTTCCAAATCCTGCCCATGCGGAATGGCAATCCAAGGACCGTTCCGTTTGTCTTCTCCTACAATCCTCTCTCTCCGAGGAAGCCATGTCTGAGATCATCGGTATTTCTAATGCTCGTCCCATATGGCTTGCTCTGGAGACTGCCTAAAGTCAAAAGTCTACTGATCGGATGCATACCCTTCGTGATAACCTTCGGCTCCTACAAAAAGGTTCATCTACGCTAATACGTACCCTAAACAATGAGATGTTGACCATGGGCCGTTACAAGTATTCGGAGGGAAAAACTCCAAGGCTTGCCATCCCTAAGGATCGAACTCAAGACCTTGGGTAAAACCGGGAGTGCCTCTAACCAGTTGGGCTGATCATCATTGGCCCTACAAATCCTTCTACTTGTATGATTATGACAAGTGAAAGATCAATGACTTAAATCAAGAGAGAGAATTAATGCATGACGCATATTATATGATTGTGTTGATAGAAGGATGAGTAAGTAAATTATGTAAGAGCATAATAGCAATGTTCTTTATAATTTCTGTCAGACTCTTCGATTATAAACAAACATTATCTAATGACTTTTTATAATATGTTTTCTCGTGTATTAAGACAATTAAGTTAAATTCAAACATCGTCTAATTTCAACATAAGCGTCTCCAACTCTCAAATGATTTCATGTATTAATGTTTTATTAGATACTAGTAACCAATGATTTCTTGTATTCAATGTTCTATTCGATACATTTTTTCTTCTTCTTCAGTTTAATTTGGTGAATCTTACAATTTTTTATATTTTTTTATGAGTTTTCTTAACACGTGTTTATTAGTCAAATATTAATGTGCAAAAATAAACAAATAATTTCTTATTTGAATATGAGATTTGCTAACTGAGGGGGTTGGCAATGCCCACGTTACCACACGGGACGGGACCTGTGTGGCACGGGAACACCGCCGCCGGCAAAAAAAACACGGGACGGGATGAGATCGAGTGAGATGGTCACGCACGGGATGGCAAAACAATTCGAACGTTGGCATTCAATTTTTTGACCGTTAGGCCAAACGGTCAATTTTTTTTGTATATATGTTGCACTCTTTCGCAAACACAACCAACAAGGAATAATCAACTCACTTAAAATATAAAAAAAAAATATACCGAGCATTTAAAAAAAATGGAGCTAGCAAAAAAAAATAAAGATCCAAGAAAAACCAACCGAGTATCGAGGTGCACATCTCGTCCTCGAGTTCAATCCCAACCTGCTTACCGCCCCCAATTCTATGATTCATCTTCCCTTCTCAACCCGTTTACCGCCCCCAAATGTACGAACCTCAAATGTACGAACCACAATCTCCAACATTTTTCTACACCCAACAACCCCTCCCGCAATTGCCTACTCAATTCGACCCGTTTGAGCCGCGGTATACCCAACAAAAAATGCGTGAACGGGAAAGCGCTCCGTTACCCGTTCGTGATGATACCGATGATGATGAAGACGAAGAAGTTGAGATGGTACCCGAGACACAACATGTTAATGAAGAAGAAGACGAAGAAGTTGAAGCCGAGGTGGTGGTAACGCGGCCTCAAAAAAAAGTCATTAAGATTTGGTCGGCCGAGGAGGAGGAAGCGTTAGCTAAGGCTTGGATTAAAATTTCAGTTGACAAACAAGTTGGCGACCGTCAAACAAAGAAAAGTTTTTGGAAGCGAGTGCTAAAGCATTTTCATAGCCTTTTGCCGAGAAGCACACGCACGAAAGATCAATTGAACTCGAAATAGACTCCTATGAACGCGGCTATCGTTGCGTTCAACGGCTACTTCCATCAAGCGGTATAATTTATATCTTTGTGATTTTTTTTTAAAGTTTTATATATATACTCGAATAACATTTTTATACGTATATATATACATATTTTTTTTAATGTTTTATATATATACTCGAATTACATTTTTTTTATACATATGTAGGTGCGTATCAACCAAAGTGGGTGTAACGATCTACAAATCTTTGAGAGAGCCAATACCGATTTTGAAAAACAATTTAGGAAACCGTTCCCGCATGTGAAAGCCTGGCACATTCTCAAAGATCAACCAAAATGGCTCGAACAACCGGTGATTGGTTCGACTCAAGAATCCCAGGGATCGAGCAAGAAGAGAAAGTCATCCGAGTCAAGTAGCGCTCCAACGCCAACAAACGAGGACGATTTCGACTGTCAATTACCGAACCTCAATGATAACCCTGCTCCATCACGTCAATCGAAAGGCAAAAAAAAGGCGAATTATGAAGATTCAAGCCGAAGTTCGATTCGTGATACCTTCGCAAGTTATATGGCCGAAAAGGAAAGTTTATTAAAGGCGTAGTTGGAGGTTCAAAAGAAAAAAGACGAAGAATATTTCAAATTTATAGACGGGGAGGTCTACAATCGTGACATGAAGTTCGTTATGGACCCGCACGACAATATCCCAGACCCGGATTTTAAGGAATTCGTCATCAGTAGGAAACGCGAGATATGCGCCAAATACGGTTGGCCGTGTAGTTTGTAGGATTTTATGTTTTTAATGTGTTTACGTTAGTTTTAATTTTGTTAGTAATATTTTATGTAAGGTTTTTAATTTGAATGGAATTTAGTTATTTTATGTTTTTTAGTAATATTATGTAATGTTTTTTTAATTTTAATGGAATTTTAGTTTTGTTTTAAAAAATAAATAAAATAGAAGTGAGTAATGGGATATGGTGAGTGATGTGCTGCCAACAAAAATATAGGTGAGTGATGGGAGAGAGAGTAAATAATGTGGCATAAAGGGATTGGTTGGGAGTGAGTGATGGGAAAGAGAATGCATGATGCATTTCCAACCCCCTGATACTCATTGGACATTTTGTTGGGAATTAAACCAACAGTTAGTACTGTCAAGCATATAGTTAGTACTGTCAAGCATGAAGTTACAACTGCTGAAGATTACACAAACAGTACTAAGTCAGTTAGTACTGATAGCACAGATGGTTAGTTCTGATTATAAGATGAAGACAAAGATAAAGAAGACGTGTGAAGATATATATAGAATAGATATTGTGTATATCTTAATATTATAGTTCGATACGTATATTAGTTTTACTTGTAAAGGACTTCTTGTGCTATAAAAGAAGATCCTAGGTTAGAGTTTGTATACGATTATTTGATAGAGCTTCAAGGTTTTTGTAACCCTAGTGATAAACAAAAGATCACTCGTATTGATAATAATATTGAAGCTATTTGATTGTTTTACACATTGTGTTCATACAATTACTGTTACATTCATTCATCGCACAAACAATCTTCTAAGTATTAGCTAGCAAATTCCGCGTGCTAGTTAATATATACTCAAAGTATCTTCAACACAAGGAGTGTGTTTAGATCCTATCAAGTGGTATCAGAGACAGGTTTCTGATACTTTGAATTAGAAGATCCAGAAGTACTTATTCTCTTTCAACCAAAAAGATGGACATGGAAACACCTCAAACCTCAATCCTTGCCAAACTCCCAATGCTAAAACAAAACGAATATGATCTCTGGAGGCTCAGAATTGAGCAATACTTCATGGTGCAAGATTATGCACTATGGGATATCATTATCAATGGTGATTCGTTTAAACCAACGACTTCTGAGGAAACACTTGCTGATGGTTCCAAAACCACAAAGCTCAACACTGAACCAGCCACAAATGATGAGAGGATCAAGAAGAAGAATGATCAAAAGGCCAGCAATTTTTTACTCATGGCAATTCCCAATGATCAAGTGTTAAACTTCAGTCATTATGAGACTGCAAAGACACTTTTTGCAGCTATTGTTGAAAGGTTTGGTGGTAATGAAGCCACTAAGAAGGCACAAAAAACATTACTGAAGCAGAGCTATGAGAATTTTAGTGCCACAAGCACTGAAACTCTTGATCAAGTCTTTAATAGGCTACAAGGAATTGTGCGTCAGCTTGCTGGTTTGAAGATTGTGATTCCACAGGAAGACCTAAACTTAAAGTTTCTAAATAGTTTGTCTGCTGATTGGAACACTCATGTTATTTTCTGGAGCAACAAGCCTGAATTGGAAAAGATGACACTCAATGAATTGTACAACAATCTTAAGATTGTTGAACAAAAGGTGAAGAAGGCAGGAAATACCAGTTCTAGTTCTGGAAACATAGCATTTTTGTCATCATCTAGCAAAAGCAGTCCTGAGAATGATGAAGCAGTTTGTACTGCTACCCCTAAAGTTTGTACTGCTAGTGTAAAAACTAGTACTGCTAGCTTGAGTGATGAAACTATATATGCCTTTGTATCTGAGCAATCCAATGGGTCTCATATCTACAATGAAGACCTGCTTCAAATTGATGAAGATGACTTGGATGCAATGGACTTGAAGTGGCAAATGGCTTTGTTAAGTATTAGGGCAAAGAGGTATTTTCAAAGGACTGGAAAGAAGCTTACTCTCAATGGAGGAGATGTTGCTGGATATGACAAGTCCAAGGTAGAGTGTTATAATTGTCACAAGATGGGACACTTTGCTAGAGAGTATAGAAGCCCCAGACAACAAGACAATAAGGGTAAAGGGTACAAAAGTCACCAGGGGAACAGGAGAACAGTGAATGTGGAAGACACTTCTTGTTAGGAATATAAATATTCATCTGAAGACTCGGTCACACCAAATACTTATTAGCATTTAATAGCTCGTAGGATTATTAGTAATATTAATAGTAGATTAGTTATTATAGAACTTGTGGAGTGGGTCGGGTCTTTACCCACTGTCAGCTCGCTCCACAGCCCACTCGGGGCACAACTAGTAAGTAGTATAAATACTCCTCTCCACCTAGGGAGAGGGTTGGACCTTTCATTCTTTCTAATCTAACATCTCACTTTCTCTCTCTACAAAGGTTCCCAACTTACTTTCTCACTCTAAATTCTCTTCTTCTATTCAGCCAAAGATTAATCCATACATGTTATATATGTTAGTGAACATCTTACAATTGGTATCAAGAGCCATGGTTAGGTTCATATGAGTTCATGTTCACGGATTTCATTGGTTGTTTCTAGTTTTCTTGGTTCGAATAGTTTTTCTAGGGAAAATCATTTGTACGACTCTTGTTTGTGGTTAAATCTGTGAAAATCGTGTACTTTCTTGTTCAAGATTGTTACATAAGCGTTGTTTTGTTGCTGGGTTGATTGTTTCTGTCGATTTGTGGAGTATTTGGTCAAATCGTTTGGTGTTTGCAAAAGTGTTCTTGGCTGCGATTTGAGTTGCGCCCAGAAGTTCTTCGTTGCGATTTGATCAGTTGGGAAATTGGTAGTTGCGATTTGGTATATCTTGGAGTTTGTGATTTGACTTATTACTCAAAAGGGAAAAAGAAGTCAAATCGCTAGAAAGCGACAGTTTTGGCATATTGTGGGTTGCGACTTGACGAGATAGTGACAGTTTGTCCGGTTGTGAGTTGCGATTTGACTCTAGCGATTTGAGTTGTTCTGGTTGCGATTTGACAGTTGCGACTTGGGTTGTCTGATTGCTATTTGCTTATTGCGATTTGAGCTCACTCTGTTGCGATTAAAGGCTGTGACTTGTGACTTGAGTCATTGCGATTTGACTTACGATTGACAAATTGTAATTTGATTATTTGTGATTTGATAAGTTGCGATTTGATTTATTGTGATTTGACTGATTGGCTGATTGCGATTTGACCAGTTGCGATTTGACGTTGCGAGTTGACACTTGCGATTTGACTTATTGTGATTTGGTTGATTGCGATTTGACAATTTGTAACTTGACTTGTTGCGATTTGATCAAATTAAGATTTGATTTTTGTAACTCGAATTTTGAATATCAATTTTGCAATTCACTCTTGGATTACGGTTTCTCTTGTTGATTTTAGAAAATCCCGCGAAAGAATCTATTTCTCGGTTTAAATCACAAGAGTTGTAAAATCCCGTCTTAATCATGACAAGCACTGCATCTGATGACATACAAGTTGCTGGGTCCGATACTCGTCCTCCTATGCTAGATAGGACTGACTACGAGTCATGGGCCCAAAGAATTCGTCTCTACTGCTTGGGTAAAGAAAATGGATTTAACATCCTTAAATCCATTGATGAAGGACCATTTCAGATGGATGCTACCAGAGATGTTGTTACCACTGGTGAAGATGGAACTGTGACATTTGGAATAGACAGGCCTCGAACTTACAATGATCTGACTGAAGAGGAAAAGAAGAGGTATGATGCTGACGTTAGAGCTTCCAACATTGTCATTCAAGGTCTGCCTAAAGATGTCTACAAACTCATAAATTTTAACACTGAAGCAAATGCAGTATGGGACAATGTTAAGATGCTTTTGGCTGGATCAGAACTCACAAAAGAAGATCGTGAGTCACAACTATACGATGTGTTTGAGCATTTTAAAATGTACACAGGAGAGAATATCACAGACTACTATGTAAGGTACCACAAGTTGGTGAACGATATGAGAATCATAAGAATGACCATGCCGAACATCCAACTGAACTCAAAGTTTGTGAACAACATGACACCAGAATGGGACAGATTTGTTACCGCAGTTAAACTCAACAAAGGTCTAAGGGACACAAACTATGAACAGTTGTATGCATACCTGCAACAACATGAGAAACATGCTACTTATGATCGTCTGTTGAGAGAAAAACTCAATCCTACTGCACCAAGTGATCCACTAGCCTTTGTTGCAAATGTTCAGCAATACAATCAACCACAACTTGATCAATCATATCAAAATCCCATCCCATCAAAGAATCAGTCATTGTTTGCTCAATCATCCATGCACCCACCACCTACTATGAACTCTCAACTAGACTCTGGATATTCTCGCACTGATCAGATGATTGATGAGCTTTCCAATCAAGTGTCCCTACTTGTGCAACAATTCAAAGCTGCTCAAATAAACAATCAACTCAGAAACTCATCTAACCCACGCAATCAGGCTACTGTGGAAGATGGAAGAATTATTGTTCAGACTGTGCAGGGAAGACAAAATGGGAATCCAAGGAATGTTGGGAATGTTGGTAGGGGGAATGCTCAGAACAGAGTTGGAAATGTCAACCAGGGACAAGGAAGGCAAACAAAGTGCTACAATTGTGGTGGATTGGGACATATTGCTAGGAATTGCAATCAGCCTAAACGTTCTCAAAACTCTGACTACTTCAAGGACAAGATGTTATTGATGCAAGCACAAGAAAGTGGTGCTGTGTTGGATGAAGAAGAACTGTTGTTTCTTGTTGGCGATGGGGGAAATAATTTTGATGCTGATGTGGACGAACAGCCAGTTCAGGACCTTGCACTTAATGATCCGAACATCTTCAAAGCCGATGATTGTGATGCGTTCGACTCTGATGTGGATGAAGAACCAACTGCTTAAACGATCTTCATGGCTAACTTGTCCTCTGTTGTCTCATCACCTCAACAAGCTAGTTCCTACAACACATCTGTGATCTCTGAGGTACTAAAACTTTATGACACATATAACGTGGTTGATGTACAGAAGATTCTCAACGAAGTACAATAGACAGATGTGGTTGATTCAGATACTGTTGACATGGGAAATAGTAATATTATTCCATATGAACAATATGTGAATCACAACAACATGTCTGATGTACAAGATGGTGCATCTTCTGTTAAAAACATTGCTTGTGTTGTAAATAATGTCTGTGCCTTAGATAATGCTTGTGCTGTAGATAATACTTGTGAGTCGCATGAAAACACTGTGTTTGTCACTGATGATACCTTGACCACTGGATTAAACATATATAAAGAACAAGTGGCCTTGTATGAACAACGTGCTAAGTTTGAACTAACAGAGCGTGAGCAGAAAATGGAAAGTCAAATGCGTACACTTATAACATAGCGTAACGTTAGGGAAGAAACATTAAAACTAGAGTTGAATTCTTTGAAAAGTCAGCTGGATCAGACTGTTAAGCAAAAACAGGAAGCTCAAAAAAATTTAAATACACTAAAGCAAGAATTCAAAGATAAAGAAACACAACTCTTAAATGATTTCTCCAGACTTAAAACCCTAAAGAATAAGCTTGAAGATAAGTTGTACACAGAGGACCAAACCAGACAGACTGCTCAAATGATTTACAAGCACAGAAAGCTGAGTGATAAGCATAGTGAGAATACCATAGGTGAACCAAATTCTGCGTACCTTAGGAATGCAAAAATGGCCCAACCCGCATTGTATGATGCTAATGTGATGTTTATGCCTGATCATGCCCCACCTGACCACTCATCATCAGAAGAGAATGATGAAATAGATGTGTGGAAAAGAGAAAGAGTGAATGAGAAAATGAAGGATCCCATCCGCATAGCCAATCGAATAATAGTCAAACCCCATGATTATAATAAGGAGAATCGATTGACTGTGTTTGCACCTCAAAAGAAGTTAACGCCTGAACAAATATTCTAGAAGTATGATACTGAAAAGAGAAAAGCTGATGAGCTTGAAGCCAAAACCCCATCCCTTAGGAAAATTGCTGCTGCGACGGTGTATCCTCCCAATACACCTAGACATTTGGTTCCTTTGACTCTTCCCACTGAATGTAAAACCTTAATTAGCATATATGTACTGTGTCAACTATTTGCTGATTTTGATAAAACATGTAAGAAGAGAATTACACCAACAGGAATAACTGAGGGAGAAAGGTGTTTTGAGCATACAAAAAGGTGTTACTTGACTGAGGTCATGCCATTCTTTAAACTACTCAAAGAACATTTTGAAGGGATGCAAAATACTCTTAAAACAGAAGTAAATGAAATGAAAGCAGTGTTTAAGGATATGGAAAATGAGGTAACTCAAAATGTGATAGAACTTAAGACTCGTGAGATTGAAAGAAAGAACATTCTCATCACAAATGAGAATTTGATTGCTAGATGTATTGCACAAGATGTATTTTATACTGCTACTGATTCTAAATTATCTGCTTGTCAATTTCATGAGTATTCTATTGCTTTAAATGTTACCCAGAATCGTGTTGTTGAGCTTGAGGGGGGAGAATTTGAAATTGCTTGATCAAATTCAAAATGATGACCATGATAACATGGTTAAACGTTTTTCAAAACTAGAGGTTGAGTATCTTAATTTACAATTAAAATATCAACACTTAGAAGAAAAATGTAAACTATCAAATGTCAAGACATCTTTGGATGCTCCTGAGTTTGATACGTATTTTGAATTAAGCAAACGGGATGAGAAAATTCAAGCTCACACGAACACAATTCGGCAATTGAGGGCTCAAATTGCCCAATTAAAATCAAACAAATGTGATGCGTATGGCACCAATAAACCTTCGTCTTCAGATTCTCAGAATTTTCACTATCAAGACACCATCAATAAGTTACACTATGAAAATGAGTATTTTCGAGCTGAGAATTCTAAGATTAAACAGCATTATAAAGAGTTATACGGCTCGATTAAAGTTACACGAAACAGTCATAATGAAAAGATAACTTCTTTGTTAAATGAAATTGAGAATCTTAAGACTCAGGTGAAAGGAAAAATGCCAAGTATCACCTGTGATTGTGTTGCACCAAAGGTTTCTGCTATTAAAATGTATGATGTTGATGTTGGGCCTATTCCATTTCCCCTTAGAAACAATAGCCCTGCCCATCAAATATATCTCCATCACCTTAAGGACGGCCTTGACACACTTCGTGACGTTGTAGAAGAGGACAGAATAGAAAAGCCACTTGATAAGGAAGTTGTGTATGCTTGTGTTCTCACAAAAAGGATTCAGGAAGTGTTAGAATATGCCATTGGCACTGGCCCTAAGACCGATAACAAAAGAGATAGATTTGTTGCTTCATCATCCACAATTAAGAGCAAGCATGCAACTTTTGATGAAACATGGAAAGCATCTGTTCCTAGCACATCTAAACCAGAAAACCAAATGGCACTACAACAAACTAATGTTCCCATTATTGCTTCTACAGGAGTAAAACAAGTCACTAGAGCTAGCAAGTCAACGCTTAAAAGCAATACCAAGAATGATAGGACTGCGCCGACTAAAAGTGATAGTAAGAAGAAAGTAGAAGCCCATCCTAGGAACAATAAGTTTGTTTTTATGAAAAAGAATCGTGTTGATTCTAGTATTTGTCTTAAAAGTACTGTAATTGATTCGAATTCTGTTGCTATTTGTAAGACATGTAATGAATGTTTAATTTCTAGCAATCACGATAGATGTGCTATGTCATTTTTGAGATCTCCCAAACAACCCCATGTTATGAATGATAGGAGAACTGAAACAAGTAAGAAAGTTTGGAAAGCAACAGGAAAAACGTTTGCTAATGTTGGATACAAATGGAGACCCACTGGAAGGAAGTTCACTTTAGGAAACCAGTGTCCCTTACCTAGGAAGAATAATCATAAGATTGTGAAGTCTAAGGAATGGAGACCAACTGGTCGAATTTTGCCTCTAGAAACACAATGCCTTCCAACTAGGTCATCTGCTGCATCTAGGGTAGTCTCCACTATAATGACAACAGCATCTGTGAACCCTGTAACTCCTGAATTTGTGTGTGCTAACCAAACGGACCCCAACTGCACGTGGGGATCCACATATTTCAGTTATCCATCGTTGTCTGTTTTCAAATGCAGGTCGTACAAATCGTCCTTTGGTATTTGGTCTCAGGCTGCTCAAAACATATGACGGGGGATCGCTCACGGCTCAAGAACTTCGTGAAAAAGTTTATCGGGACAGTTAGATTTGGGAACGACCACTTTGGGGCAATTATGGGGTATGGAGATTATGTGTTCGGGGACAGTGTAATCTCTCGGGTATACTATGTGGAAGGACTAGGGCATAACTTATTTTCGGTTGGTCAATTCTGTGATTCCGATCTTGAAGTGGCTTTCAGGAAACACACTTGTTTTGTCAGAGAGTTGGATGGTGTGGATCTCCTCAAAGGCATTCGTGGCACCAATTTATATACCATCTCCATTGAAGAAATGATGAGGTCCTCTCCTATTTGCTTGCTTTCAAAGGCCTCAAAGACTAAGTCTTGGCTTTGGCACCGTCGTTTAAACCATTTGAACTTCGGTACCATAAATGACTTGTCTCGCAAGGACCTTGTACGAGGCATGCCCAGACTAAAGTTTGAGAAACATCATCTATGTACTGCATGTCAACTGGGCAAAAGCAAGAAACAAACCCACAAACCCAAAACTGTCAACACCATCCTGGAAGTTCTTCACACCCTTCACATGGATCTGTGCGGTCCAATGAGAGTACAGAGTATAAACGGGAAGAAATACATTCTTGTGGTAGTCGATGACTACTCTCGGTTTACGTGGGTAAAGTTTTTGAGAACAAAGGATGAAACTCCAGAGGTTATCATCAAACTAATTAAACAGCTGCAAGTAAGGCTCAACAAAACTATCCGAATCATCCGTACAGACAATGGAACTGAGTTTGTCAACCAACAACTTAGTCATTTCTATGAAAGTATTGGCATAACACACCAGAAAAGTGTTCCACGCACTCCTCAGCAGAACGGTGTGGTTGAAAGAAGGAACCATACTCTGGTGGAGGCTGTAAGAACCATGCTAATATTTTCCAAAGCTCCGATGTTTCTTTGGGCAGAAGCAATTGCAACAGCATGTTACACCCAAAACCGATCCCTGATTCATACTACTCACAACAAGACACCTTATGAGCTGATTCATAACAAGAAGCCAGATCTCTCATTTCTTCATGTGTTCGGTGCACTGTGTTATCCGACAAATGACAGTCAAGATCTGGGAAAGTTGAAAGCTAAAGCAGACGTAGGTTTCTTCGTTGGGTACGCACCAGATCGTAAGGGATACAGAATCTATAACAAAAGAACCTGACAAATCATGGAAACAATTCACGTTACGTTCGATGAGCTGTCTGAGCAACCGGCTTCTGGACAATCTAGTTCTGGACCCGCTCTTAACCTTTTGACACCCGGACCAATTAGTTCGGGTCTGGTACAGAATCCCACGCCTGCAGTTCCTTATGTACCTCCCACAAGTGAAGAGTTGAAGAAGTTATTTGATCCGATGTTTGATGAATATTTTGAGCCAACAACAACTGATACTACCATTGATACTCCAGCTATACTTCCGGTTGCTGATGCTCAAATTCCACATGACTCAGAAGGCCCATCAGTATCTGTCTCAATCAGTCTTGATGCTCCTTCTGCTAGTCCTTCACCCTCATCATCAAATATTCAATCTTCTTCGGTGCAGCAAGGATCTGCAGATAACCATTCTTTTGAAGTTAATCCATTTGCTCCTGTGGATGATGTTCCATTTGAAAACATATTTTCTCCTGAATCTTCAGCAGAAACATCCACTTCAGGAGATCACAACACGGCAACATCAGTTCAAAACCCTCAACCCCACGATCATCTCAGAAAATGGACCAATGATCATCCGATTGACAACATCATTGGTAATCTCTCTCGTCCGGTATCTACTCGAAAACAACTAGCCACTGATGCCCTGTGGTGTTTCTTCAACTCTGTACTATCAAAAGTCGAACCAAAAGATGCAAAAGAAGCAATGACCAAAGACTGCTTGTTCAACGCTATGCAAGATGAAATTCATGAATTTGATCGGCTTGAAGTATGGGAATTAATACCTCCTCCAGAGTGTGCAATGATCATTGCTCTAAAGTGGATCTTCAAAGTGAAACTTGATGAGCATGGTGATGTTCTTAAGAACAAGGCACGGCTAGTTGCAAAAGGATATCGACAAGAAGAGGGCATAGACTTTGAGGAATCATTTGCTCCTGTTGCACGAATTGAAGCCATCAGAATCTTCCTCGCAAATGCTGTTAGTCGGAATATGATAGTCTACCAGATGGATGTTAAAACAGCTTTCTTGAATGGTGACTTAAAAGAGGAAGTCTATGTAAGTCAACCAGAAGGATTTATGGACGCTGATCATCCTACTCATGTCTATCGCTTGAAGAATGCCCTCTATGGCTTGAAGCAGGCACCTAGGGCATGGTATGACACCTTGTCCAAGTTCCTTCTTGCAAATGGATTCTCCAAGGGTGTTGTTGATCCTATATTGTTCACCAGGAAGGCGGGCAAACATCTACTCCTTGTTCAGATATATGTAGATGACATTATCTTTGCTTCGTCTGATCCCAGTGAATGTGACCGGTTTTCAAAAGAGATGAGTTCTAAGTTCCAGATGTCGATGATGGGACAAATGTCGTTCTTCTTAGGATTGCAAATTTCTCAAAGTCCTGGAGGCATCTTCATTAATCAATCCAAATATGCAAACGAAATTCTAAAGAAATTTGGATTCGATTCAAGTGACTCTGTTGACACTCCCATTATTCAAAGATCAAAGCTGGATGAAGATCTATCTGGGGTGCCGGTTGATCAAACAAAGTATAGAAGTATGATTGGATCCTTGATGTATATCACCGCCAGTAGACCAGATCTTCTGTTTGTAGTATGTATGTGAGCTAGGTACCAAACCAAGCCTACTAAAAAGCATTTGGAAGCGGTGAAAAGAATCTTCAGATATCTTCATGGCACGATTCACATGGGACTCTGGTATCCAAAGGACACTGCAATGGAACTCACAGCTTATGCAGATGCGGATCATGCAGGGTGTCACGATACTCGTCGAAGTACTTCGGGGGGAGCTCAGTTTTTGGGGGAAAAGTTGGTTAGTTGGTCTTCTAAGAAGCAAATGAGCACGTCTATATCTTCTACAAAGGCCGAGTACATTGCTATGTCTGCTTGCTGTGCTCAAATCCTTTGGATGAGATCGCAACTTTCAGATTATGGGTTTTCATACAACAAAATTCCCATGTATTGTGACAACAAAAGCGCTATCGCTCTCTGCTGTAACAATGTCCAACACTCCCGGTCGAAGCACATCGACATCAGGCATCACTTCATAAGGGAACAGGTTGAGAAAGGGATTGTCGAACTCTACTTCGTGAGGACGGAGTTTCAGTTGGCTGATATCTTCACTAAGGCACTTCCGAGAGAACGGTTTCAGTTTATTCTCCCGCGACTTGGCATGAAGAGCTTGACACCTGAAGCACTCAAGGGTCTTCAAGAAGAAGAGAAGGAGTAAATGATTGGTTTCACATATCCTTGTATATATGTTGTATATATCTTAAACAAAAAGAAAATAGAAAAATATAAAACCTATAAAAACCAAAAAAAAAATAATAATAATAATAAAAATCAGAAAAACAAAAAATACAAAAAATAGTTTCTTTAGGCATGTCTTCTGTTTATTGATAACATTTACGGTCCTAGAAATGTCATTCAATAATGACACGGGTCTTTAAATGGAGCTCGAGCAGAAGTTATACTAACAGGTTAAAACATGTCTAAATGGCTTGCAGTTACTTCATGCTGCAACCCGCGCTTTACAATGGGGAAAGCATGTCGCCAAAAAGACGGCTGTTCCTCCAAATGGGTGATGTTCACCTAGGCATGGATTACTTTATATCCATGTTTCTTCGAACTGATGTACGATTCAGTGTATCATTTCTTGTACAAGAAGAGAAGTCTTCTTTGCACCATAAACTCTTTCCATTCTATGATTCTTCAGGAGAGTTTTGGTGTTTCACAAGGTGGTAACTGGACTTAAATTTCACAAATACTTGTCGCTCAATTGAATGACTACAGCTTTTTAAATAGAAAACGGGTCATTAATTAAGGGGGAGAGTATTTGTTCAAATTTCTGACACCTTTTTTAAACATTGTGCAACATCAGCAGTGACACTCTCTCGTGGCTCAAGGGGGAGCATAGTATGCTCCGTAATCATAATACATTTAAACCTGACCACATTTTCTCCCAAATTTTCTAAACATATTCAAATCAATTGGGATCACAAATCTCAAATGGTTTGAAATTTTTGATCGGGGGAGAGAATGTGATTTAAATATGAAAATCTGATAAAAAAATGTGATTGTTTTTGGACTCAAGTGTAGGCTCTCCCATATGTGCTAAACTCTTTCGTATATCGATGCACATATTGAGGGGGAGCAAATGATTTGTGATGGCAATTGTGAAAGAATACCAAAGAACGACCATTTTACTTTATGTATTGGAGTTATAAGGATGGTAAGGTTAGGTATTAGTTCCCATGATCCAGCCAGAACCGGAGGGATCTTCCCAGGGACAATCCTCTAGTTAGAATAGAAGTCCTTAGGAATGATTAAAAAGGAGAAAAGTGAATAAGGGAAAAGTGCCGACTGAGATGGAGCTAGTACTGGAACAAACCCAACAAGGTGCTAGTAATGAAGTCTCGGTAAGCGCTGAAGGGGTTGAAGAATGAAAAAGAAATGTAAAGATAAAGGGTGAAAAGAAAGAAGCCCTCCTTACACTTTAGGCAGAAACCGGGTCAATACATATGCTGTCAGAATCACTTAGTTGATTGCTGGCATTGAAGACAAAGTATCATGGACCCAGTGATACGCTGTACAACCCTCCCTAGCCACTCAAGGTCCCTCAAAGGATTCTTGTTTCATTTGTCACGGAGATCAATACATGGCTATCGTCTATCTCACTCCGAGTTAGATGATATTGAAAAGGTGGCAGTCCTCTCCAGCCTCCGATCACTAAATCAAAACGCACAATTGAGTCTAGAGCCAAGAGATCATCAATAAATCTCATTAGGACACATTTCCAATATGCTTGTTGTTTCATACACCGTGAAAAGCAAGAAGATATATATGAAGAGTCCTACGCATTATCCTTGTGGTATTGCCAGAACATCCAAGTGATACGTAAAGTATTCACGATGAAGATGGAAATCCTTCTAGAGCCAACATCAAACAAGCTCTTGATGGGTGACATGTGAGATCCTTCATGGATCAAACTTGTGACAACTGGAAAGAAACGATGGGGCGATTCTCATTTGAATCAAACTTGTTCCAGGAAATGGATTGACAGACGCTTTTGGAAAACCTTTCAATGTGCTCACCAACTGAAGTTTCGAGCATATTGATTGTGATAATTTTCAAACAAAAGTATTTTTGACAGAAATGTGATTCAATTTATAAAACCCTTGTCGTGTTGCACAAAATGTTTATCCTGTGACACGCAAGTGATTTTTCTAATCAATTTCTCGTCAATCAGTGGGTATTTAATTCACTGATTCACTCTACCGTGTTGTCTGCTTTGAGACGTTCCGATATGAGAACATGCTTAGTATGATGATTCTGACATTAATTTGTTGGAAGACTCATTACTACAAGCTGGAAATTCCTGTCAAGGAGAATCTTCTTTAAAGGGGATTCTACCTGATCACAGGTCGGTCTTCACAGAACCGAAGGTTAAATCCAACCACCACATCGAACGAATGACAAAGCCATATTCGTTCTCCAACTTTATTGCTAACTGTTTTATTTCAGATTCATATAAAGATGGCAATGGTGGTTCCTGATTCCAGCAGAAATGTGTCAATCCACACTCCATGCTCACACTTCCAATTCATTATCAAAAACATCATGATAGATAAAAGACCTACAACACAGCTTCCGCAACTCAGATGATAGCTATCATGATCAAGAAAAGTGTGAGATTATTGGTGGCATTACTGCTATGGATAAGCTCAGAGATTATTGGTGGCTGATGATCTCAATGAAGGCTCAAAGATCACAACTTCGCATGAAGATGCTGCAAGATGACTAGAAGAAATATGTTGGATGATAACTTCAAAGAAAACTCAAAGATCATTCAAGAATAAAGATCAGTCATCAAAAGTTCACTGCTGAAGGCACAAAGATTGATGATATTGAAGAATCAAAGTCTACGAGCTATGAAGTCAAGATCCAAGGATAGAATGCTAGATTTCAGAACATTATTTCCGGGGTGACCTCCCTTAGGGGGAGATTGTTAGGAATATAAATATTCATCTAAAGACTCGGTCACCCCGAGTACTTATTAGCATTTAATAGCTCGTAGGATTATTAGTAATATTAATAGTAGATTAGTTATTATAGAACTTGTGGAGTGGGTCGGGTCTTTACCCACTGTCAGCTCGCTCTACAGCCCACTCGGGGCACAACTAGTAAGTAGTATAAATACCCCTCTCCACCTAGGGAGAGGGTTGGACCTTTCATTCTTTCTAATCTAACATCTCACTTTCTCTCTCTACAAAGGTTCCCAACTTACTTTCTCACTCTAAATTCTCTTCTTCTATTCGACCAAAGATTAATCCATATATGTTATATATGTTAGTGAACATCTTACACTTCTTCCAAGGCAATGGTAGCTGTTGATGGAGCTGGCTTTGATTGGAGCTTCATAGATGAAGAGGAGGAACCAGCCAACTTGGGATTGATGGCCTTCTCTGACTCAGAGGTACATGAGGTTATAAAATATTCAAATTCTTGTCAAGCTTTGAAAGATTATGAGTCTCTTAAGATACAATATGATAATCTTAGGACAGATTTTAATGAAGTAAACTTTAGTCTTTCTAATCATAAAAGAGGAATAGCTGTTTTAGAAGAACAACTTGTTTTTTATAGAAAGAATGAATCAAGCTTTAATGATGATATAGCTGTTTTAAAGAGGGATTTGCAACTGAGAGATGATAAGATGGGTGGACTTATATATGAACTAGAGAAACTTAAGAAAGAAAAAGAAAACATACAGTTAAGTGTTGACACACTTGAACATACATCAAAAGGAGTTCAGAAAATAATAGAGAGTCAAGTACTTAATAAAGCTAAATCTGGTTTAGGATACAAGTCTGTTGCACCCCCCAATAGAGGAATGTTTGTACCTCCAGGAATTGACTTAACTCATACAGGTTTAGAAGAGTTTAAGGATATTGATTTTCCTCGATATGGTCCTAAAACAAATGAGAATCCTACTAAATTTGTTAAGGCTGAGGATTCTTTTGTGAGTGCAAGTGATACATCACTTTCTGAGGATAAGGTGTCCTCTGGTAGGGACTCAGATGCACCAACCATAGAGGATTGGACATCTGAAGATGAGGATGATCAGGTTAAGGTTACACCTGATGTTGTTAAGGTAGAAGTGAAACATGTTCCTAAAGTGGTCAAGAATGAAAATATAAAACCAGTTAGGAAAAATGTTAGATATGCTGAGATGTATAGGTCTACAGATAGATCTTCAGTTCCTAGGGGCAATCAAAGGAACTTGAATAACTTAAAATCTCAACAACTTGGTGATGAGTTTGTTATGCAGAATAAAGTATGCTTTGTATGTGGTAATTTTGATCATTTGGCTGCTTATTGTGACTCAAACCCATGGAAAAAGAAGGTTTTTGGGAATTCAAGGGTGAATGGGAATACCAATGCAAGGGTAAATCAAAACAGTCCAACTAGATTGACTAATCCTAATGTGAATCATAAGATGACACCCAGAGCAGTCATGTTGAAGTCTGGCATTAAATCAGTTTCTACTGCTAGACAAAACAAGTGGTTTAATAACAAACAAACTGTTTCAAGTGCAAAATCATTTACAAATTATGCACAAACAGTTAACAGGCCCTTTTACAATAAACATCTTTGAATAATAAAAAATGGGTGTATAAAGTTAAACCAGCAGTTCCAACTGCTAGGCTAGCAGTTACTACTGCTAGGCCAGCAATTCCTACTGCTAGGCATATGAGTGTCAAGGGTCAATGGGGCAATGTTGTGAAGGCCTCAGCACGTTGGGTATGGAAACCTACCAACCCCAATGGTGCATCAATGACTTTCAATAGATATAATTATATTGATGCACGAGGCAGATACAAGTCAGTGATGGCTTGGGTCCCCAAAAAGAACTAAAACCTTTATTTTGTGTGCAGGAACATCCTAAAAAAGATGGAGAAGATAGAGGATACTCAGATTGTGGATGTTCAAGGCACATGAATGGTAACATGTCATACCTTTCAGAGTTTACACCTTTGGATGGAGGACCTGTTATCTTTGGAGGTGGTGTTGGTGGTAGGATTACTGGTAAAGGTATTATTAAAACTGGTAATCTTGACTTTGAAAATGTGTATTTTGTACCAGAGCTTAAGTACAACCTTTTTAGTGTTTCACAAATTTGTGATAAACAGAACAAGGTGTTATTCACTGATACTGATTGTCTTATTCTTTCTCCTGATTTCAAGCTACCTGATGAAAGTCATGTATTGCTTAAAATCCCCAGAAAAGGGTAGCACATACAGTGTTGAGATGAATAAACTTGTTCCTAAAGATGGTCTTACTTGCCTTGTTGCAAAAACCACATTGGATGAGTCAATGTTGTGGCATAGAAGGCTTGGTCATATCAATTTCAAAACCATTAATATGATTGCTAAATATGGTTTGGTAAGAGGTTTACCTAATAAAATTTTACAGAATGACCAAACATGTGTTTCTTGCCTTAAGGGTAAGCAACACAGAGCCTCTTGTAAGCCCAAGGTTCATAACTCTAATAATCAAGCTTTATACATGCTTCATATGGACTTGTTTGGTCCTACCTCTGTGAATAGCTTGAATCATAAAAGACATTGTCTGGTAATTACTGATGATTATTCCAGGTTTACATGGGTTTTCTTTTTGAGAACTAAGGATGAGACTAGTGAGATCCTTAAGTCATTTATAATTGAGGTAGAAAACCTAGCTGATAAGAAAGTTAAGATAATCAGATGTGATAATGAAACAGAGTTTAAGAACAGGGTTATGGATGAGTTTTGCAAAGAAAAGGGTATTAAAAGGGAATTTAGTGTAGCTAGAACCCCACAGCAAAATGGAGTAGCTGAAAGAAAGAATATGACCTTAATAGAGGCTGCTAGGACAATGTTAGTTGACTCTAAGTTACCTATTTCATTTTGGGCTGAAGCAGTTAGTACTGCTTGTTATGTTCAGAATAGGGTTTTAGTGTTGCAACCTCATAATAAGACTGCTTATGAACTTTTCAGAGATAGAACCCCTGCCTTAAGTTTTATGAGACCTTTTGGTTGCCATGTCACTATTCTTAATACAAAAGACCAATTAGGAAAGTTTGATGGGAAATCTGATGAAGGTTTCTTTGTTGGTTATTCTTTGCATAGTAAGGCTTTTAGGGTGTATAATAAGAGTACTAGGCATGTAGAGGAAAATCTGCACATTGAGTTTCAAGAGAATATACCAAGTGTTGCAGGTGGTGGTCCAGATTGGTTGTTTGATCTTGATATGCTTTCAGATTCTATGAATTATGTGCCTGTTACAGGTACAAATACTAACCATGATGTAGGTTCAGAAGAGGATGATGAAGATCATATCTTGATGCCAATTTTGGAAGATAGTCCATTGTGTGTTTCTTCTTCTGAGGATGGTGATAAAAAGAAGAATGCTTGTGCAAACAATGGACGAGATGGTCAAGAACAAGAAGTTCCTGAGAGCAGTACAAATGAAGTTAGTACTGCTAGGCCAAATAGAGTTAGTACTGCTGAGCCAGAAGTTTCTACTGCTGGGCAAAATAATCCTACTGCTGGTTCAAGTTCTACTACTGCTCCACAAGTTGATTCTTTTGATATGGTTGGAGCTGGTATGCACAACATGCCAATGAATTATGAAGTTCCTTCTACTCCCCATACTACAATTCACAAGAATCATCCACTTACTAATGTGATTGGAGATTTACAATCTGGTGTGAAGACTAGAAGACAAACACAAGATCCAGATCATCATGGTTTTCTAAGTGTTGTGTATGAAGAAAAACACCATGAAGATGAGAATGAATGTTTGTTTGTATGCTTCCTATCACAGATAGAACCAAAGAATGTGCTCAAGGCATTGGAGGATTCAAGTTAGGTTGAAGCAATGCAAGAAGAATTGCTTCAATTCAAGATTCAAAAAGTTTGGGTTCTGGTTGATTTACCAAAGGGCATGAGAGTGATTGGTACTAAGTGGGTATTCAGGAACAAGTAGGATGAGAGAGGTATAGTGATAAAGAACAAAGCAAGACTTGTAGCTCAAGGCTATACTCAGGAAGAAGGGATTGATTATGAGGAGGTTTTTGCTCCTGTTGCCAGGATTAAAGCAATAAGGCTTTTTCTAGCTTATGCTTCATTTATGGGATTCATGGTCTATCAGATGGATGTGAAGAGTGCCTTTCTATATGGTACAATTGATGAGGAGGTATATGTTTCTCAACCTCCAGGTTTCATAGACCCAGATCATCCTGACAAAGTTTATAAGGTGGTGAAAGCTCTCTATGGCTTACATCAAGCACCAAGAGCTTGGTATGGAACTCTGGCTAATTATCTGTTGAGGAATGGGTTCCATAGGGGAAAGATTGATCAGACTCTTTTTATCAAAAAGAACAAATGTGATATACTCTTGGTTCAAGTATATGTAGATGATATCATCTTTGGTTCTACCAAGAAGGAAATGTGCAAAGAGTTTGAAAAGCTTATGAAGGATCAGTTTCAGATGAGCTCTATGGGTGAGCTTACTTTCTTTCTAGGACTTCAAGTATAGCAGAAACCAGAAGGAATATTTATCTCTCAAGATAAATATGTAGCTGAAATATTGAGGAAGTTTCAATTTACAGATATTAAAATTGCTAGTACACCTATTGATAAGGAGACACATTTGCTTTTGAAAGATCAAAGTGGTGAAGCTGTGGATGTGCACATGTATAGATCTATGATTGGGTCTTTGTTGTATCTCACATCATCTAGACCTGATATTATGTTTGCAGTATGTGCTTGTGCAAGATTTCAAGTGAATCCCAAGGTGTCTCACTTGACTGCAATGAAGAGGATCTTTAGGTATCTTAAAGGTCAACCGAACCTAGGTCTGTGGTATCCTAAAGAGTCTCCATTTGATTTGGTAGCATTTTCAGACAGTGATTATGCTAGTGCTAGTATGGATAGAAAGTCTACAACTGGTGGTTGTCAGTTTTTGGGATGCAGACTTATCTCATGGCAGTGCAAAAAGCAAACTATGGTGGCCACTTCTATAACAAAAGCTGAATATGTGGCTGCTGCTAGTTGTTGTGCTCAAGTTCTTTGGATTCAGAATCAGTTACTTGATTATGGGTACTATTTCTTAAACACAATTATTTACATAGACAATAGCAGTACAACGTGTATCATTAAAAATCTAGGTCAACATTCAAAAACTAAACACATTGAAATTAGACATCACTTCATAAGAGATTGTAATGAAAAGAAGTTAGTCCAAGTGGTCAAAATTCATACAGATGACAACTTTGCTGACTTATTAACTAAAGGTTTTGATGTGACAAGGTTTCAGTACTTAGTAACAGGTATTGGAATGCTTAACCCTTGAAAATTCGATGTCTAAGTGTTTTTGTTACAACAAGGATATTGTACTGCTAATTGTGCTAGTTGTGTCTGCTATGTATAGTTTGTACTGTTTGTTCAATTTTGGTACTGCTTATATATGTTAGTCACTTTTGGTTAGGGGTGCAAACGAGCCGAGCCAAGCCCGAGCTTCACTATAATCGAGCTGGCTCGTCAGTTTTTTTAACGAGCTCGAGCTCGGCTCGATCCGAGCCTTTATTTTTGTGCTCGAGCTCGGCTCGTAAACTTTTCACAAAGCTCGGCTCGCTTAAACGAGCCTGATCGAGCTCGCTTTATCTGCTTCACAATCGATACCCAAACCAACCAACATCAATATAACAAATCCACTGTCCTTATACCCTCTTCGAACAACAAAAAACCATTCACATCTAAACTGAACTCAAAGGGTTGTTTGTTATAACAAAAGAAAAGAAAAAAGGAACATATAAATCATTCACATTATCTGATTCGCAAGTTCAGGTTAGTAACAAAGGAAAAGAAAAAATCATTCGCTTTATCTGATTCACATAGATCCTCACCATCTCTCCCCAACTCCAATCAACCACTTTCATGACTCGAACATCAAACAAAAAGGAACATATAAATCTCAGAAGGGTTCAATTCTTTTTAATCTTTTCAAGATTTTTTTGGTGAACTCAAATCATCACTGATCTATTTCTTGTGATATTATCCAAGTATAAAGAAAGAAATATAACAAGTATGTCACTTTCTTTCTTTGGCTCGTTCAGACAAAAACAATACATAAAAACAGAATCAAACCTACTCGAGACCCCTTTTGGAAAGGATCTTGTTGTCGAATCAAATCCTTGAAACCGGCGCTCAAAACCACAAAGGTGATTCAGTACGTGGGTTATGTTCTTGGTTCAAGTGATTCGTGGTTATAAAGGATTTATGTTTGTGCGAGTCAATTGATGTGATGAAAGAAGATGAGATGACATTATGTTGAAGATGCAATCTCAGTTTTGATGAAGAGTAGATAAGGTATTCGGTTGGAGCAGGTGAGAGAATTAGTGATTGATGGGGGCGGAAGTTTTAAGGGATAAGTGTTTTAGATTTAGGGTTATCACTGGTTATAAGTATAAGGTGTGTATGGATCGGGTTCACTTCTGTTTTGGGCTTTTCACTTGGTTATAACAGTTTGGTATGGATCCGGATTGGGCTATGATTGGAATTGGGCTCATCGATGTTGGATAGGGCAACTTATATGGGTTGCTATATGTAAGGCTCGATAAGGCTCGACGAGCCTACTCGAGCTCGATAAGTGAAGCTCGAGCTCGGGCTCGATAAGTAAACGAGTTGATTTTTAGGCTCGAGCTCGGCTCGAGCTTGACAAGGCTCAGCTCGTTTCGAGCTTTTTATCGAGTCGAGCTCAAGTAGCTCACGAGTAGCTCGGCTCGTTTGCACCCCTACTTTTGGTAACTGTCAAAAAGAAAATATCTTGTATTTTCTTTGGTTTTGGACTAATACTTGCAGGTTGAATAAATAAATGGGTTAAGAAGTTTGTGATTTGGAAAGTATGGTGCTTTGAAATGTAAAGTGTGTGATCTTAGCACACAACAAATGGTAATTGGTTCACCATGTCTAACCAACTAGTCCAGATCAAACAGTTTCTGGTAAAGACTAATCAAATCCGTTTATGGTTGATAGTTTGCCAAAAACTATATGGTAATCAACTCACCATACTTCACAGCAAAGAGTTGGCTAGTCCAAAGCAAACGGCTATTGGTAAAGACACCTCAAATCCGTTGATAGCTGATAGTTTGCTAAAAACTATAAGTGGGCAAAAAAAATTTCAAGTCCACATTGAGTTTCTACTGCTCATTGAAAATTTTTGCTAAACAGTTTGTACTGCTAGTGCAAAATTGCTTTGAAACTACTTTTATACTCTATGATTCACCTCTCTCAGGAGGTTACACACCTAGAAATGATGAGAGTCATTTGAAAATATAATGAATTGATGGAAACTTGTACAAATTGTCTGATAACATTGGATGCTGAGTTCTAGTTCTTCACAGAGTTAAAGTTCACAAGTTCTGAGTCAAGTGATGATGAAAATTCTTCCAAACAGGGGAGAATAATAGTTTTGAATCGTTTATAGCTCAGATTTGTTGATTCAAGATAAGTATGAAACTCAGGGGAGGAGAATATAGTTCAAGAATAGATGATTAATACAGAGTAAATTCAAAGATTGATTGATACTGATGAAGATAAGTTAAGTGCTGGAGTACTTGCTGTTTGATTTCTTCAAAGCTCTAAATGTGAAGAAATTCTGAAGTTATTAAAGATTGAAGATAAGTGTTTGAAAGAATTCCTCCATCATCTATATTGGAGTTTAATTCGAAAAACTTAATGATTTGCACAGAAATCAAAAGTTTAGGGGAGGATTGTTTGGAATTAAACCAACAGTTAGTACTGTCAAGCATATAGTTAGTACTGTCAAGCATGAAGTTACAACTACTGAAGATTACACTAGCAGTTCTAAGTCAGTTAGCACTGATAGCACAGATGGTTAGTACTGATTATAAGATGAAGACAAAGATAAAGAAGACGTGTGAAGATATATATAGAATAGATATTGTGTATATCTTAATATTATAGTTTGATACGTATATTAGTTTTACTTGTAAATGACTTCTGGTGCTATAAAAGAAGATCCTAGGTTAGAGTTTGTATACGATTATGTTGTTCCTCTAACACACTTAGAGTTAACTATAAAGTTAATCCATTTGTGTTTATGACTAATACAATGTATTGATTAATTCTAACAGTTAATGAAACGTTAATATAAAAACACAAAGTATTTTCAACGTTTAAATTCTTATTAGAAATGAATCAAAGAATCTATTACCCAAGTGTTTTGCGGAACAAACACTTGGGATTGAATAGACAAGGTATGGTGTCTCCTGTCTAAACTTAAGCTATGCTTAAGTGGTAACAATTTGACCCACTGAGCTATCTCAGGGATACGTTACTCTTTGTAGGAGAAAAGGGGTATTTGTGAAAGTCTAAGCTTTAATTGCACAAGAATACCTAACCCACTTTTCTCCTATCTGTTTGCTATTTATAGGAAAACATGTTAAGAGTACTGAAGAATAAAACTAGATAAACAAATAGGAAGCGTGTCTGACAACTACAACAGTAGTTGTTATTTCCAAGAACCAATAGGATTACGCTAAAAAGTCTTCGAGTGTCAGACCTTACACTTCTTCGACTTTTAGCCACTTGAGGGATGGTTTGTCTGACCCCGATAAGACTTGTTCTTATCTTCTTAAAACCTTCCCTCCTTATCCCGCCTTTTATTCAGGCTTTAGGTTCTTCAGACATTTGTCTTCAGTCTTCAGTTATTGTTGTTGAGGAGACTTGGGGTTCAGTGAGCTCTTCTCTAACGCTCACTGATCCATTACCTTCTTCTTTGTCTCAAGTGCCACTTCAGGGAGAACCGCCTCACTGTGTGGTGAATCTTTCTTCTTAGACTCGTCCTGAGCATCTTGAAGGTAACTCACTGAGTGACTGTTCACTCAGTGACCTATTGTGTTTTCGGTTGATTAACACTTAGCTTAGTTTGTATTCAAATCCTGTTTTAACGACTCTTGGGTACTGAAGGACCCAACAATCTCCCCCTATTTGGATATAAATTATGCTCAAGAGTTTTTGATCAGTTATGAGTGAGCTAATGACTTCTGCTCATACTGAATGTACTAGAAAGTAATAAAGGACATTGATATAACTAAACATTCATCATTTTATTATCTTTATAAGGGTCCTAATCTATTACAAAATACTCAGGGTTCTTGAAAGTAACCCATGAGTTCTAGTTTTGCCTTCTTCGACACTAACACCTCCTTGTCAGGTCGATCATTCATCATTCTATCCAGCAGCCTGACAAACTCCTCATTTTCAGGACTCTTTACACGAAGCGCCATTAGCTTGTATGCAAGGAGAGTTGTCATTTCCAATAGATTGATGTCACTCACTCTTTGAAATGCTGGCTGATCAAATTCATCAACAAAGAAGATACCGTACTCAGGCTCCTTGATGACTCGGTTAGGTACGAACTTGACTCCCTGAGGGGGAATCCTATTGCAGTGAAGAGCAGCTATGAATTGTTCAGGTTCCTGACCCACAGCTTTTCTTTTCCTCCCGGTCTTCTGAGTAGGTTCAGGGATTGCTAGTCCCTGAGAAGCAAGTGCCTTCTCATGATCAATACCCAAACTCTTGGCTACCCTTTCCAGTTCTTCATATTTGGAGTTCAGGGTCTTGATAAGAGATGGGGCATTCTTGCTTTGTGTCTTCTTCCTCAGGATTGGCATCATCATATCCCATTCCCTTAGCCCAAAGTCTGAGAATTTGAAAGGCTGGTAAACCTCAGACTTCCTTGGTCCCCTGTGTATTGTTATGCTTAAGGGCTTGGTGGGGGTAATGGTTATGTCGGTGATTTTGCCTTCTCCCTTGGTTTTTGTCATATGCCACATGTACCACTCATAGGTTCTTTTCCTCCTTTCTTCTTTCAGCTTGGCTTGCTAATTATGTTCCTGAAGAAGTTCAGCCTGAAGCTTGAGGAATTCATCTCCCTGGATGTTCTTTTCAGACTCCTTGATCACTTCCTTAGCAACCTCAACAATAATGGGCCTGTTGAGTTGCTTGTCCTTTTCTTTGGCCCTTCTGATGTCTTGTTGATGCAAGACTTCGGCCACTTCAGTTGGTGTCCCAAATAAGGTTCTTCCTCCATCCAATTCAACCATAAAAGGTGCATCAGGATCTGCACGCTTTTCGGTTGATGCCAAAACTAATTGTGCTTGAGGAGAACTGTCAGTCACCAAGATTCCCTTCTCTTTATCAATGGGAGGGGGTTGACTGGTGGAAGTTTCAGGGACAACCACCATTGCTGATGAAGGATCAGGAGTTGGTTCAATTTTCTCCCCCTCAGCAGATACTGTTATATGATTGGAGAGGCATTTAATGCCAAGTGAGAATGTGGTGGCCCATGAGGTGCATGCCAGAAAGGCAAAAGAACAAATATTCTTATATTAAATAAGAATTCAGTTACCAACCTCGGACATTTACTAACTAGATACTTAGAGCATTTAAGTTAGCATTGAATGTCATCTGAGGGCCCTGAATGATTTTATCATTCAGTGAACCTGTTTGTTCAGGACTTGGGTTTAGTCACTGATAGTTCAAGGGTTCAGGAACTTGGGTTTAATTCCTGAGGTCCAAGGTTTCAGGAACTTGCGTTTAGTTCCTGAGGTTCACTGATCCTTTTCACTGAAGAACACATTGAGTCAGGGAACTGGGTTTTCAGAATTTACACTTATTTGGATGGAATCAATCAGTGGACTGATTCTCAATATCCAACATTCCTAGTTCAGCTTTCAGTCTTGTGAAAGTTGGTTCATCCAATGGCTTGGTGAATATATCAGCTAGCTGATATTTAGTAGGAATGAAGTGTAATTCTATGTCACCATTCATGACATGGTCCCTGATGAAATGATATCTAATATCAATGTGTTTTGTTCTCTGATGAAGAACAGGGTTGTTTGAGATTGCAATTGCACTTGTGTTATCACAAACGATGGGTACCATCTTGTCTGAGTGGGTTGACTCATCACTGTGATTGTTTGGTTCCTGAGCACTTTGTACTGACTGAATGATTTCATCAGTACTTCTTTGTGCTTCAACAAACTCAGTGATGGTTGGGTAAGGAAGGTTGTGGGGAATGATGTAATAGGAGATGTCAGCATTTGCTTGGTACTGAGTGGAAGGACCATTTTCAGGATGATGTTCATCAGGAGGGTATCTTGATGATTCATCAATACCTATCTCTTCCACTGAGTTGTTAGATACACTGATTGCATCAGTGCTCTCATCAAAGGTAACATGAAATGTTTTCTCAGTATGCTGTCTCCTAGTGTTGAACACCTTGAAGGCCTTTGAGACAAGGGAGTATCCCAGGAAGTATTCATCATCAGCTTTGGCATCAAATTTTCCTAAGTGATCCTTGTTATTATGAATAAACACAGGACACCCAAAGACATGAAAGTAGATGATGTCAGGGATTCTTCCCTTGAATAACTCATAAGGAGTTTTGCTATGTCTCTTGACAATGATGGATCTGTTTTGTGTGTAACAGGCAGTCTTTACTGCTTTAGTCCAGAAGTGTTTGGAAAGGACTGATCCATTTAGCATTGTCCTAGCTGCTTCAATGAGTGTTCTATTTTTCCTTTCAGCCACCCCATTTTGTTCAGGTGTGTAGGGTGAGGAAAAATTTTGGGAAATTCCTTTCTCATCACAGAAACATTCAAGTTCATAATTTTTGAACTCTGTTCCATTGTCAGTCCTAATCTGTTTGACCTTGATGTCATTTTGATTTTCAATGTTCCTGACAAAGGACATAATAGTTTCAGCTGCCTGACTCTTTTTGATCAGGAAGTATACGCAAGTGTATCTTGAGTACTCATCCACAATGACCAGAGTATACTTCTCATGGTTAATGGATCTAGGACTAATTGGTCCAAATAGATCCATATGGAGAAGATGTAGGCAGTTCCTGATGAAAAAGTTGGTTTTGGTTTTAAAGGATGCTCTGTGATGTTTACCTTTTTCACAAGCTGAGCATGGTTTATCCTTTGAAAACACAAGAGATGGTAAGCCAAGGACCTTGTTTTGTTTCACAAGGTTGTTTATGTTTTTGAAGTTCAGGTGGGAGAGTCTCTTATGCCAAAGCCAGTTGAGAGTATCAGTGGCCTTGGTAAAGAGACAAGTTCCATTCTGAGTCAGACTGGACATGTCTAACACATAAACATCATGTCTTCTTGGTGCAATAAGGACAACTTCCTTATTAGCATTGAAGATGATTCCTTGCTTATCATCAAACTGAACTATGTATTTAGCATCACATAGTTGACTGACACTGATCAAATTGTATTTAAGACCATTTACATAAGCTATCCTAGTAAAGACTATACCATTGCAGTTGACTGAACCATAACCTTCAGTGAGACATGATGAGTTATCAGCAAATATCACTTTGGGTCCTGATTCATCCACATACTTGTGCAGATACTCTTTCACACCAGTCATGCTCCTTGAACATCCACTATCTAGATGCCAAACAGGATCCCTGGCATGTCTCTGCACAAATGTAAACTGGGCTAGTTCTTTCTAGGACTCCACTTCTTGGAGGACTTAGCTTTGGGGGTCTTTTTAACATTTACAATTGATTTATGGTCAGTGGTGAAGTGGACTGAGCTACCACAAATTATGCATTTGATTGCAGATGTAGATTCAGTAGACTGAGAGGCTGACATTGTCATACCTATTCTGGCCTAAATGACCTTATTACGTCCTGAGGTGTCATGAGTGGGACCTCCACTATTTTCACAATAAATGTCAATTTGACAATCCTTAGGATGGTGGTCATTGAACCCACAGTAAGGGCAAGTTGCAAAAGGCTTGGCCTTTTGTTTCTGTTTCTGTTTAGAATCAGAAGGGTAGTTTAAAGACTGAGCTTTAAGGCTTGCCATCTTTGATGTGACTGAGTGTGTTTTGTGATCAGAGGTCCTGTGATCATCCTTTTTGCAAATCATGCAGTAAAGGATTCAATAGCAATCATTAGTGACATGATTGGTATAGTTACACAGCTCACATCTTTTCAGGGGTTTGGAGGGTTTGGGTTTGGTGCTTGAGGAAGCTGGTTTTTGTTCCTTCTTAGATTGAGAAGGTTTCTCAGAAGATGCAATCTTCTCACCCAGCTTCCGGACCATTTCAGCCAACTGATCAAATTTTGAGTCAGGGCTTTGGGTTATTACTTCAGAAGGGACTGAAGTTGATGAGTCATCAGTACTTACTGAGACTTCAAGGGTTGGTCTTTTCAGGATTGTTTTTCCCATTCCTGACCTCTCCTTTGGAGGGTGTTGGGAGTAGACCATTTGTTGGAGGCCTAAGTTTAGTGCAGCACCCTGAAGGGTATTCAGTGGAGGGAGTGGTGGATATGAATTTGATTCAGGCTCACTTACTAACTCAGTACTACTGAGTTGGTCAGAGAGTCCAAGCATATTTTTCAAGGCCTGACTTTCAGGAAGCAAGATCTTTCCAGTCTCAAAGTTTGGTAACTTACTGACTGGGTTGTCCCTGACAATCCAGTCATTTGACTTGGGAAGCATTTCTTGCTCAAATGATATGCCAGCTGAAACAAAGGTCAATTTACTGGGACTCACATAGGGGTTAACCATGAGATGGTTAATTCCTATTGTTTTCCTAGGGATTAAACCCACAGTATCAAAGACCTTGGGGTTCTTTTTGGTCCAGCCTTGGATGACAGCCTTTTCTTTGTTAAGTTCAGTTTATAGGGCTTGGTTTTGTTTCAAAATTTCAGTGTTCTGAATTTGTAGAGTAATTGTTTCTAATTTGGCTTGCTTCAGTACAAGCAATTCATCTCTACATTTATTCAATTCTGACACTATATTGTTATATTTTGAAAGCAGGTTAAGCCTTTGTTCCTCAACAAACTTAAGGTCTACACAAATATAATCCATGTAAGACTGCCAATCAGAATTATCATCCATATAAAGTAAAGTGTTTACCTTCTTCATGGTGATGTTTACCCACTCTCCATTCCTTGCATGGCTTTTCCCAACAGCCACCTGATCACCTTCAGAGAGTGCCATCAGTGCACTCACTCTAATTTCCTCATCTGAGGAGACATCTTCTTCATCCCAGTCATAAGCTTCAGCTACTAAAACCTTGTTCTTTGCCTGAACAGGTTTGGATGTTTGAGCAGCCTGAGACACAAAGGGATTGGTTTCAAGAATTGCAAGTTTAGCCTTAGCTTTCCTATATTTTGCTTCAAAGTCTTTTTGACCCTTGTTTTGAAATTGTTGGGTCGACTGAAACATTCTAGGTTGAAACTTGCTAGTTCCTGAGGAACTATTTCCTGAAAATTTGTAAGAGGGTTCTGAGATGGTTTTAGAATAACAGTCCCTAGCAAAATGACCCTTTTTACCACAATTAAAGCATTTAGTGGTTTCATTTGCTTTTCCTTTTGAAAAGTTGGACTGGTTTCTTTTGATGAAATGTTTTGAACTAGCAAAGAGTGCCCTCTCTTGGAATTCTAAGTTTAAATCTTTTAGGTACTCATCACTAGTCCTTTCATCAATTTCATCCTCATAATCCTCTTGGAAATCCTGCACAACACCATTAGTATAAAAAGCAGTTGATATGGGTGTGGAGGTCAAGACCTTTTTGGACTCGAGAGCTTTTGAGATAGGGTATCTCCTTGAGATTAAGTTGTCTTCATAGACAAACTTCCCATAGATCTCAGGGAGCTCAAGAGTCTGAATGTGATTAGCATTCCTCAGGCCTTGTGAGAAGTTTAGCCACTTCTCAGGGAGACTGTTGACAAAGCCAACATTTGTCTCATGCTTAGACAAAACTACACCATCATTTGATAGTTCGTTTATCAAAGTCTTGTATATGGTATAAGTCTGAGAGAGACTTTCAGAGTCTTTTGCCATGAAAGTATTATACTCAAGTTTCAGGTCCATGACCCTGTTTTCCTTGGTATCTGAGGGACCCTTAAAGCTATTGACCAAGTCATCCCAAGTTTGCTTGGCTGTTGAACAGTTGATGACTTATTCCATTATATCGTCAGGAAGACAAGATATAATGATGCTTTTCAGGCGTTGGTCTTGATTGACCACCCTCCTCTCATCAATGGTCCATTGAGCCTCAGGCTTGTTTAGCCCTTCAGCAGTCTTTGGGACATAGGGACCATCTTTGAAACAAGAGATGTAGTATGGTTCCATACCAGTCAAGTAGCAAAGCATTCACTTTTTCCACTTGCTAAATTTTCCAGCTTCAAGTCTGGGTGCAACAGCTGAAAAGCTTCCACCCTTTTTGTTGACTAGCTGGGGCACATTAATATCAGCCATAGTAGGATCTTGGTTTTAAAAACCTTGAGCACTCTTGGTTATTTTTGAAAGATTTTATAAACCAGAGGCTCTGATACCACTTGTTGTTCCCCTAACACACTTAGAGTTAACTATAAAGTTAATCCATTTGTGTTTATGACTAATACAATGTATTGATTAATTCTAACAATTAATAAAACGTTAATATAAAAACACAAAGTATTTTCAACGTTTAAATTCTTATTAGAAATGAATCAAAGAATCTATTACCCAAGTGTTTTGCGGAACAAACACTTGGGATTGAATAGACAAGGTATGGTGTCTCCTATCTAAACTTAAGCTATGCTTAAGTGGTAACAATTCGACCCACTGAGCTATCTCAGGGATACGTTACTCTTTGTAGGAGAAAAGGGGTATTTGTGAAAGTCTAAGCTTTAATTGCACAAGAATACCTAACCCACTTTTCTCCTATCTGTTTTCTATTTATAGGCAAACATGTTAATAGTACTGAAGAATAAAACTAGATAAACAAATAGGAAGCGTGTCTGACAACTACAACAGTAGTTGTTATTTCCAAGAACCAACAGGATTGCGCTAAAAAGTCTTCGAGTGTCAGACCTTACACTTCTTCGACTTTTAGCCACTTGAGGGATGGTTTGTCTGACCCCGATATGACTTGTTCTTATCTTCTTAAAACCTTCCCTCTTTATCTCGCCTTTTATTCAAGCTTTAGGTTCTTCAGACATTTGTCTTCAGTCTTCAATTATTGTTGTTGAGGAGACTTGGGGTTCAGTGAGCTCTTGTCTAACACTCACTGATCCATTACCTTCTTCTTTGTCTCAAGTGCCACTTCAGGGAGAACCGCCTTACTGTGTGGTGAATCTTTCTTCTTAGACTCGTCATGAGCATCTTGAAGGTAACTCACTGAGTGACTGTTCACTCAGTGACCTATTGTGTTTTCGGTTGATTAACACTTAGCTTAATTTGTATTTAAATCCTGTTTTAACGACTCTTGGGTACTGAAGGACCCAACAGATTATTTGATAGAGCTTTAAGGTTTTTGTAACCCTAGTGATAAACAAAAGATCACTCGTATTGATAATAATATTGAAGCTATTTGATTGTTTTACACATTGTGTTCATACAATTACTGTTAAATTCATTCATCACACAAACAATCTTCTAAGTATTAGCTAGCAAATTCCTTGTGCTAGTTAATATATACTCAAAGTATTTTCAACATAAGGAGTGTGTTTAGATCCTATCACATTTGTTAAGTGTATATAAATGGAAAGTTGAGTGTGCTAAATTATAAACAAGTTTAATTATAATAAATTATAAGTTTAATTAGTGTTTACCAAATGCATTTTAAAAAAGGAAATCTTGAGTGTATTAAATACACGTTAAATGCATTTGTTTACAAATTAAAATTAAAAGATGCTTAGTGGTGGCATCCATACCTCCCAAAAAAACTCATACCTCCCAACCCACCAATAATATCATTCCACCTCACTCACACTTTTTTCATACCTCCCAACCCTTTTTTAGTGGCAATGGTCACTTTTTTCATACCTCCCAAACCACCAACTTTTTATTTTTTATTTTTTATTTTCATAAATAAATAATTTAATAAAAACATAATATTTCATTAATAATTAAAATAAAAATACATAATACTTGGAAAAAAAAAACATAATTAATAGAAAATTACATAATACGTAAAAAATAAATGTAAAACTATTTATTATGTATATATAAAAGATAAAAAGAAACAATTTATTTATTATGTATATACTCCCTCCGTCTCAATTTAATTGTCCATATTTCCTTTTATGGATGTCTCAAATTAATTGTCCACTTTCCTTATTTAGTAAAAACTAGAGAATCTAGTGGAGGAATATTCCATTTTAGTGGTTGAAAATTAAAGTAGCCCCACTTTTATTAAACTTTGTGTTTTCTCTCTCCTGACAAATAAATTGAGACGGAGGGAGTATAAAAGAAAAAAAGCAGTCGATACCCTCAATTTTTATTCCACTAACTAATCTTTTTTATTCATAGAAATATTACTATAATTGAAATAATAAAGATAATATCCTTCTCTTCCTTCTTCTTATCTCCCTTCCACGTCCAATCTGCCATTCTTCAAAAGCTCAAATACTCATTCATTCTTCCTTTTTATTCCACTAACCAACGGCTCTTTTTTTTTTTTTTTTTTTTCTCCAACGTTCATTTCATAAATGCATTTCAAACGGATACTTTCTCCAAACCGCAGCAGTGAACATACCCGCTGAACCAAAACCGCCCACCCAAACTGCTGGGGTGGCGGCGGTGTTCCCCGGCGGTTTGGGGCAAACCGATGGCCAAACCGCCATGGCTGCCAGTAAAATTAAAAGACCCTTAGTGGTCATCCATTAACAAATCCTTTTAATAAAAGGTATATTTACTCAACAATAGTTAGACCGATTATAATCACAAACTTTTATTTTATTTTTGTGTTAACATGCGTTGTACATATGTTAGCATTAAAAAAAATAATAAAAATAAAAATAAAAAAGTCTTTACTAACATGATATATCTAAATGTGTAGAAATGTAATAATGTTGTTTTCACATTTTTTTCTTGGGTACGAGGGTAACTGCCCCTGAACCATCCGGTCAGATCTGGACCCTAAAGAGGGCGAGGCCATTACTGAAAACCAATAAATAACTAATAATGTCTAGAACACTTTGGGCTTAACAAATTGCGTTTATGGGAATGAAACTTTATGGATCATGTTTAAAACAAAGACAGTTTTTGTAGACGGGTTAGGTTAGGTTACAAGTCGTAAGTTCAAATCATATTTCCAGCATTACCAAATACCAATATAAACGGGTACTCACGAGTTACGACGGCGGGTATCCGTGTAGTTAAATTTTTCTGCGAGCAAATGTCTTTATATCATACATGTTTTGTGAGAAAAGTTTTATGATGGTGTTGCTAAAATATTCCATGTTGATGAATAAATGAAGAACACTTTTTATTTGTAGTTGGTAATTGTATCGTGTGTAATCTAACTTTGTAACATTGGTCGCAAATAACTTTCATGTTCGCTTCTAGTGTTGGCTGAAATTAGAAAATTATAAATAACAGGGTAGTTGGAAATATTAAATGATAATCAAATGTAGCATGACCGGAAATAATTGAATGATAATCAAGGATAATAGTCATTTTACTACGCTGAACAATATGGTTCGCTCTTTATACGTAGTATAGTGTATAGATATAGATAATAACACATCAAATGTTTTTCCCATAGTAATAAAATTAAACTTTTTAAGTCATTTTTGAAACAATGTTTTTCCCATAGTAATAAAATTAAACTTTTTTGAATCACATGAAAAAGAAGGGTTTTGTTTTGTTCATATCTATTTTAATGATTTTGTTTTCTTTAGTGAGATATCAATAAGATTCGGACCCAGATTAACTCCTAGCATATGATATATTTTGTAGGATCGCCAAGAGTTATCTACATACCTCCAGGAAATACATTGGTGAAACGCGTGACGATGACAGTTTTCTCAAGTTACCAAGTTTGCAAGGTGTTTCATTTACTCGAGTACTTGTAACCTAGCTGGCTCGAAAGTCATCAAGGTAGGAAAAAGGCGATATGTTCTCACCTTTATGAGACACAATGCTTGCGCATACACATACACATACACAAACGCATGCACATCATATGTGTAAATCGTGCACCAGCCACACAAGATCAACCAAACACGTACCAAGTAAAAACACACAAACACATACTCAAACAAGATACGATTCATTCAACCAACATAAACTCCATAAACTAAAATCCAAAACGCTATAAACGTTTGACAAATTCAGCCAATTCCACCACCTACTCGACAAGACTAAGAAATAAACAGAACTGAAACAGATGAAAGAACATAAACGAAAACAACATTGATATCAAAAGCTACTTCGCTCATAAACTAAACCCCCGGAACCCAAATGTCTAAACCACTTCACTTCACTCCAGTTTGACACCCGCACTCAAGCGACACCATGGTAACCTGCAGATTCAAGCAACACTGCCTTAACCTGATCCGGATGAACATCTTGACCTTCTTTGCATTGCTACAAAAAAAAAAAAAAAAAAAAAAACAAAAAAAAAACACACACACAGTTAAAAAACAACACAAAATATTATTAGATGATATAAATGAATCAAAAAAAGAAATCACATAAAAATGATATAGAATGTAACCTCAGCTCGAAAAATATCAAGAACGAAACCATTGAAGCAACTTATAACAGCTTGTTGAATGTCCAAACCAAGATTATCAAGAGCCCTCATGGTCGACAACAGCAAACCGGGCCTCCTACTGCAAAACATATGTATATTCACCGCTCTTCCTTCCCTCTGCCTCACTTCAACCTAAAATAATCACAATAAAAAAACTGACATTTTATAAAATAAGCAATCATGATATAAAGGTGTGTTGGAATTGCTTATTTAAGCGCTTATCAAAAGCAGATTCAAGTGTTTGATAAGACTGTTTTCAAGTAGACAAGCACTTCAAAATAAGCAATCCCAAACACGGCCTGATTAAAAGTATGTTGAACTGTTATTACTCTTGCGGGTTGTTGGCCAGTTGGGCTAGGCATTGTGGTGGCGCAAAGTTCTTCCTTAATCCTCGTGGGGAGGCTGGTGGGAGTTGGGGTAAGAGGGTAAAACCCAGGGGCGCCAGCAGCCATTGTGGCAGCTGCTGTAGGTGTCAGTGATGAGCTTGCTGGGGTTGCTTCAAGTTCATGGTTAAGATCATTGATCTTCTGAAGAAGCTCCTTCAAATACTCAATGGCATCTCCAAGAATTGAAGCTCTATCCATCTGAAAATAGAAACATTTATGGTGGTCATGAGTTTATGATGATTTTATTAATATCCATTATTGGAATCTATAAAGATATTCATAATAAAAACATGTTCATCATGAGCTTCATAAAGATATACAACTTTTTAACTTAATGATGTTGTATTGGAATATTTAATTAAACACTTTTTGAATATTTAATTAACTCAAACACACTTTTTGAATAAACTAGTATCTCAAACTGACTTTTTTACCTTCAATGATTGTCAGTCTATTACCAAAAAAATGTAGTTATCACATAATCATTTTCCTTGTTAACAAAAAGGATCATCATTTTCGGATAAAAAGAAAGTTACAAAGATCATATTCTTCATAGTGTTTCAAAAAAGACTCTAAAAGTTTAATCTTTTGTACAAACAAATTTAGGGGAGATTTTGGCAACTAAATAACCAAAACATATACTTTGTACAAAGCTGTTACGGCCGTGTTTGTGATTGCATTTTGCATACAGCTGCGAAAATGCAATCACGAACACCCGTTACTACAAACCAATAATCCAAAACCCATAATTTTACTCAAAAATTTAAAACTACAGTACTAATCTACTACAGTATCATCTTAATAAAGGCAAACAACTTTTAAACAAAAAACAAAATTTTACTCAAAACGTTACTACAAACCAATAATCCAAAACCCATAATTTTACTCAAAAATTTAAAACTACAGTACTAATCTACTACAGTATCATCTTAATAAAGGCAAACAACTTTTAAACAAAAAACAAAATTTTACTCAAAACGTTACTACAAACCAATAATCCAAAACCCATAATTTTACTCAAAAATTTAAAACTACAGTACTAATCTACTACAGTATCATCTTAATAAAGGCAAACAACTTTTAAACAAAAAACAAAACAATCAAAAAAATAGCAAAAAGTGAAAAAAACCGTAGACCCTCACCTTGCTTATTTTAGGCACCACTGACCTAAGCATATAAAGCCTATCATTCAACTTCTTCCTCCGTCGTCTCTCCGCCATCAAATTCTTCGCCGGCAACCCTTTCTTCTTCCCTTTACGACCACCACCGTCACCACCACCACCATTAGCAACAGCAGTAAACTCATCAGAATCATAATTCAAACCAGACCCATCCAAACTCACTTCATCCCAGCTTCCACTCTTCCCCTTCCCCAGCATTCCGGCACCGGAAAACTCACCGGCGCCGGGAATTTCGCCGGAGTTTCGTTTCAAAGCCCTTTTTTGGAACAAAGTTGGTGGAGTACCAGTAGGAGTAAAATCCTCCAAGGGTTTAAGCATTTTTGACCGGTTCAGCATTAAACCGGCGGTTGACCCGTTTTCTAAAAACGGGTAACCCGGTGAACCGAACCCGGTTCCGGGCATTTGAGCCAAAAGGGTATCCGAAAAAGGTAAACTTGGGTTCAAATTTGTGATACCCATATGGGTTTGAGTTTGTGAGCCTAAGTCACAAAAATTTGGTAACATATTAAAGGTTTCATCTAATGGGTTGTGGTTTGGGTTAAAAAGTGATGAAATTGTGTTGGGTTTTGGTGGTATGTAAAATGGGTGGTTTTGAAAAGATGAATTTGGTGAACATGAAGATGTTGTTGAATCAACTTGTGTTAAAAACCAATTGTTTTGAGTACTAATGTTTGTGTTGTTGTTTTCAAGTTGAACATCATCAAGTAATGTCTTAAGCTCATTGTTGTTGTTGTTGTTTGTTTGGTTATTTTCATCATCATTCATCCAAGAAACACTATTAACTCTAGACAACATTTTTGTTTATAAAAAATGTTACTAAAAGTTGATAGTTATTTTTAGAGTATGATATGAAGATGATGATGGGGATGTGGAAGAGGGAATAGGGAAAAATGGGGATTTTATATTGGATTTGAATGGCAAAAAGTTTAGATGAAAAAACGTTACTTTTGTGGTGATATGATTATAAGCTTAGCTGGATACATGGCAGTTTTGTAATGTACAAGCTGTAATGCGTAAGGTACTTGTGTTTGTTTTTCTGTTGGGTATATGTTTTGCTTTTGAGCCTCCATATATGGAAAAGACACTTCTTTTTAAAATAACATCAACAAGTGCGTTGCGATAGCGGGTATCCAACAATCAAAATTTTCAGCGACTAATAATTTTTTTATTATAATTTTTTCTTAACTAATGTGTATAGTATTATGGAGTTAATAGATACTCGATCATTCTTTATTACGATAATAAATATAACAAGAGGCGTTTGTTGAAAAAAAAAACAAAAATATAAGAAAAATGACATAAACGACGATAAAGAGAAAAATATAAAACACATGGCCATTACGCTTAAAATATTAAGGTAATTAAAGGGTCATTACGCTTTTGTTAGAATAAATTATTATAAAATTAAAAAAGAAAATATATCTATATATGATTGGTTTGTATCGTGTCAAATAAATGATGACCATATTAGTTAGTAGCTTTCCTCATTTGTATAATTTGTTTAATAATTGTATTTTTCATGTAACGTGTTTTATTAGTTATAGTAATTGTAGGTGTTTAAAACACAATTTCATAATAAATAAATGTGTATGGTTAATATTTTAAGACTTTCATTTGAGAAGGTCACGAATGCTTTATGATGCAGTAGATATTACTATTTTTTCAATTAGGCGTTCATTCGTGGATAAGACCTGATTTTTTTTAACATCAAATTGTTATAGTTGCTATATTTGTGGCTAAGTGTTTCGTGTAATATGTGTGTTATATCATAAAGATTGTGGTTAAGTTACCATGACAAAGATCTAGTAGTTTTAGAAAAACATTAAATGAAAGAAATTCACATCATTTTAAAAAACAAATTGTGAGTTTTAGAAACAATAATAAGATCATAAAAGGATCTCGAATAATGTATATGGGATAATAAAACAGGGTTTTGAAAGTTAATCAACCTCTCAAAATACTTTAAAACTTGCCACGTGGAAATTAAACCTGATCTACGGCTGTGATGCATTTCACCCTTCAAACATTTTACCCGGTCAGTTTTTGGGTGGAATTCCTTTGGCATCCATCATTCTGTGTATCCCCACAATTTGTCCTCTCAAAACCCTATCCCACAAATCCTAACCGGAAAAATTAAAAATTAAAAAAACAATTTTGGTTTATTAGATTTTGATTTTCATCCTCAAACCCTCACCGGAAAAGTAAAAAAACAAAATCAAGATTTCAGAAACCATATTCAATCGAATGAATCTTATCATCCCAATCACAAAACCCTAACTAAAACACACAAATCACTAAAACTGGATCAAAACCCTAGAAAGAAAACCCCCAGCCCCCAAAAAAAAACGGACCTGGGAAGGAACTAAAAACATACAACAACAATGTTCTGATGATGACATAAAGGTACAATTTTTGTTGATGATTTATGGTTTAATGTATAATTTTTTAAAATTGTGTTAATCCGAGTTATAAAATCATGTTTTCCATTTCATCAAGGTTGTGACTGGTATGTTGTTGATTGAAGAATTCGTTTGGAGAATCATGTCGAAAAAATGCGATCTCACATCCCAACATGGTTATGGGAATAAATAAATTTAGGCTTAATGTATGATCAGAAAATCGAACACAAAATTTAAGGTAAGAATTTTGGCTCAATTAAATATTGTAATTTTACATGTTTTCATTATCAAAGAAAATGATTAGGATATTAAATTTTACAAACACCGTTGCATTATGCTGCTGTTTGTGATAGAGAATGTATCCCTGAGTTGCTTGTGAAAAAAAAATGCTGATACAAGTTAAAAAGATGATGAAGGTAACTACTCTTCTGGTTTGCGATTCTTATTTATAAATTATAAAAGAAAAGTTAAAAATAATGAGATTAGGTCTACTCTAAATATGCACTTCTACGACAACTGGTACCCATCGAATGGTCTGGTATTGGCAATAAGTTTAGAGGACATCAATACATAAAAAGAGCATACTTGATTCAATCACTTACTGCAAGAATAAAGTTCTCAGGTAATAGTTTGCAAGAGGTTCTTTTAGAAGTGGAAATATTGTCAAACTGAAAATGGGTAACCTTTAAGTATTTAATGCAGGTCTAAACGGATAGTTTTTGAATCATGACTTGCTGCTTTTAGTAACAGCTTGCTATTGCAGCCTGCAGCCTACTATCGCTGTTGTTGGACAATTGCTATCGGTGTTAAATGGGTTCGATTAACAAGTTATGAGCTTCAAGAAACTATACCAATCATTTAATGGTTAGTAAAACTGGAAGCGGCCGGCCACCAGGAAACAACATTCCATTGACTAGACGAGGTACACTATAGTTAGGGACTTTCGATAAGTTACAAAACAGCATGGATAGCATTGGTAAATATTATTGCTCATTTATTAATTATATTATGGTTTTGGTATACCTTTTTATATCTTTTTATATCCATGATTATAGGCATGATTTGTTTTGAATTCTTCATAACATTTTAGTCCATGATTTGTTTTGCTAAGTTTTAGATGAATTTGATTTTGAAATGAAATCTTGAAAATAACTTTACTTATCATGATTTTGCTAAGTATGTGATATATTAAGGATTCGAGTAAAATGTTACATGACGAGGTTAAATTGTAGGTGAAGCCGTGAACAAGCAGGCAAGGAACATGTACTTTCTCCTTGCAAAGTTCAGTTTATGTGATCTTAAATTTATGATGTTTATGATGTGTTGTTGGATTATATTGCGATGTTTTATAATAAATATATGGGCTCAAAATTTAGAGTGAAAGTTTTGGTAACTACTCATACACGAAAGTGTGTTTAAGCACCATATTATCAGATACTTGCTAGACTAAAGTTCCGTTTATGTGATCAACAGAGAACTTGGTAGACTAAATATGTGAAAACTATTTTTTAGTTAACTTGAAATTATATGTACTGGAGTCCATAACTGTTTAAGCACCATATTATCATCACGTTTTGTTATCTTAAGCTTAAGGTTTATAGGTTCAACAACCAATCCTGCATTTGTTAATTTAGAGATGCACAAAAGGATCGGGCCTTGAGTAGTATAGCTGAAATTACTTTTAAGGAGTAATTGGCTGGGAATGCTAAAAAACTTTCAAACTGAGATATCTATCTACTGTTTTTTCTAAAATTGCAGATAGTGAGGGCTGGAGCCCTTTGCATTGGGCTGTCGATCATGGCCACGTCGAAGCTGCAAAATTGTTCTTAGATTAGGAACTCCAATGTGAACTTAAAGGTAACATCTACTTCAAATTGGGTTGATTTAGGCTATGTTTAAACTTCCAACGGCTCTATGGTTCCAAAGTTAAAAAGTTCTTGAAACGATTTGGAAGTACACATCATTGTTATTATTGTTTTGAACCTTATTTTATGCAAATAAAACTTTCAAATATTAATTTTGATTTATGGAAATTTGATTGGAAGTCCCATGTGTCACAGGAAAAAGTCATGAGAGACCTCCAAATTTCGCTCGAAAATATCAAAATGGCCACACAAGAATTTAGTCAAAAGAATTGTGTTGGAAGTGGTAGAGATTGGAAGGTATACAAAGGAGAACTCTCACATGCTAAAGCTAATGCTAATGCTACTACTAGACGTACCACCATTGTTGCAAAGCAGTGGATACACAAGTATGGTAAAGAAAATAATCAATTTCGGACAGAACTTGATATTCTTTTTAATCACAAGCATGATCAATTTCGGACAGAACTTGATATTCTTTTTAATCACAAGCATGAAGATATTATAAGTCTTGCAGGCTATTGTGATGAACAGGGTGAAAGAATTATTGTTTACAAGCATGCGTGTAATGGTATCCTTGATGAACATCTGAACAATGTGAGTCTGACATGGATTAAACGGCTACAGATATGCATCGATATTGCATGTAGATTAGACTTAATTCTTGTGTGAAACTTTCAAACTGAGATATCTATCTGTTGTTTGGTGTCGGTAACGCGGTTGTGGTGCTACTTGCTGTGTTTGCTCATTATACTCTATCGAGAAAAGGTAAATTCTCTTTATGCTGAATTTGATTTATTTGTTGCAATTGGAGAATCGTGTATGTGAAGCTGTGCGATGCACTATATTCTTATGTATTGTTGGGTCAATTTTCGTTATGTTTCTTTTACTAACATGTCGAAGGGACAAAACGAAAACTGGTTTGCTGAAATGGAAATGGGTCAATAACTCACCCGCTGTGTTTTTTAATGCATATTTCTTCACAAAGTGTTTAGTACAAGGTTGTGCTGTATTTTTTGTATCCGAATAATCTGATTTCTTTAATCATATTTGACATGTTATTTATGGTTGAAATTAATAAATAAAATCCGTACAAAACATGTTTTAGTCTGACCCATAGGAAAACTTACCCGTTTGGCATGTAACTCAACCTGCTCAACTAGCCCATTTCGCCTTTCTAAGTTATTAGGTGCCGAGAATTCAAAGCTAAACTGTCTAATTTTGGACCTGGCTAAGTTATTAGGTGCTGGGAAGAGTCATAGCACGACCAGAGTAATGGGAAAATTTGGATATGTTGCTCCATAATATGCAAACAATGGGCTATTGAATGAGAAGAGCGATGTGTATAGTTTTGTAGTTCTGCTTTTGGAAGCAATCACAGGACGAAATTCAGTAGATTATGGACGTCCAGTAGAAGAGGTGCATAAGCATTGTCTCATAAGTGTAAGGTGTGTAACAACTTAATGTACTGTTTAAAGAAAATACACCTTTCAAACCACATTAGGGACTGGTGGAGTTTGGCTAATGGTTGATGTGCAGGTATTGGTAACAATCCTTACCAGTTTCATTAAATTGCAGAATCTGTTTCTAAGTTATTTTATCCTTCTTGTCATTGTTTTATAGGGTGGAAATGGAGCTAATGATGTGCATATACAAGGAAACTATTTGCCCTATGGTTTTGTCTTTCCTACGTTTGAAGAACTCTTTTTCATAATAAGCTGTCTGTTTGCATTTTTCGCATGCCATGGTTATCAGTACTATCATCTTTATCGAACCAAGTTATTTTTTTAACACAACAATTTTTTTTTGTTTCATTCTCATTTTTTTTATACTATAATACACAAGTATGCTATTTGTTTCTTTTTTGCAGGATTCAATATGACCATAAAATGATATCCTATATGCAACTTAAATGGATTATAATGACAAATGTTTATCGCAATTTACAAAGTTAGGATATTATCAAACCATTGTACTACTTATTCTTATCTTAAAAACAAATTCTTCAAACTAGCCGCCCATCGGGCGGGCCTTGAAGCATCTCTAGTAATGTATATGGGATAACATTTGAGAGAAAATATAAATGCATAATAGTAATTCAATATTTTGTATTTCAAAAGTCTTTAAGTAAAAATAATTTTTCTTTATACGCCTTTGGTCTAGTGGTTTGTGAGTTGCCAACCAACCTAAAGGTTGTGGGTTCAAGCCTAAATGAAGGCATTTGTAAAATATATGGTATAGGGTGTGTGAAAAATTGCCGTTAAAAAAAAATAATTTTCTTTATATGCAATAAAGATAGTTGCAACAAAAAAATGTAGTTCTTTTTTTTTTTTTATATATATACTACAATATTTTTTATTCTTGGGTTTTGTTAACATGTGAGTATGTGACCAATGAGCACATGTTGTTTAAACATAAATAAAAGGAAAATTTAAGTTGATTAAGACTTATAATCGTTGTTCAGACCACTGTAACATGTTAGCAAAACTCTTAGAGTATCCGGTATGGTCTCGTTGTGGCTCGTCGTGAGCATTCATCGTGGCTCGCCGCCACACCGTGAGCCTTGCTCGTGGCTCGCCATGGGGCACTTCATTGTCTGCACGAGTAGTTTTCTTCTTGTACTATGTGTCAGGGAAATCAAAATATAAACGTTGCTTAAAGTTTAAAAATATATCCGAACGTTAATATTTACTCTATAAATACTTTTCAACATTTTGTAGATATCAAACATAAAAAATAAATCCAAATCACATACATACACACATAAACTCTCTAAAATAATAACCAAAAAACATGAGTGAAATATCTCATTCTGGCGAAAGTGATAATGAAGAGATTGCAGAGCTCGAATTGATTATTCAAGAATTCGAGAATGAGCAGGCGTTACAGCAACAAGAAGCCGGAAGTAGAAAACGGACATACATTCCCCGGGAACGTGAAATTACTGAAGCACGTCTAACGCGGGATTATTTTGGTGACAACCCAAAATATACGGACGAATACTTTAGGCGTCGCTATCATATGAGCCGTAAACTATTTTTAGAAATAGTTCAAGGTATTGAAACATATATCGAAACTCATGATTATCTTCCTAAGCATTTTGATTTCTTTAGAGTCCGACCCAATGCCGCGAGTCTAATGGGTTTTAGTGTGATCATGAAATGCACAAGCGCCCTACGCCAATTGGCGTACGGCATATCAGCCGATGCATTTGATGAGTATTTACAAATGGGAGAACATTGTGCACGCGATTGTTTAGATCATTTTACTATGCGCATAATCCAGTTGTATACTCGTGAGTTTTTAAGAAAACCAGACGAGAATGACATTCGTAACTTGTACCACGCACATAACGTGGTTCATAAGTTAACGGGTATGTTGGGAAGCATCGATTGTATGCACTGGGAATGGAAAAATTGTCCTAAAGAATGGCAAGGCCAATTTCACCGAGGTGATAAAAAGTATCCGACTATAATGCTTGAAGCCGTTGCTTCATATGATTTGTGGATTTGGCATGCATTTTTTGGGGTAGCGGGCGTGAATAACGATCTTACCGTCTTGAATAATTCTTCGTTATTCGACGACCTGCTTGATGACATCGCCCCTGAGGTTCCGTTTGAAGTAAACGGGCGTACATTTAACCAAGGGTATTATCTAGCCGATAGAATTTACCCGGAGTGGTCATCCTTTGTCAAATCATTTACGGTTGCACATACCCCCAAGAATGCCGCATTTAAAGCCAAACAAGAAAGTGCTCGAAAGGATATCGAAAGAGCTTTTGGCGTCCTCCAAGGACGTTGGCATGTTATTTCCCAACCGGCGCGTGCATTTACGGTGTCAAAGCTACGGAGAATCATGTACACGTGCATCATATTGCATAACATGATTTTGAAAGACCAAAACTTTGTGATATCCGAAGTTAGTGAGATGTATGTTTGTCCGCGAATAAATTTACAACGAAGTGGATTGAGCAATGCGAAGTGCAACGAAAGAAGTCGAAGGAACTACGCGATAAACGCGTACATGCATCGCTTCAATGAAATTTGATCGAGCATGTTTGGCAAGTAAACCAATGGGAGGCATATCAGCAACAACGGCAGCAACAAGACCATAATTAGTTTCTTTATAATTAGTTTCTTTATATTCGTTGTATCGTTATTTTAATTCCCGTATCGTTTTTTTTTCGTATCGTAAGTGATGTATTGTATTTTTAATATGTTGTATTGTATTGTATTTTTAATTTAATGAAATGAATTTAGTTTATTTTGGTATTTGAATAAAAGAAAAAAAATAGATAGTGGTGGGGCCCGAATGAGAAGTTTGTGGTATGTTATTGTAAGGGGGAGTTATTTGTTGTGGTTTGTTGTGGTGACGTGATATCCCGTGAGGCTCCAATGAGGAGAAAACTCCTCACTACACCTATTGCTCTTATCTCACTTCTAATTGTTGTTCATTTTATTATTTTATTATATCCAAATATAACCATGTAAGTGAACTCGAGTTTTAGCAAAGTATTTAAAATGGCTAAATACTTTTGAGGGTAGAATATTTACACTTTATTTTTTTTTTTTTTTTTTTTTTTTAATATATCAAATTCCAATATCTTAAATTTGTAAATTTCAAATTTGTTTATTATCGCGAGCTTTAAACAAATGAAATGAAATGATGTAATATATCACTTTTTTGTCGGTAAATTCACACTCACGTTTTCACTGAGCGTCAACAGACAAAATCATTAATAAACAACAAATACAATAAGATGTTACCTTTAATTATAATAACTAATAATAACAAAAAAGTAACCTCATTTGATTTGAGACCCGATATCAATAAGTTAACATTCTACTATATTCGCTATTTCTTCTGGATTTTCTTTCTTAAAGCTAACTTTCTAAAACAAATTAAAATAAATACAGCTAATAAGTACATAGCCCCATCAAATAATGATTAAGAATAAGATGTCATTTATTTAAAATTTTACTTGATTCAATTTTATCAAAAGTACTAATATTTTTTATGTTCAGCTTCGTTATTAGGTTTTTAATATATATATATATATATATATATATATATATATATATATATATATATATATATATATATATATATATATATATATATATATATATATATATAGGGGAGCTTTATTTTCAGAACTCTGTTAAGTGCGGAAACTACGAGAACTCCCCTAGACCAATCATATTTTTTTAAATATTAAATATTCTTATTTAATCAAAAGGGTATAATAGTAAAAGACAATTTCTATTTATTTGTGATTTTTTTTTATTAAAATTCGTTTTTTAAAATCCCATAGTTTTAGGATTTTTTTTTTTTTTTTTTTTTTTTTTTTAACTTTTTTTTTCCAGCCTGCATTATTTGAAAAAAAAAAAAAAAGACTAGGTGCATGTATGTTTTATATGTACTAATTTTTTTTCAGCATGTATGTTATTTTCCATATGTAGTGCATAGGTGCTTTTATGTACTAATTTTTTCATTTTATTTTCGAGATGTAGTGCATAGGTGTTTTTTATATAATGTAAAATTATAACAAAACAAGAACATAAATGTTACATACAAAATTCAATATCAATTAAAATACAATTAAAAAACAAATTTCTAAAAAGTATAAATACATGAATCTAATCGATCAATACATGCATGCACTAATATATATAACGCAAACGAACATATGTGCACACTCATTATTCTCAACATTTTTAGAAGTTGAACATATATGCACGCTTTCAATAATCATATTTCTTCAAACGCCGCATTGTATCTATGTGTGCATCTACTTCTAATATCTTCATTGCTATCACCATCTTCATCAATCTGATACAAACATGCCCAAAAACAATTAAACCATAATCAAATATTCAATGTAAAAACAAGTATGTTCAATGAATAACATGTATGTTTTATGAAAACCATGTTCAATGTAAAAACAAGTATGTTCAATAACATGTATGTTAATAACATGAAATACAGCCATGTTCAATGTAAAAACAAATATATTCAATGAATAACATGTATGTTCTATGAAAACAAAAAATGTGTACAGAAAAACAAGTATGTTCAAACAAGTATGTTCCCCGGAAAAACGTATGTTAAAAACCTTGCTTGCACAAGTCAGAAAAGTTCCAAATACATTACTACAAGAAATATAAAAAGTTGTTCAAATAATAATAATGATTATCAGTGTCGTCTATATTTTTATTAACAAATATAACAACTTTATAAGCCATACCTTACATCCTTTCAAAAACAATTAAAACATATAAGAATACTCAAAATAGTTAAATCAAAAAAGATTTATACGGCTCCAACTGAAGGGACCCACAATCATTCATCTATGTCAAATATATGAACTCAGACACCCATTTTTATATTAATTAAAAAAAACCCAAAAATCAAACGATCTCCATTCACAATTTCTTAAAACTATAAATAAATTATGTATAAAATGGCAGGAGATTGTACCTTTCACCAATAGACGACGAGAAAAAAAGATTGGGATATGGTGGTGGCGCGGCTGTGGCGACTTGATACAGAAACGACCCAAAATCGCGAAGAGGACTCCCAAACTATACTCTAGGTTCGACCTTCTTGCGTTACTTGACCCAAACGGAGCGGTAGCAGTAGTGGAGTGAAGACGGCGGCAGCTCAGAGAGATGGCGGCTGTGGTGGTATCCGACTGTGGTGTTGATGGCGGCGGCAGATGGTGACCTTGTGGTGTTTTTTTCTTTTGTTTCTAGAGATTGTGGTGGCTGAGATGATGATTTAGGGTTTGAGAGATAGATGTGTGAGAGAAAAAGAGATGAAGGAATTAAATTAAATGAATGGTTCCTAAAAATATGGCACAGTTATTCCCTTAATTTAGTAGGACGGTTTTCAACAAATTTTGACATAAAATTCCTATATTGCCCTTTGAGCCAAAAATGAAAATATTTATACTTTTAATTAATTACATTAATGGCACAATCAATTATAGCCATTGATCAAACTCATCTAACGGTGTAAAGTGAGTTCTCGCAGTTCCCGCACTTAACAGGGTTCTGAAAATAAAGATACACTATATATATATATATATATATATATATATATATATATATATATATATATATATATATATATATATATATATATATATATATATATTATATATACCATTATATTACTGGAAGTGTCTGATTTAAAATATACAGCTAATCTCAATCACACAAAGATTACTAATCGCACTTCATTTATGAAAATTAGATGAAAATAATTTTATAAAAAATACTAACATCTTTCTTGTTCAATTCCGTTTCTAGTCCTTTGTCATTTTTGTATATTGTAATGTAGTTAGAGGTATTATCGGGTCTACCGCTAGAACATTGCGTACTATGAAGCTGTGGCTTAGCCGTAGGGCGATGACGCTGACGTCATGCCATTAGGTCTAATGTTGGTAATGGAAGTCGATGAAACGACATTGAGATTTGCTACTTGTTTTTTTATTCAATTTCTTTGTTTTTAGCATAAAACTTCCAGTTGTATGTTTTTTATGTGTTAGGGTAGACGGTGTGCAGCGGCAAGGCAAGGGTTGCCGCCAACCGGCATGCGGCAGCACCCACCTCTTCATCCATGGCAAGAGAGAAGGCGGCAAGGCAAGGCAAAGTTTGCCGTATGATGCCGTTGAAGATAGAGCCGTTGTGGCTGTGGGTCCCTTCCAAAAACTAGCCGTTTGAAGCTTTTGTAGTCACATACCTTCATCAAAGACAAAGTTTGCCTTCAACTAGCCACATACTTTATCAAAGGCAAAGTTTGCCTCCAAGTTTAGTAGTGCTAAATGGCATGCTACTAGTGGTGGGTTGCAAGGAAAAGTTTGTATTGCCTTCTACCATACCCCACCCTTAGTGATCTTTATTTTAAGTATGCGTTGACAACGGAGCATACTGTTTATTTTATAAAATATCTTCAAATAAAAAAAAAATAGTTGTAATATTTTTGTAAACTTTATAATCCTTTTATATTTAATCAAATGCGAAAATAAAAATAAAAGTGAATCCAAATCTCCACGTCGCTATTGTCAGAGCCTCACTGGTGATGCGTAGAATTTGATTTAATGTCTAGTTGGTGTAATGTTAGCATGGTAGATGATTATTTTAAGATGCGTTTGGTTTGTTGTCATGAATAATAATGATTATAGGTTTCTGTACGAAGTAGAATGAAAAATGGATTTGACTAAAAGTTTCAATTAATGAAATGTGATATGGGTATCATATTTAACGTGGCTTTTTTCTTTCTCCTCAAAAAATAACACCAAAGTGAAAAAGAATATAAATTGCAAAATGTTTTCATCCTAGAAAATTTGTAAGTTATGTAAATTTCGTATATTTTCGTTCTCACCACAAGGATTTCTATAACAAATTAAAAAAAGTGTAAGAAATTAATTATTTTTATAGGAAATTCTCAAAATAGGCCAAAATTTTTAAGCCATTTCAAGAGGAAGCCAAAAACTACATCCTTTTCTCAAAATAGGCCAACCATTTCATGCTCGACTGCTCGACCCCATAAACTTATCGACACATGTCATTTTTTTTTTTTTTTTTTATTAATAAAAAAATAATAATGGAATGCCACGTGGCTAAAAATTTATGGGGTCGAGCAGTCGAGCGCGCTCGACTGACGGCGCTCGACTGACGGCGCTCGACTGCTCGACTGACGACACTGGCCTATTTTGGAAAAAGGATGTAGTTTTTGGCTTTCTCTTGAAATGGCTTAAAAATTTTGGCCTATTTTGGGAATTTCCTCTTATTTTTATAGTTACTATAGACAAAAATAAGAAAAAGTATAAATTATGGAGTTGCTTTATTTCGGATACCATTATTTTAGTGCTAACCAAAGGACAAATCTCTACCATCCATTTAGTTTGATCTAATAGTAGGGATTAACCTAAGATTTAATATTTAAACCTAAGTCCATGTCTTTTGTTTTTCTTTTTTCTTTGTCTTTTTATCTTTCTTATTTATTCACATTTTTTTTAATCACGGTTTTTTTATCTTAATTCATGTTTCTTTTTTTTTTTTTTTAATTTTAAATTCACCTTTTTTTTTAATTAACGCTTTTTTTTTTCAATTCACTTTTTTTTTAATTCACTTTTTTTTTTCGCTTTCATACGTTTTCGTCTGTTTTCATACGTTTTCGCCCATTTTCGTCCGTTTTCGTCCGTTTTCTTATGTTTTCGTTCGTTTTCGTCCGTTTCATCCATTTTCTTACGTTTTTATGCATTTTTCATACGTTTTCGTCCGTTTTCAGACGTGTATTTACGCTTTCATACGTTTTCATCTGTTTTCTTTCGTTTTCGTTCATTTTTCTTACGTTTTCGTCCGTTTTTAGACGTGTATTTACGCTTCCATACGTTTTCATCCGTTTTCTTACGTTTTCGCCCATTTTCGTCCTTTTTTATACGTTTTCGTCCGTTTTCTTACATTTTCGTTCGTTTTCATACGTTTTTATCAGTTTTCTTTCGTTTTCGTCCACTTTTTATACGTTTTCGTCCGTTTTCATACGTGTTTTTACGCTTTCATATATTTTCGTCCGTTTTCAAACATATTCTTCCGTTTTCATACGTTTTCGTCCATTTTAATACGTTTTTAAATGTTTTTGGCCGTTTTCATACGTTTCTGAATATTACAAGTGATATTCTTCTGAATATCACAAATGATATTTTGAATATCACAAGTGATATTCTGTGATATTCAGAATATCACAAGTGATATTCAGAATATCACAAGTGATATTCTAAATCTGTAACACCCCCAAATTTGATCGCAGCGGAAATAACATCTGGGGTGTTACGTAATTGGATCGTAACATAAGTAATAGAGAACGAATTTATCAAATTCGTTTTAAAAGCTTCATTAATGAAAACATAAGTTTTACATAATTGGAATGCGGAAAACAATGCCCATTATTGTTACTAGTTGTCCCATAGTACAAAAACCCTGGTCATGAGTGTTATGAGTACACTCCAAAAGTGTGCCTATGCCCCTGCCTTGCATCATCATATATCAGTCAATTAAACACCTGAGAAAAACATGCTAAAAGTCAGCTAAAAGTTAGTGAGTTTATAGGTTTACATAAATCAGTAAAGTGGGACTATAATTTTCTGAGTCAACATTTCAAAGCGCGAAATGTTACTAAAGTGTTATTACTCTGCTCTAAGTCTCATGCTACCAAAGCTACGACAGTGTGCATGCAAAGTGCGCATGTAAAATACAGCCCAACAAGTGATCTATCTCTAGTCACTTGTAATTCGACATGGTATACATCCGTTTGTCCTATCTGGACTATTGTATCCTCAACACGGATGGAGGTGTCACCCTCAATAGATCTATTTATATCATTTGTGCTTCCAGCAGGAATTAACGGTACATGAATCGGGGCAATGAATGTAGTACTTAGGCCAGCAGATAATAGTTTTTGTCAACAAAAGCATTGTTTAAGTAGTACGGAAAAGTAAGCATGTTTCTCACCCAAAGTAGTGTAGAATGAGTAAATAAAGAAATGGTGGGGCTATGACTCACCTTGAGTATAACTGGCAATGTGAGATAATGAAATCAAGTAGGTTATGGGAACGACTCCAACACATGACCTGAATAATAGTGAAGTCTGAGTTTCTGACAGTTTTGGCTCAATACGAATGATGAGTGTGAAAATGTGTAACGGATAACGATTTGGTTTGTGATGTGTGAGTTTGATATGCTTAAAATGCTTAAAGTTCAAAAATAATATTATATATAATATTATCTTGTTTTTATGTCACTTGATTTCATAATTATCGTTTCCTCAAAAGTCATTGAATTAATACGTTAAGTTATTCGTTAAAAGTTTGTTATATAAATATAACCGTAACGAAAATAAATATACTGAAACGAATTGTAAATGCATTTGTGCAAATGAAATATGCAAAACATGAATAGAAATGAATATGAATAAATGTTACTGTTCAAACCTTGTACTTTCACAGAATTTACACTTTTTACCCTAACGGTGTAGGTTTTGCACCGTTAGTCCTCCGTTAGTTAAATGTTACATATTAAGTCCAAAAAGTTTCCAAATTGAAATATTATGCTTTCTGTTTACTGGTTGAACCATTTTTACCCTTAAGTTATGAGATTTACAATTTGGAACACATTTATACGAAATGTACAAAATTAACCCGAATAGTAAATTATGTTTGCAAAACAAGTCCACATTTCAAAAAAAGGATGTAATTGGATTTCCGAAAGTTGTAATATTTTTATAAAGCTTATTAAAGTCAATATGAACTGCTTATTCACCAAAACAACTTATTTTCCACTTATTGGGCCTTAACGAGATCATACAAAGGCCCAATAAAATTTCTCGATCCGTTGAGTTTAAAACGGTTTTGGGCTTTTCTTTGGGCTTATTTTAATGTCACGAAATCATGTTCAAACAGCTTATATAACAGCTTATTCGCTTATGCTTATTGGGCTTATTATTTGAATTTAAGCCCAATCAAAAAATATAAAGGATTTTTAGTAGGTTCGATTAGTGATAAGTTTGGGTCTTAAAAAGAGCTTATACGAGCTTATCAAGGGAAACTCAAAACGTCAATTTAATAGATGAGCTTATGAAGAATCAGTATGAACAATAAAAACAACATGGTATAGGTATAGGTTCGATTATATTTGGCCGTTTCTGGGTCGATCGATGTATGGTACGAAATAATAAAATGACATTTATATAGGAAATATAAATATGCGATATGATTAATGATCAAAAGTAAGTTCGATAAGCAATAAAACGGTTATATAAGTGTCGAATAAAGGTGTATATCATATATCTATCCATCCATGAAGGAGGTCAATGACTTTGTACGTAAAATAAATAACTAGAAAACGTAAAAATGGATATAAAGTATATGTGATCGAATGGAATTGTAAACAATGCATGACATGATAAAATCGATATAAATGGATAGGAAAAGTGTTTAAGGAACTTACTTGATGAGTAAATAGGCAATCATCATCCCCCCACACTAATCTAATAAGCTAGTACTTCAAGCTTTCCAAAAAGCTAAAATGCAAACAATAAGCCTCAGAAATGAACTTGCTAAGAGCTTGTGAATGTAGGATTTTGGACAAAGTGTCATAACTATACCAAGAGTGTGGTGAAATAATCGTTTAACAAGGACTAGAACACATATGGATCCCAAAGTCGATCACAAAGGCTTCAAAAACAATGAATACGACTTGATAAAGGTTCGAACAAATGAGAAACACTTTTGGCTTCTTTGTGTACTCTTGGCAGTGAGAAAATGTAGAGAGAACATGTTTGAAATGTGTTCAAAAGTGAATGAGAACATGTATGTGTACAAGTCGAAGTATATGTGCATGTATGTATAAGATATATTGTTTAATATGGCAAGTTGCAAGATTATATTCCCCTAGCTAGATTTTTGTGAGATTCCCTGAAGATAAGATGAGTATTAATCGAGTACCACGTGGTTTAAGGGGAGGGTTTGCTCGGCTATGCATAAGTTACGTATATATGTACATACCGATATACATTAAAGGTCCAAAAATGATTTCTAACGTGTCTAATGACTTGAAAATAGTTAGGAATGTTTACATGAACTCTTATTCGATTAATAATAATGTAAGACATAATAGGTTATAACTAAGTTTGGTCAAGTTTAGTTAAGTTGGATAAATATTGATTGAACTTGTGTATGTCTTGAAAGCAATTTACTTTGCGTCTTGTTCATAGATAAAATCTTCGAATTAGGGAATGAGATTGGTCGATCTTGATTACTTGTAGCATGGAGAATCGAGATGTATAAAAACTTGTATATGTTATGTGTGGAAATTAAAAGATATCGAGGCAAAGTATAGTGTGTTTAGTCGATTTGAATTTAAGAATTTATAAGAATGAGTTGGGCTTGTGAATAGTAGTAGGTTCAAACTTGGCCCAATTATGAAATTAAGGATCCTTTTGGTTTAATATTGGTATAAGAGATTTTCGTGGTCCGCGTGTGAGCTCGTTCCAATGGATTATATCATGTGTCAATGTGTTTAAGTTATCGCAGTGTGATAACGAAATTTAAATGAGATAGCCTCTTATTAAAAAGTGTCAGAAAATAAATAATGCGCATTTTCTGATAATTAATCATAATTATTAAAATGGAAAATTACCATTTGTTACAAAATATCACAAGAGATTTTCTGAATATTACAAGTGATTTCCAACTGTTGTTTTGTAACATGAAAATCACAAGTGACATTCAGAATATCACAAGTGATATTCAGAATATCACAAGTGATAGATATTCAGAAAATCACAAGTGATATTCAGAATATCATAAGTGATATTCAGAAAATCACAAATTGATATTATGAATATCACTTGTGATATTCAGAAACGTATGAAAACGGACGAAAACGTAAGAAAATAGACGAATACGTACGAAAATGGACGAAAACGTAAGAAAATCACAAGTGATATTCAGAAATGTATGAAAAATGGACGAAAACGTAAGAAAACGGACGAATACATGTGAAAACGGACAAAAAGGTATGAAAGTGTAAAAACACATCTGAAAACGGACAAAAACGTATGAAAAATAGATGAAAACGAAAGAAAGCGAATGAAAACGGACGAAAATGTATGAAAATGAACGAAAACGTAAGAAAATGGACGAAAACGTATAAAAACGGACGAAAATGGCTGAAAACGTAAGAGAACGGACGAAAACGTATGAAAGCGTAAAAACACGTCTGAAAACGGACGAAAACGTATGAAAAATGGACGAAAACGAAGGAAAACGGACGAAAACGTATGAAAACGGACGAAAACGTAAGAAAACGGACGAAAACGTATGAAACAGATGAAAACGTATGAAAACGGACGAAAATGGGCGAAAACATAAGAAAACGGACGAAAACGTATGAAAGCGTAAATACACGTCTGAAAACGGACGAAAGCGTATGAAAAATGGACGAAAATGAAAGAAAACGGACGAAAACGTATGAAAACGAACGAAAACGTAAGAAAACGGACGAATACGTATGAAAACGGACGAAAACGTATGAAAACGGACGAAAATAGATGAAAACGTTTAAAAACAGACGAAAACGTAAGAAAGCGAAGGAAAAAAACGTGAATTAAAAAAAAAACCCTGAATTAAAATAATAATAATAATAAAAAAAAATCGTGAATTAAGATAAAAAAACATGAATTAGAAGAAAAAAAACAAAAAAGAAATAAATGTAAATAAATAAGAAAGACAAAAGGACAAAGAAAAAGGGGAGAAAAGAAAAAGACATGGACTTAGGTAAGCACCAAAAGACATAAATTTTAGGTTAATCCACACCATTAGATCAAAATAGATGGATGATGAGGATTTGTCCCTTGATAAGTAACAAAATAAGAGTAAACATTTGAACTTTTCTCATAAATTATGAGATAAAATGGTGTACGTTTAATTTTTAAGAAATAAAATAAAAACATGGTTTGTTAATGGGAGATCTTAGAGCACGCTATCTGGTGGCTAAAGTTAAAAAGCCACTTTAGCATTTCTTCATTTACTTCACTTTTCATTCACTCATAAAAAAAACCTCTCATTAATCACTCAAGTGAATACCACACTTTTGAGACCCATCATACCCAATTAAAGAACAAAAACCAATTTATACAAAAAAAACAAAAAAATCTTTGACGCGAGCCAAATCTATCACTCACGGCTTGGCGTAAGGAGCGCCGGTGTGGTCACTTGGCCTTGGCTCAAGCCAAAGCCTTGCCACATGTGTTTGGCGGTCTTCAAATAGCGTCTTACAAGTTGACTTGGTAGAATAGATAAATAATGAATCGGAGGAGGAAGAAACGTGGTAAAAATAATAATAATAATAATAATAATAAAAAAAAAAAAAAAAAAAAAAAAAAAAGGTGATGAGGGAAAGATAATTACATTGGTCTCATATATAAAATATATTTACAAAATTTATATTTTATAATCATAACTATAGATATAGATAGATAGATAATATCATAATTAATCAAACTACATACGTAACGTAATTAACAAGTATACGGGTGGACCTATCAAACCAAAAGTGCTGATCAAAGTTACAATGGGCGCACATTTTTACAAGATTTATAGAGCTTTCACGTCACACAATTACACTTGTTCATAAACTTTTTTTATTTTATAAAGTTATTCTCATTATGCAAAACTTTATAAAGCTCTACAAATGAAAGATGTATTAAACGACTTGCATATATTTTATGGCAATGAAAAAGTTTATAAACATTAACGTTTGTCATTCCATGTTACTTTTAACCTCCTCCAACTATAGTGATTTAATAAATGAACTATTTCATAATCTATAATAAACTAGCTTATAGACCCGTGATATTCACGGGTTTTTAAAGAAATGATTCATTAAAAAGTTGAGTGTGTGAATAAAGTAATAAATAACAACGAACGATATTCACTAAGAAGTTACGTGTAAAAATAAATTAAGAAACAACAACGATCACAAATAAGTTCAACTATTTTATGATGAGAATAATAAGTAAATATATGAATGAAACAATAAACAATTTGGCTTATAATTATTCAAATAATAAACGTGCATGTATTTTCTACAACAGGTAGATAATCTTAAAGAGGCAAGGTATGCAGTTAACGTGAAACACTCGAGTAGCCCGTGGTCATTCCGGTGAACACCTAAAAGTTTAATAAAAAACAAAAGTCAAACTGAAAAGAAGTTGATAAGAGTAAATTTAAAGTTAAATAATGGTATTAAACATGTCATTTATATAATTATACATACATCTTAACATTGATCATAGACCTTAAAGTATTTCTTTGTAGACAACGTTTGAAGTACATTTCTAGATATTACAATCAGTGGAAGGGTTTTGTGTTCGTTGTTTGGGTTGGTTCATGGGGTCGGCATACATTGATATACTTTAAAAATTATGAAAAACTTCGTCACCAGATCAATGGCTTTAAATCATTGTCGATGTCGTGTCACCATCCACCCATGTCTCATAATGTAGATAGTCTTGAAGAGCAAACATATGTAGTCAACGTCAAAAACTTGAGTAGTCCATGTTCATTCCGTGGAACACCTAAAATTTGAAAAATAAAATAGAATAAAATAAAATAAAATAAATGATAATAGTATATGTAAAGTTAAAAAATGGTATAAAACATGTCATTTATATAGTTATACATATGTGTTGAATATTGATCATAGACCTTGAAGTACTTCTTGGTAGACAATGTTTGTAGTACTATTCGCGATATTACCATCTTCATAATAGATGACAACCTTCGAACTTCTTTTGCTTTTTACCCTGGAAACGACAACGTATAGTCATCCATGTGTGAAAATTGGACGTAACTGATAGAAACAAACCTTTAAAAGTGATTGACCTTCGCTTTTATTTTTTGTCATATCAAATAAAACAGACACGTTATATTGTTTCCTTATGATCTTTAGCAGGAAACGAAAGGGCAATTATGCAAAACCAATAACAATTATGCAATTATGCAAAACCAACTGAAAGGTATTAAATCTATATAAATACACTACCAAACAACAAACAAAAAATCATATACATAACATTTAGCAGTCCCAATTACGTAAGTTATTAGAAACCTATTTCAAGTCTTGGTGGAGTCAACTGGCCAAATGATTTACCATAGAGCTTACTATGTCAAGCCATTGGTACTGACGTTCTATGCTCCAAACATGGTATCCAAACTATGAGTGAACGAAAATCATATTAGATGCCTTAATTATAAGACACCAGTTATGCTAATAATTACATTACCACACTCTTAGTTATAACAGTCTATTTTAAAGAAGCATGGATCAAAAAGCTTGGAGCATTAAACAAAAAAATCACAAGGAAGCATTCGATATATACGGCGACTCCAAACCAAACCATAAGAGAAACCACTGTATTACTAAGAATGTTTAGAAGTGACAGAAAGAAAATTAACATTCAAAAAAAGACTATAATTTTTAACTTTAGAGCCAAAGTAGCATTTAAGTCATCTCGTTCTTGGAGATCCACCAAACACTGAAGAAAGGTCTTGAAGCATACATTCAGATCCTGCAATATTCAAAAGATTTGTGTTCTTTCTTAGATGTTTAATATACATATCCACATACAAAACAAAATTTGAGGTTAAAGAGACCATTTACTATCATGTATATACACGTGCTTGCTCAAATTTGAGGTTACAAAGACCAACAAATCTTGCAAACAACCTCAACACCTCAACTTAATAAGCAATCCTAGACAACCCATTTACACTATAATATATTTGCTCTATACACGCCTCTTTCAAATTTCTTTTCTGGCTTTACTAACAGCTTTTTTCCGAAAACTATTATTTATACATTTTAAAAGACAAAGTGTTGGTCGATCAACCTGACTCGACCTAACTTGAATAAAACCCATTTTATTTCGATTTCCCATCCCCTCCATTTTGACAACTCCACTGATATCAATCATTCGAGTATTTAGCATAGAACTTACCAGTTGAGGGGCCCGACCCTCCATAATCATTACATACACCAAATATCCCATTCATAACGTTTCCCGTAATGTAAAAGCTGATGACCTGTAATTTGTTGATATGATTAACCATCCAACTCTAAAAAACTATTATAAATCCACTCAACTTTCAAGACCGTTATAACTATCCAAGGATATGCAATGTATACCCTATTCAAACATTCCACTTTCAAAAACCGTTACTGAAAACACAAACTTAACCCTATAGCTACCATTTTCTTTTTAGTGGTCCTAAAATTTTGACGTCAGAAGAATCCTTATGGAAACTTACATGCAGGAAGATTGGATATATCAGCTGAAACAACACAAGGAATTCCCAAGGTTGAAAGTGAGCCCCTTATAAGTCCACAAGGGAAGTAAATATGCATTCCAGTTGTTTGCGTTGCTTTGTTTTCTAACATGGCAAATGGATCTTGAGCTTCACCGTAACTTCTACTGATGGATCCCCCGACGTGCGTGAAAGCCAACGAAACTTATTATACTGCAACACATATGTACCCTGCAAAAAGTCAAAATTTAAGCCATCATATCCATCTCACTATATTTTCTAGTTTATCAATTTGAGGTCGGAAACTTACTCTATGGTTAGTCTATAAATTATCAATCTGCTTTTTGAAGAGCCCAGACCAGAAATCCTTGTGTAAAGATAAACTTAATGGCCTAAAAGTGACCACTAAATCGTGGCCGATCCATTCTGTAGCTAACCAAAATCATAGAACTCAGAAATTACTCATCCATTTGGGAGTACAAAGTAATGGCCACAGGTAAGTTATCAACAGTTTTCCAAACTTACTATGCATTACATAATTATCATCAATAAATATAAATTTAACTCACCCCGCAATGATATCCTTATAATATAAATCAACCAAAGATATTTTGACAACCAAAATCAGGAATCCTAAACCACAATCTAAAAAAACAAAAAAAAAAAAAAAAAAAAAAAAAAAAAAAAAAAAAAAAAAAAAAAAAAAAAAAAAAAAAAAAAAGCCATATGAACAACATGATTAATAGAAAGAAAGACTAATCCGAACTATCACAAATTTCCAATTGAAGAAGAGCCATGTTGTTCACCTTTTAAATACAAAAACCTGCGTTTATATTCTTTTTGGTCTTTGCTTTGGCTCTCCTTCACTTACGTCTACAATTAATAATTTATTTTAGTTCAAACACATAATTATAAGTGAAAGATGTAACTTTCCTGTCTCTTAAGATTCCTTTCGAGAGTCGCAATTTGAAGCCTAAAAGCTTAGCAACTAATTTCAGTAGCAAATGTCGAAAAAGTAATATCATCGCTCTTTTAAAAATAATGAAGATTTTCCAATTACTCTGACAATTGATCCAACTATTTCAACTTCAAACAATAGCAATGCCATCATCAAATGGTTGTAATAGCAATAATAGTACGTTATTAGATAATTAAAGTTAACTTTGTTGAAACTTACTAATGGGATTGACATTTCCCCAATAGCTCTCATCTTGAGGATGCACAAGAGGATCTCTGAAGTCAATGTCAAAAAAATAGTTGTAATATGTACCTGCTTAATCGAAACCCTAAATAAAAGTAACAAAATAACCAAATAGTTGCAATACTTAAAAGATGTTCCAATATAAAAATAAATTTGACAACACAATTGTTGCTGCAGAGAAGTCATAACCTGTCAGATGCATATTTTAGCTATGAATTTAATCCATCATCACAACTTACAGCATTGGCACCATGCTGCATAAAATTTACACCAAAATGGGAAAAAGAATGGTCACCCATGTGAGGTGGGATTGCGCCAAATAGAAACATACCTTTATTCATGTTTGTCCATCAAACCCGTTAACCACATCAAAAGGAAGACCAACTAATTCCAGCATTTTTGTGCATCGTTTTGTGCAGCATCCAGTGCTTCAGTGTTGGTTTAGTTATGTTAGGTGGCCAAGTGTGGTAATATGAGAGATTCAGGTAACCTTTAAAAAAGGATTCTGCCATTGTGGTCCAAAAAGACATTTTACCCTTTGACCAGTGCAGGTGCTTCTCGACTCAATTTGAGTTTAACGTACCAAGTTTATATTGTACTTAAATGTAAAAAGCTGTAAATGATTATGTATTAGATACATAGAAAGCTATTAGTTTTCTCTGGTGTTTTGCATACCTATTTTAATATCTTCGTACATACACTTTTGAGTATGCTGTTTAATAAGCGAATGTTTTCACCACTGACATTATCTATATGCATCATAACTTTTATCAAGACCATGAAGAGAATGAAGGAAATGCCTAAATCACTGGTATATAAAATTTGGAAAAAATGCCATCTTTTTAAATGTGTTTATATACAATGACTTTCTAAATATTTCCCTCTATCACCCATACAGTTAGTTACCCCTGTATTACCCAAACAGTTAATTTACCATTCTAAATTACTTCCATGATCAGGTATGGGCCTTTCTGGATTTGCAATACCCCAATCTTTGTGGCAGCTTCAATTGGTACATTTACGAATTATTTGGCTCACAAGCTACAACAAAAAATGTGGAATTATGATATTAATCTGGTAACCTGGTCTGCTGGTGTGTTCTGTGGCTACGTTCTTATTTTCCCTCTATGCATATACATAATTCTCAAGTACTTCTCTGCACCTTCAACCCTGGTTTAGTTGTTCTGCCTATATGGGTACTTCGTGTTTATCTTCATCACAACAATGGTAAGATGCACTATATAAAAACAATAATAGGTAAGATGCACTATATAGTACCCGGTTAAGAAACAATCACTAAAATGGGCCGCTTTTGATAATGTATTCTTTAACAGGTCATACAACCATACTACTATAACTTACTTAACATATTTTGCGATTAAAAATGCTATTAAAAAGTCCCAAACACCCTTGTATTCAGCTACTAAGACAGTTCCAAACACCCCTGAATTCAACAATTAAAAATGGTCCCAAGCACCCCTGAATTCAGCTACTAAGACAGTTCCAAGCACCGCTGAATTCAGCTATAAAAATGGTCATAAGCACCCCTGAATCCAACTATTAATACAGTCCCAAACACCCTTTTAAACTTAATAAGTCTTAGAACAGTCACAAACACCCTTTTAAACTTAATAAGTCTTAGAATAGACCCAAACACCCCTGAATTAAGCAACTCCAGACTTAGGATTTAAGTGATGTGTAATGATATGAAATTGAGACTTACCCATCACTCAAACCATGATATGTGTATAAACATGCTGTGCATCACCAGGCTCGCATAAGCCACAATTTCCAAGCTCTTTATCTATCTCACCGACATTGTTGACTGCATATTTACGTAATTCCTCACATCAGGTTCTTCATCTTTAGTTGAAAAAAAAAAAAATGTGTTGGGGGAAACTAAAAATTCTGATCAATTGAAGAAATAAAGGATTTTGAAAGTTGTAGGTTATTACCTGCTTATTTGCATGTTCTTAAACGACTACATTTTCAGCAAGCTCTCCGGCATTTGTTTCAAAACTCAACTGCAACCAACTGAAATGAATATAACGATGAATATTAGAAACAGTCCCTAATGAACAATTCAATGTTGTCGATAGAAATCTTATTTAGTTTCTTCAGTTTTACTAAGAAACATAGCTATGGGCTTAACTTGGAAAATGACGCATTAATTCAATGTTGTCAATACAAATCTTATTTAGTTTCTTATTTAGTCATCCTTTGATACTATAGGATATGCTATTCAGCTCTGGTAATAAACTTAGAAGCATGCTATTTGTCATCCTTTAATACGCTGTAATAGACCTAGTGATGGGAAATTTTCTTCAGCTCTGGTAATACGACATGTTATTCATATAGGATACTATAACAAACTTAGATATATTAGTCATCCTTTGATGTTATTAAAATAGTTTTTACGATCACTGTACCTTGAAGGATAAACTAATTTGCTTATCCTTGATAATAATTAAGGGTGGTTCACATGTTGGCCAAGGTGCCCCCTCCGATCTCTATCCTGGGCCTGGTGTTCCATCTACTTCAACATATCAGGTATGCACATATTTAGGATTCATGTTATTTTCTACTTGATAACATTAGATTGTAATACCTTATCATGATTTATTCAGAGCTTCAATCAATCTCTACCTCAACTCTCATCTGGTGCCACAACATAATATCCAAGGTGCTAGATTGCAGGTATCGAAAAGGTTAACTTTGAAATGTACTTGTATACTTTTTCATATCGGTATCTATGAGATGTGTGAATTGAACCTTCAGGTCTGGTTCATGTGATGCTTTGGCAAAAACCGTGTTGGCTTTTTTAGGTCTTTTTCACATGCTGATAATACTCATGTTTCCTTTCTAGCAGTCGGCGTGGCCACAGACATCGGGTGGTCCAAGTGTAAAGCTCGTAACAGACTCACTTCCTGCTGCATCAGTCACTCCTTGTGGTCGATTCATGCCATCAGCTGGTGGTGCCTTGAAATGTAATTGACCGTACGCCTAAAGCCTGGACAATCAGAATGGTTAATGATTGAATGAAACAGATATCTAGAATAAAAATTAAAAAAATGGAAAATCAATGTGTCCGATGAATGCATAAAGGGAGGGGATCATGCAACAACTGGTACCTCTAGTAGAGTTGATCCAATCAATTCAAAGGTTTCCAAATCCCAAAATTTTACAGTTTTGTCTGACCAACCTGGAACACGTAGTTGTGTTAGTTAAATATGTCAGCAGCAGAGAAAAGAAAAATGCCAAGTGATGGAGTAATTAAGCAAAGTAACACTTAACATGAATCTAAAGTGAGAATAACAATCAAACAAATAAACTCTCATTAGTGTTAACTGACTTCACTCGACTATACCTCGCTTTGTCCCTCCCTAAGCTTATTTGCAGTCAAGTTAGCCTGGTAGCTTGGGTGCTGAAGTTAGAACTAACTCCACATGCTCTCCTGATATTGCTTCTTTCCATCCTACAGGCATGAAAGCAATCACCAAGGATAGTCAGACATCACTTTATATGAGAATATTTGCCAACACATCATCTCAGATGAAGCATAACGGCTTCAGGTTGGTTTGACCCATAGCATTGTCTAATTATTTAATAAAAACCCTTGTTACAAAAATTATATATATATATATATATATATATATATATATATATATATATATATATATATATATATAATATATATATATATATATATATATATATATATATATATATATAGTGTTTCTTTATTTTCAGAACCCTGTTATGTGCGGGAACTGCGAGAACTCCATTTGACCAATCATAATTTAGTAAATGTTTTTTATATTAAATTAATGTGATTAATTCGTAGGGGCATGAAGGTCATTTAACATTCACACTATCTTAACTGATAATGGAGAATTTTACTAGAATCATGCTAATTATACGGTTTCTCAATTTACAATCTTATTTTCCAGATCAAAACATATCTACAATTCACGAAATTTTACAAACCCTAATCCAGAAATCTTGTTTCATTCGAAGAAAAAAAAAACAAATATGGTTGATATTGTTCATGAATCCCATTTTGACGATGACATTGTTGTGCAAGAACAAAATGATGAAACACTTTTGTTAACTGAACAGGATCTGATTATGGTTAATGAAGATCATCATCAAGACGACAATGCAGGTTTAGGTTTTTTTTTTTTTTTTTTTTTTTTTTTTTTTTTTTTTTTTTTTTTTTTTATAATTTTTAAGTGATTTGCATCACTTAATATTGACTTCATGTTATTATAATGTTTTTGCATGTTATGTTTGATCAGATAACAATTTGTTGTTATGAATATTCCCATACACATTCATGTTCATGGATTTTACAACTATGTCAGTCGACCATATGTTCATACTATTTACAACTATGTCAGTCGACCATATGTTCATACCAAAGTGAATACATGTTCTTTTAACAATCATGTTATTCGACCATCATTCTGATAAAAACTATAATTTTGTACTTTGATTAATGAATGCATGTTGCTAATACACGTGTTTTTTATTATATGTAGGAGATGACGTTGTTGATGTCTTTGATATTGACCCTGAGTTCGTTCCGACACCAAATGGACACTCATATTGGGTGCCTAACGTTCCAGTGGATGAAAAACCTAAAAGGGGTACTGTTTTTAAAACGTTTGACGAAGCTTTTAACATGTACAAGGATTATGCTGCTAAGGCTAGGTTTGGTGTACGTAAATCAGGATCCAAAAAATGGAAAGGGGAAGTAACACACAAACATATCATCTGTAATAGAGGTGGTAAACCAAGGAAGATTGTTGAAACGAATACCCTTAATGAAGATGTCAATCAACATGGCCAAGAAGTTGATAACGTAGATGGTAAAAAAAAAAGGAAACGCAGATCTTCAACTTCACTTACCGATTGCAAAGCAAGGATTAGTTTGAAAGTGATTAGAGGCACAAATTACTATGAGTTACTTGATTTTGTGGAGAATCATAATCATCCACTTATAGATCCATCTAATATGGATCTATCTCGTGCTCGACGGAAGCTTCAATACGGCGATTATATGTTTATTCATCGTGCATCCTTGTCTAATATTGGTCCACAGAAAGCACACAGGTTAAGAGTAGCACTTTTGGGAGGTTTTGATAAAGTGCGTGGAATGCCTGTTGATTGGAGTAATTTTAGACGTGGTATGAATTTGTTCATTGGTGAAAGGGATGCACAAATGTTAGTCGACAAAATGACAAAGAGGCAGCAACACGTGCCTGAATTCTCCTTTTATCATCACACCGTAGAAAAGAAGTTGTGCCGTATGTTTTGGGCGGACGAAACAATGAAATGCAATTATGTTGCATTTGGTGACGTTGTTTCTTTTGATGCTACTTTTGATACAAACAAGTGCGTTCCATTACGAGTTTAAATTTTATTGTATTTATGAGTATCAAATTTTACAAGATAAATTGTGACAACTTCTGATATTCTAACCATTTATTGTTTAATTAATGTTTCCAGATATAACATGGTTTTCGTGCCATTTACTGGTGTTGACCACCACAAGAAATGTGTTACTTTTGGTGCGGCTTTATTGTCCGATGAAAAGTATGAATCTTACTGCTGGATGCTTGAAGCCTTTTTAAAAACTCACGGCAAGCAACCACCTTTGGCACTTACTGACCAGGATGCTGCGCTACGCAAGGCTGTTGTAAAGATGTTTCCGGATTCCCATCATAGGCTGTGCATGTGGCACATTACTCAGAAACTTCCCGGAAAGGTAATTCTATGTTGTGCATACTTGTTTTAACCTTTTTTTACATTAACTCCATTCAAATTACAACGATTCTTTAAATGTTATGACAAAACATACCCCTGAAAATTCATTAACATACTTTACAGGTTATGGGTGATTTAGATGATGACACTCGATTCCGCAAAGACTTTCACAAACTGGTGTGGAATGTGTACATTGGACCTGAGATTTTCAAGCAACGATGGCATGATTTAATTTCAAAGTACAATCTTAGTCATAACAAATGGTTAACGGACATGTATGCTATAAAAGAAAGGTGGGTTCCTGGTTATTTTAGCGAGTTGCCCATGTGTGGTCTGATGAAGACTACTTCACGGTCGGAGAGTTCTAATGCATTTTTCCAGCTGTATTCTCATCCTGGAAACTCGCTGGTACATTTTATGTTGTGTTTTGAATCAGCCATGGAAAAACAGCGGTACACGCAACGTGTGTTAGACAACTCAACTACTGAGAAGACGCCTGTCATGTTAACCAATCTGCCAATCGAACGTCATTCGGCTGAAGTGTACACATATTCCGTATTTTTGGATGTTCAACACGAGATTTCAAAAGGTTTATATTCTTGTGCACAGATTGGTTCCCGTTCTGAGGGTTCCGTTGAATACTGCGTCATACGCCAACGCGATAAGAGAAATGATACTGTTGTTGATGTTACGGTACATTTTCATTCCTATTTCATCTTTACTACTTCTTTCATTGACATGCACTTGCAACTATCAATGTAATTTACTGTTACACACAATTACCAGGTAACTATTTTCACTAACAAATATCCATTTTACTATTTAGGTTTAGTTTTATCTACCGTTTAATTAACATCTTAATTACCAGGTACTTGTTTGCACACATAAACAAGCATGTTACAATGTAGTTGTTTTACATGTTACGTCATTTGTTACCATTAATTAAAGTTTTTGATTAATTCGTATATATCGTTACAGGTTGTTATTGATCAGTTGGACGGTACCATAAACTGCTCTTGTGGTCATTATAACCGCCATGGTTATCTATGTAGACACGCTTTCTGTGTACTTGGTATTCATGGAACAGATCACATTCCACAGAACTACATCAGTCCTCGTTGGCGTCCAAACGTTCTTCCTGCTCATTTGCGTGAAAAGCGACACAGGTATGGTCCGTGCGTAGAAGAAACGGAAATTCTAGCATCTAAGGTTACATCAACACTTGAAGAATGTATAGACCTTATAAGGAATGACCCGGAAAAGTTGTCGGCGTTACTTACAAAAATTCAAGATTTGAAGAAAGAAACTGAAGCTGACATCCCACCACAAGACGAGCCTAAAAACAAGGACGCACTGTATGAGGATTTGTTAGGAGTTAAGGCACCTCCTGCAGTTGACATTGAGAATCCAATAATCTGTAACACAAAGGGTAATCGGAATGGTTCTGGCCGAATAGTAAGTGCAACTGAAAAAGGAAAAAACAAAACAAAGGCGAGAACTAATAGAAAAGTCCCCTTCAAACAACGTGCGTGTAGTAACTGTGGACAACTAGGCCACAATAAGCGAGGCTGTGAAAATTCCCCGCTTAAGAAAAAAATGGGCAAAAAAAAATTGGGCAAGAAGAAAGTTGTAGAAGAAGAAAACATTGAGGAAGATGAGGAAACCGATGAAGACGAGGACATTTACGAACATGAAAGCATTGACGAAGATGATGAAGACGATGAAGATGGGTATTCAGACGAAGCGTGAGATGTGGACAATTAATCAAAATAATTGGAACTTTATTTACGTTATTCAACAACTATGTTTATGCGGATTTACGTTACTTTTTTTAGCTTTAATAAGTTGTATCTTAAATTTATTAAGTTTATTAAGTTGTATCTGTAAAAACAAGTATGTTTTTCCCATACACATTAATTCAGATTGCTAAATAAACATGCATGTTTATACAATACATGTATTTTTTTACTATACCCTTAATAAAGATAAAAGCAGAACATGCATGTTTTAAAGAAAACATGTATGTTTTTACCATAAACATTGAAAATCATAAAGGCTAATAGATAAACTTGCAAATAAATGTACTATGTTCATTAAATGTTTAGTATAAGTACACATGCAAGTTCGTACCACTATGTTTATGCGGATCTAAGTTACTTTTATTTACTTTATCAAGTTGTATCTGTAGTTTATCAAGTTTATTAATTTTTATATTAACAAAAAAAAGTATGTTGTTACCATAAACATTACTTAATACTACTAAATAAACATGCATGTTTATACAAAACATGTAATTTGTGCCACACCATTTAATAAAGATGCATGTTTATACAAAATATGTAAGTTTATACAAAACATGCATGTTTATACAAAACATGTAAGTTGTATCTGTAAAAACAAGTATGTTTTTCCCATAAACATTAATTCAGACTGCTAAATAAACATGCATGTTTATAAAATACATTTATTTTTTTACGATACCGTTAATAAAGATAAAAGCAGAACATGCATGTTTTAAAAAAAACATGTATGTTTTTTACCATAAACATTGAAAATCATAAGGGCTAATAGATAAACTTGCAAATAAATGTACTATGTTAATTATGTTTAGTATAAGTACACATGCATGTTCGTACAACTATGTTTATGCGGATCTAAGTTACATATTCATAAAGATACTAGATAAACATGCATGTTCCAAAACCACAATCTAAGTTACAACCATACTAATTAGCAACTATTACACATAAACATGCATGTTCAAAAAATACATGTATGTTCTACCATTCACGTTAACATAAATATTACACGAACATGCATGTTTACATGAAACATTCATGTTCATATGAAACACTTACGTTTTGTAACAATAAAAGTTAATACACTTAATAGACAGACATGCATTTTCGTTAAAAAAATGTATGTCTTTTCCCAACACATTAACAATCATACTGCATAAACTCAATTGCTCATATAAAACATATACACTTTTTTTCATAAACCTTACTATAGAGAATAGATAAATAAACCAATAAAACCAATTGTTTCATATTCAAACAATAACCTAATTAGACCAAATAACCCACACAAACTATTGTTCAGATACTTTTCTAACCAAATAAAACCATTAACAAGCAATAACTTCAACTAAACCATAAATCCTATTTTGCATGCATGTTTCCAACAAAACAATCAAACACCCCTATCCAGGAAATTCCTATTCTTGCCAACATCTTTCGCAACTTGAAAATTGCACATATCTGCCATAAACTTATCCTTAAGCTTGTTGCACTCTGAAAGCAACAGTCGCGCGGCATACTTCTTTCTCAGTTTTACCAGCTGCGATGCTTGCTTCCTGCTATCATCCTCAAGTCCGCAATCCCACCTTACTATAGTGTTACCCATGTAGTCCTCCATGTGGCGCATAACAAATACGCCACAATCGTTTAGCCTCTTATCAGTCTGCCAATTAAACTCTCCACGAATAATCCCAGTCTTTAATATTGCATCGGCTTTGGCATGTTTTTTGTTCCTCAAGAAATTGCCAAACTGCTTGTGCTGCAATCATTATTGTTTTTATAAGTCGATTATCACAAACAAAGTAACAACACGTATGATAACTAGACACTCATTAAGGTACATACCAGGATTGTTGCTACTCTCATGCATGATGTACCGTCTTTTTTCAGCAACTTCTTATTATCAAACATCATCACCACCGGTTTTTTACGTCAAAGCAAACAACGAACTTATGGTCACCGTTACAAACAGGTATAAAAACCTACATTTTTATAAAACACTTAAACATTGTATTTACTAAACACTCACACTTGTCCTTATAACACACACAGTAAACACCCATGTCCCTATCCACACACAATGCATCATCATAAATTACACACATTAACTACTAACAAGTATTTCACTTACAAGGTCAACATCTTTGAGCATATTATGCTTCCCTCCACGTGCCGTCATCATCTCCACATTCATCAAAAAAGCTTGCACGGTAGAACCTAACCTTGAATCGTTATTGATCTCCATCTTATCCTGTTCACAAGTTTACATGGTAGTTACAACTTGTCAAAGTAAATAAACAAATAAACCTCTACATTAATGATCTTACCACAGCAAACATCGGTAAGTAGAATCTTGATTTGTTGGCTGGGTCCTTATATTGCTCCAACGAATTAAGATATGAACACCAAGCGTCCACGACGCAATTATCAATATTTCCTCCGCTTAATAACGTCATAATCTGGTGGAATCTAACTTTCACACCAGTTGTCGTCTCAAAAACTACATCACTGTCATAAAATTTCCATAAAAAAAAATATTATGAAACTAACCACGTTCAAAATTACTAAACAAACATAATTACAAAAAACATTAATGTTATACCTGAAATCTATTTCATCGGTGTTCATCAGGTACTGATCAACTTGTTTTTCTTCCAATGTAAACCTACTGTTAATATTAATCACTCTAGACACATAAGGGGATAGCATCGGTACCCCGCCTTCCCACATACCCGTCTATCACGAACCACTTTAGGTTCACAACTTCTAATCGGTAATGCTTTAACGGGTGACACTGATTCGGTAACGCTCTCCACATTCACCAATTGTTCAACTTCTTTTCGTGCAAATAACGGGTCCTGTGTTAACCCAATACTGAAACTTGGTGCACCCATGTCCTTCTGATTCTTTTCATCATAAAAATCTGCACATGCCTTATCAGCCGATCGAAAAACCACCAACTGTGTTTCCGGCCCCATACTGAATTCGGGCGAATCAAAGGGATCGTTGTTTGCAAGTTCTATCCCTCCCTTACTCTTCGAACCATCCTCATCATGCAAACCCAAATTCTCTGTCGTACCAGCAACTTTCTTACCTCTCCTTCTTTCCTCATCAACCTCTTTAATCAACAACGCTGAACGATATTGCTGCTTCAGATCACTCATCATCATATTACCTGGGAACATTGCTCCACCTGCTTCCAAAGTCTTCTCAAAACATTTACGTTGCGTTCTTATAGCGTTAACAATTTTGTTTAGCTTCCAGATAATTCCCTACACAAAATAACTACGTATGTTAGACTCTTACACTTTGAAAAAAAAAAATACACAAAACAAACAATATTTCCAAAAAAAAAAGTATGTTGTTACCATAAACATTACTTAAAACTGCTAAATAAACATACATGTTTTATACAAAACATTTATCTGTTTAGCTTCCATACTCTTAACTTCCATATTAACAAAAAAAATATGCTGATACCATAAACATTACTTAATTCAACCTAAATAAACATGCATGTTTATACAAAACATCTATTTCGAACCACACCATTTAATAAAGATAATATCAGAACATGGATGTTTTAAAGGAAACATGTATGTTTTTAACTACATATGTTAGACTCTTACAATTTGAAAAAAGAAGACACAAAACGAATAAAACTGAAATGTACCAATTATCGCATATTACCTCTTCATCCTCCGGCATAGGGTCGATATCTTCTTCAACATAAGGTCCTGCCAGTTCGCCCATGCCGAGACCCCCACTTTCAATCTCTTCGGTTTCCCTTTCTTTTAACAATTCATACGTCCAAAACCTAATGGGTGGTCGAACACGCGGACATTGAACCTATCACACATTGTTCCATCCACGTACGCCATCTGTTTCACAAATTTTTAATTTATTTAAAACAAAAAGGTTCAAAACAGTATACGACATCCAAAAATTATAAACACTAAAAATTCGTTCTTACAGTTAACAATGAGAGCGGGCCCAAAAAATAGCTGTTTGACATTTCCCTGTTCCATCCTTCTTTACAGGTTCTTAGACTCTGCAAAACATAGTCGCACCAGTTTATTGTTGACAAATCTGTTTCAGTGTTTATATGATTAAGAACACTTAAATCCAATATCCCTTTACCATTAACACGACCCATCACAGACGTAAACAAGACAATGAAATTCAGTTTGAAATTCATGTCTGCAACCTTCGACTTTCTAATCAGACCCTTTAGTATGCCTGTTGTCTTGTCCTTCCCTTCTTGAAACTGTTTCGACCAGCTACCAATCAACCCTTCGTCTCTTTCAATTTCCTCCTCCATTATGTCCCTCCCTTCATTCCTTATACCAAGCAACTCTCCAATCAGTTGCTTTGTTATAAGAATGGATGAGTTTCTCAGCTTTATTTCCATCTTCACTGGGTTAAATTGGTCGACGGCATAAAACCCCATCTTTGAAGGAATACCATCCAACTTCATATCTAACATACCTTCAAACCCCATTTGTTCGAGGCACGCTTTCTGAGCTGGCAAAAGAGTCTGCAAAGCATTGAATAGCATTTTCGGAGATGTTCTCGTTTGGAACACATACGGTTTAGGAACAACTTCAGATGTTTCGCCTTTCTTCCTTTTAATTTTTTTAACATCCTCCTTTTCATCACCTACAGTCAATATATTTCATTAAAACAACTGATAAAAAATTATACATTTCAATATTAATAATTATAACACACTTTACACTTACATTTCGATTCTACTTTTTTCCTCTTCGCCAACGCAACTTTATCACCCTTGTCTACTTTCTTTGAACTCAAATCTGTCAAACACATATTGGATTAACAACTCTTTCAAAATACACTAATACATTGCAACTCTGTTTCACATATTCCAAAGTGCAAACACCCATGTTCATACACTCACTATACTCCCATGTTCAACCACACAGGTTCATACAGTCACTATTTTCCATTTTTCAAACACAAATGTTCAGTAACCACAAACACACATGTTAACTATTTTGAAAAACCTATGCCAGTTTTTAATTCTTTTTCTGTACTTTAATCTAATTAGAACCCCCATGTTCACTAGTTTGCAACCCGTTTCACAAACTAATCCAGACTTGATCAAACACACATGTTTTATAAACATAAACACCCATGTTCAACTTCATTCAGAAATATCTGCGTCTGTGTTACACATAATCCAAGATTAACACACCCATCTTTAGTCAGTATATTAGACTAATCCAACTTACAAACACCCCTGTTTAATCACCCATGTTAACAAATTTAAACTAAATACACCCAAACAAGGACCATACTAAACAAATTACCCAACTTTATTGGACCCCTGTTGACATTGTATAAATAACACATTGATAACTCATTACTAATCTACAAAAACCAAAAAGAGTTGCATGGCTATAACATTAGGCTTACCTTTGACAACCGAGACGTTAGCATTCTCGAAGTCATCGTCACTATCATCAGCACCAGCATCCATTGCCTTTCCCACAGTCTTCTCGATAATTACCGGCCCTTTATTCTTATTCCTTCCACTTCTCCTAACATCTATATCAAATACACAAAACCAAAAGGTTTAAAACAAATACTAAATAGCAATACACATAAACAAACAAACCAATTAATATCCAAACACCCCTGTTACACATATTACAATCACCCATGTTATACCCTTTTCCAAACACCCCTGTTTCAATTTTTTTCAATATGCACAACCTACCCAAACTGTTACATTCCCTTACATATTCAACATACCAAAATTGATCTATTAACCACATCCAAACATAATGGAAAGGTACACATCGACATCTTATTAAATACCTACCACATACCCACAACAATTATGTATCAAAACATCATTGTTCAAACTTTAATCAAGACATTAATGTTTCAGAACACCATTGTTCAATAACTACCACAAACTAAAACCACAACCTAATACCATTCACACATAAAAAAACCCAATGTCATATTTGGTTCAAAACATTTATGTAACAAGACACTCATGTTTCAAATCACATACTTCAAACATTAATGTTTTAAGCATACCAAACACTATTATTGGTTAAAAAACATTAATGTATCAAAACACCCATTTTTCACAACCATTACCTATCAACCTCGCAACAAAACACCCATGTTTCACAACAATTACAAAAAACTAAAATCATCAGAATTAACTAACATTTTAACATTAAAAATAACAAAAACAACATCACATTTATGTAGCAAAACATCACTGTTACCACAAATTCATAATGAACTAAAATAAAAAAAAAAAAAAATAAAAAAAAAAAAAAAAAAAAAAAAAAAAAAAAAAAACCAAAAAAAAAAAACTAATCAATACTCGAACAATCAGACATAAAACCCAACGTTTAACTAACCTTAATATACCAATAAAACAATCTAAACAAAATATAAACATGCATGCCTTCACCATTTTCAATCGTACCATAAATAATCAACAATATAAAAAAAAATTAAAACAATAAAATTAAACAAATAACATTGATGATCATACCTTCCATTGATGTTATTTTGATTTTGATTATAGCCGTGATTTTGATTATAGCCGCGATTTTGATTTTGGGGGTTTAGGTTTGTGTGTATAATCAGTGTGTGTGTTTTTAATTTAAAAAAATAACGATTTGCTCTGTTATAAGAAGTTATCATTATCACTCCGAAAATATTTGAAGAATCCCTGTTTTGTAGCATGCATTTAATGAGATAGTGTATAAATTGTAATTCCTATTATACCCTTTTCATTAAAGTTTCCAGGGAATTAAGTTTCTTTTAATTACAAAAAAACCATTTTGCATTGTTATGTTGCCCTCTATGCTTTATTAGTTGTACATAAGTGGGTTCTCGCAGTTCTCGCACTTAACAGGGTTCTGAAAATAAAGCTCCCCTATATATAATATATATATATATATATATATATATATATATATATATATATATATATATATATATATATATATATATATATATATATATATATATATATATTTTTTTTTTTTTTTTTTTGCTTTTCAAAATATGAAACACTCTTGAGAATTGTACACATTAGAAAAAGAATGTATTTTGGATAAATTTCTACCCTATTCCTTAATGGTCCTTTAGGTTTTTTACCTATCTTGTGCTGTTCAGGTTAAAACATAACAACATCAGACCATTTATAAGTAAATTCGTCGAATCTAGTATCTGATTAGTGAATTCTGAACACAGAATTTGGTTGTCCTCGGCACATGGAAATATTTGGGAAATAGTTTATGGAAAAATGCATGGGGTAAAAAAGAAAAAAAGATGAAATATAAATTGAGAGAAACAAAGCTTACTTTGAGATATAAATGCTTTTACTGCATCTATAGAGAATGGATAATGTTCTTGATTATAGACATCTTCAAAGAATGTGGAAAAATAGTACCAACCTGCAACAGGAATATAGAAATGTTTCAACAATGGAGCTTAGTATTAACTACGCAAATGTCTGCTTTTAAGAATCTCCTTCCTAAAAATACTCCATGCTTTAGGGTGCTTGTAAATATGAAAGAAACAATGAAAATAAAAAGCAAAAATTCTTGTCGATTAGCCCGGCCCATCCAGGTTTGTTGCGACCCGTACTTAAAAGGTGACATGTTTCAGTTTGAATCAAGATTGACCCAGTACCCAACACACCCGACCAGCCCATTGTACCACCTCTAATCACATCAGAAATTCATTATGGAAAGGAAACCATTAGACAAACACAAGTATCATAAAAGTACCTGCCAATTATGTTGTGTTTTGCTTCATAGATCCGCTTCATATCATAAAATAAGTGAAATCAACAACCTAAAACAATAAAAGAATGCAATGAATAACGGATTTAGCTATTCACAAATGTATCAAACACATGGTGAGCATAAAATTCCATCATAGAATCATTACAAATGCAATTCATAATTTCTTCGTGAATCAAACATAAACGCATTACAACTAAATGGTTAACAGAATTTCTCAGTTTCACACATTTATAACTTATTAAATGCAATGAATAACGGATTTAGCAGTGGTGAAGTATATTCCAAAAATAACCATGCCCTCTCCATCGAGACACATGCTATTAAAATTACTGAAACATTTTGGGTTGATTTGTTTAAAAAATAAGCTGATTGATAATAATAGATTACATTGAATGCATTAACATTAAATGCTAAATTGAAACTGTATATTCAAATCCGATTATATCAAGGCGTATAGAGGAAGAATGAAGTGTTTTGAGGAGTGCAGTGAAGATGTACATTCAAAAAATAACGATGCATTTGGGTCTAAGTCTTTAAGTATCATATCAACATCAGTTACAATTACAGACATTGCATTTGGGTCGTTTTATTTAAAAAAAATTATAAAATAAATTTTTAGGGTTCTTGTTAAACACCTAAAATTATCCAAATCACAAACTATCTCGTTACCTATAGATATTTTGTGATTAAAATTTGCCCCTACTTCTTCCTAAAGTTAAAGTACAGTTCTGACCTTATGCAAGTGTGTATGCTAAAGTTAAAATAAATACCAAATGATCACCTGTGGAATCCTTCTAATAATTCTGGTTGTTGGTAATTTCACAAATCTGATTCAGGCCATGGTTGCAAGTCACGGATGAAAGTCAAGGCCAAAATGAAGAGATATCAAAGCAAGAGTGATTTGTTACAGGGATCAAAGTAAAAATGTTGAAGCAGCACACTGAATCTCCTTTTGCATTAGAATTATTAGCAAATGATCATTGCCACTGCATAAGCAAAAACCCATAATCAAACATTGTGTTTCATAAATAAAAACATATAATCAAAAACAAAAACTTCATCAGATATTTTATCAAACACTTGATGTGCAAGGTAAACTCCACACTTGAAATTTAATAAACTTTTAGAATAAATGAAATTAATCACCATGAATTCGATAATTTGTTGAGAGGATGTTCATTCACCTTGACCTGCAACCATGGCCACCATAAATAGAGCAAAACTAAATTTTAGTGAAAAAACTTTCATCCAAAAATTAAAAAGGATTACCTGAAACATGAATGGAATTGGAGCAAATTTGTAAAATATATATATAATATATATATATATATATATATATATATATATATATATATATATATATATATATATATATATATAAAAGAAACTTACAATCAAAACCTAAAATAGCTTTTGCCTTGAATCAAGATCATCCCGATTTTAGGGTGTGGACAACAAAGATGATTTTTTTTATATGGTTAATTGACTTTTATGATCTGGTTTTGAGCATTTTATGAGATTCGGTTACAAAGAATTTGAATGCTTTAATTAGTTAGCAAAAATAGGGAAGTTGAATGAGGATTGAAGGGCGTTTTGAAGACGCTATTTTCATTGTATACCTGCTGGATGAATTGAATAAAGGAATGCAGTGAGGTGTAGTACAACATTAAATCTCTCACCAATAGGAGCAAAGACACATTAGCAAATTAAATGCATGGTGTGCTTCAAAGGTTTGTAAATTATTCACGTTTATTAGTATGTATAGATTTTTCATTGCGGATGTCTTAAGCTATTATTTTAAACAATTTGTGTTCTGATTAGTTTTCTTGTATTAAATGAATAAAAAAACCCTTAAAAAAAATGCAATTATAAGATGACATAAAATGATGTTTTTTGGGTTTTCTGACCTTTTTTATAGAAAGAAAAGAGACATCTTACGTATTTTATCACTGGATAAATGCTTTATTACTCACCGCAAACGTTCAATTAACCAATAAATGAGAGCTTTTGAGAAATTTGTCATAGTTTTAGTTTCAACTCTTGACTAAAAGATCACTGTAAGTATTTTTCCTTTTCTACTTTTCTAATGCAAATAAGTTAAAGGGTGTTGTTATAAGTACACTCTCAAAAAAGCCATTTGTACCCCGTTGTTAATATTGAAAAAGAAAATATAAATTTTAATAAGTAAAAAGTATTAAATTGACAAAAGATACAGAACAAAAATTGATAAAAAACTGTGTTATAAACAAAATGGGCTAAAGAAAATGAAAGACAAAATAAGATAAGCAAGAGGTTACTAATAACATATCCTTTCATTCTATTTAAGTAAAGTATCAAAAACAAGTTATACAAGCCCCCCCCCCCCCCCCCCCCCCCCCCCCCCCCCCCTTTCTTTTTTGTTATCCAAGCCCCCCCTATTTTTTTTTTTTTTTTTTTTTTTATAATTTTATTTATATCAAAAAACTATAAACCTGAAAGTACGGAACAGAAAATATAAAGTTTAATATGTCAAACGCTAAAAACTGTTAGAAATACGGAACAGAAACTGACAGAAAACTGTGTTATACTGCAAAATAAAAGGAATATTCCTTTTGTCCCCTATGATTTGACATCATAGGGGGGACTTGTATAGTATAACCCCAAAAGGGACAAGTTATACAATGTTTGTCCTAAAAGGAGATTACGGGGAAAAGTGTTGCAACTTTTTGTGAGGTTGGTCGGTATTTGGTAAGGACAAAATTTCAAAAGCATTGCTATATCCTCCTACATAATACTCTTACTCATCCTTCTATCTATACAATTATATAATATGTGTCATAATATCTTTCCATTTGTCACAATCTTGCAAGTAGAAAGATTTGTAGGCATAAATAGCAGGAATAAGTATCATTTTCCAAATTTTAATCATTTGTCTTCTTGACGTGAAAATAACTTTTGGTCTGTTTGGTACACATAAAAAAAGCATTAGGAAAAGAGAATTTCTGATAACTTAAAAAAAAAAAAAAGTACATATTTAATATAACGGCTTCGATGGCCCTTTTAAACTTTTAGTTTTTATTATTAAACCATAGTCATATAAAAATACAAATCACATAAACGAAATACTTCTGCAAGCAAAAATAATTAGTTAATTACCGTCCTTATATTTTAAATTCAAAACATTAAAATTAAAGCAATCATGAATTATCTCTGAAAATATCTTCAAAGATAGTTTAGAAATATCATCCTTAGGGTATCAACGTCTCTAATATAATAAGGAAAAATAATTAATTGTAAATGGATCTTTCGCTCAACAAGTATGAGAGCTCATTTTATTAGTCAATTGGAAAGTTAAAATTAAACTTTTTGATCAAACTTCTTTAAAAATATCATTTTTTTTTCATGAATTATCTTTTAAAATATCTTCAAATTCTTTGGTTATCAATTTTTTGCTGTTTCGAATTAAGCAGGCCGGCTTGATTTGTTGGTGTTGTTAGATTTTTTTTAACATCTTCCCCAACGCTTCACCGTGTGCTTTAAGACATGTATTTGTATTTTGTAATTGTACAATAAGTAAGAGAAAATTTAACAATCATGTAAATCTTAAACGTTGAATTTTATCTGACATATGGTTCCAGTTTTTTACTATCACTTGAAAAGAGTACTTGCTATAATGACATTGAGTTAAGACATAATTTAGCGTCATATCAGTTTTAACATTTCAACCTTAACACCCAAAAACACCCCTTATCATAATTCAACAATAACATTACATTCTGGGCCCCACTTTTCTTTAAAAAATAAAATTTACAAATTCAACCCCTAAACTAATACTTCATTTAATAAACAACATAACATTAATAAACTTAAACATTTTTACAATACGAAATAAAAATTTGCAATCAATAGTCCAATTTATATGTCAAAAATAAACCAAACAACATAAATTTTGCAAAAATTCAGATATGACAAATAAGCTCAAAAATTTTGCAACCCAAGCCCAACTATTTATAAAACCTAACCCTAACAAAATACACCTCCTTCCTTCTCCAAACGCACACACCATCTCCATCCTTCTTCTCCAAACGCAGACGCCATCAACTGTTAAAAAAAAAAAAATCATCAAAAAAATCATCAAACAAACCAGACGCCATGTCCATTCTTCTCCAAACGCAGCAACATAGAGGACAACAAGGGGTGATTTTGTTTTTTTTTTTCTTTTGAAAATGAAGAGCGATTTTTTTTTTTTTTATTATTATTATTTTAAGATGCCCTTAACGTGACGTTACCATGGTAACGCCACCTCCAACACAGCTACTTAACATTACTGGATGCATGGGCGGAGACAGGGGGGGGGGGGGGGGGGGTCCGGGGGTCACGTGACCCCCCGGCGAAAAAAATTGTTGTGTAAATTTTTGAAAATTTTCGGCTATTTTTGTAATTTGCCCCCCCCAACGGACCAGTTTTTAGTGTAGTTTCTAAAAATTATCATATTTTGCCCCCCCTTGAAATTTTTTCTGGCTCCGCCACAGCTGCTTAACCTGACTGGATGGTGTGGTAACGCAGGCTTAACGCCAGCCACGTAAGCATAACGCCACTGCCGGCGTTATTGTACCGAAGGCTCTAAGAAAATAAAGAATAGTAGCAATTAGAGAGACCTAATTTTGTAGACCTAAAACACTTGAATTCAAATATTGTCATTTTTATAGAATGGAATTGTGTGGTGAGCAAAAATTATGAAACAAGAAAAAGAAGGAAAGTGAAAACAAAGCCAAGGATCCCGTGAAAGCTAGTGGTCACCACCGCACTCCAAACCAATTGCGACTCGTTTTAAAGGACATAAAATCATGAGGCACTAGCTATTTACTAGAGTATGTCCTTTTACCATAGTATAACATTATTAGTAAATCATGATAAATTCTTCTAACGAATCATTTTTATTATCTTTTGAGTAAACTACACCATTCGTCCTTGTGGTTTGCGTTGACCGACGAGTTTCGTCTTTTAACCGAAAAAAATACACCATCCGTCTCTAAATGCAAAACGTTACGTACCATTGGTCCCTCTCTTTAACAGGCCTCACTAACGCCCGTTAAATCAACCCAAGCGAGGATATAATAGTAATTTTCAGTCATGTTTTTTATTCTTTGTCCCCACGCAGCCATAAACAAAGATTTCTCTTTCTTCATCAATTTTTCTCTTTCTTGACTTTTTTTTCTTCCTCATTTTTCATCCACACCACCATAATCATCATCATCTCCATTACAATAATTCTTACCCCAATATCTTAAAAAAATATCTAGACAACAATAAATCTTCACTTTATTTGTTGATATACATTATACCCAGAACCCAAAAAAAATATAACACAAACACCACATAAATCACAAGAAGATACATTGTTTCTTTTTTTTTTTTCTCACTAGAAACTACAACAAACCACTCTTGTTTCTTTTCTTCTTTCTAATCTCATACTAAAACAACCACAAAGAAATTCGTTGCTTTCTTCCACACGAATTACAAACCAACGTTTCTTGTATTTCTTCCAAAATCGAACAACACAAGCACCCCTTTTAGTTTTTCTTTTCGAAACGAATTAAAATAGCTTTGTTTGGTTTTCGATTTGTAATCTTGAAAAAGAATTAACTTTCGAATCTTGTTGATTTTCGAAACAGGTAGGTACTGATTGGTTTTAGTTATGGTTTCTTGACTTTTTATGCGTGTTTTGAGATAAGATATTGTAAAAATTGATAATGGGTTTTGTATTCGAACTTCAAAATCTGTTAAGTTTGATGATGATGAGGTCAAATCTGTTAAGAATCTATAATAACTTCTTTTTTCTTTTTGAACTGAGATCTTTTTTTTGGTTGGTTGATTGGAGTTGCTGTTAGTTGTTGAATGAAGTTGGGGGAATTCGCCAATTAGGGTATGGTTTTGAATTGAATTAAATCATAATTGAAAAATGTTTTGAAGTGGTGTATGAGATGATTGTGTTTAAGAATTTTATGGTGAGGATGTGTATCACACGTGTGGGAGTGGGGTGGAGAGGGAGTGTGGTTGGTAATTAATGGGAATTGGGAATTTTGTTTTTTGATAGGTTTGAGTTTATGAATTGAGGTTTGTGAAGGTGGTTGGAGGTGGTGAGAGTGGTGGTGTACGGTGGTGGTACTGGGTGAATATAAAGATGATAGGAGGTCATGGTTTAAAGAAGAAGAAGCGAAGAAGAAAGTGGTAGGTGGTGGTGATAGGTGAGGTTTTTATTTGTTTGTGTTTAAAAAAAAAAGAAAAATAATATACTAGTAGTAAATTTACTATTATACCCTCATTTGAGTATCAAGTAAAGTGACTTAACGAAAGTTAATGAAGGCCGTTCAAGTAAATGACCGACGATACATAACGTTTCGCATTTAGGGACGGATGATGCATTTTTTTCGGTCAAAGGACGAAACTCGTCAATCAACGCAAACCACAAGGACGAACGGTGTAGTTTTTTTTTATCTTTTTAATAACCATGGTTCTAAAAGGCGCGTCATAGCGGCGCCAAGACGTGGGGCGTAATCTCCACATTACAAAATAGACCAAGGCGTCGATTATAGGCGTGACGTGAGATGAGGCGGGAAAAAGCGCGCTAAGACGTAAGGCGTGAGGCGTGACGGGTTTTTTATTCAACTCCGATAAAAAAAAATAAACAAAGAATATAACCTTATTCATTATGTACAAGTCAGTACAACGCTTTTTGTAAACTCGATATATATGAAATATAATATAAATATATAAATATTTTCATATTTTCAACCGCCTTAGCCCTTATGTCACGCATAAAAAACGCAAAACTTCGCCTTAGCCGCTAAGACGTAAGACTTAGTTACGCCGCCACGCCACGCCTGGTGTTATTTATAACCTTGATAATAACACATTTTATGACACGTGTAGTTTATTAATTCTACTCGTCATTTCCGCATTTTAATTACTGGCATGTCAAAATCATAGTTGTTTAAAAGATTTACAGGAACAAAGTTTAGAAAAATGAATCAGTTTACACATGAAAAAAATTACTTTTCTATTTTAGAAAAGCAATGAAAAAAATTACAATGAGGATTGAAATTTTTTAAATGCGGTAATGAAAATAGCTGGAATTTCAAATTTTCCGTCAAATAATAAAGAAAAAAACCACTTTATAGTTTCTTAAATGATTTTGATCGGTATGTTTGGAATTGGATTCAATGAGAAAGTAGATATTTAAATGTAGCCCGTTGGTGTTTGTTTGCATCAAGCATTGTACCAATCTGAAGTCTTTTATTACATTATAATCATGTAGTTTTATATGTAATACATTAATTTATTGTAGTAGGAACGAGAAAATAATTAAGATGACTAAAACATGACTTTTTTTTTTTTTTGAACAAATGACTAAAACATGACTAATGTTATGTGAATTCTAACTTGTCAATGTTTTTCATGACGCCAATCATTTCTGTGTCGAAACATTGACAACAATATGCCGCACGTGAGGGTACGTACTGTTTTTTTTATCGAATTGGTTAATTATTTAAATTTCAAAAAAAATATTGGTTAATTATTTGTTTATGCATCTTTTAACTTGCAGGGTCATAACCATTTTGGTTCTCTTTTAAGAGGGCATGGTTCTGCGTTGGTACGGTGTTTTGATAATTGATATAAGTCCCATTATCAGAGTCTTTAGCTAAGTCAAATTTAATGATTTTAGGCAATGAAGAGGAGAGCCTGTAAGCCAATGATGCGCAAGTTCAAATCTGAGCCGCTTCCGGTTTTCATCCGGCCGTTATTCCAGCGAGGAAGTCGTGTGGAGGCAGTACGGTTTTCGGGCGGATGCCGTTTGTAGTCCCCACTACGCCTAGCGTGGATCCGGTTCAGACAACATAGTCTGGGCATGTGGTGGATGAGGGCCTGCCAAAGTGGCAGGTTGTGACTCCTTCAAAAAAAAAATAAAAAAAAAACCTAAGTCTAATTTAATGGATATTTTTGTGTATTTTACTATTTTTCAATTTATTTATACAATTAATTCTTTCGATTTATATAAAGGTGCAAGGTAAATGAGTAACAAGCTGTGCCACTAGCTCTTTTTGAATAACAAAGCCAATTCTTTTAAAAACTACGTTTGTAGATCTAGGTGTTATAACATTGCTATGCATAACTCGTTGGACTCTGTTGAGGAGCTCAACAGCCTCAGGTGTATTTTTTATTTTAAAAGATCTATAAATAATGTATAATGATCATCTTCATCAATAATTATTATTCATCGTTTAGATTTGTTATTGTGTATAGTTTTCAATATCGATTAATAATTTGTATAGATTTTTGTTAGATGAATGATGACTTTGTTTAGTTGTCACTGTATTGAGATTGACGTTGTTTAAATTTAACTATTGATTATGTTGTGGACGTTATGCGTGTTTAATAATGAGTATTACACCTCTTATATGATTTTACCTAAATAATGAACGTTTTAGCCTTTTATGTATGTGAATAATTATATATTTATGTTTATATTAATTGTGATGCAAAGTTGAACATAATGAATATAATTTTGCATATTAAAAATACGAGTTAGCATGTGTTTTGTACATATTTATGTCGATTTTTGTTAATATTTTTAGAAGTATAAATAATATTGAAAGTTTAACAGTTAAAAGATGTGAAATACAAAAATTTGTGCCCTAATTTAAGAAGGAATTAAAATTGTTTTTCAAATTATGTTCACATCCCATGTACAATTAAAGTCATGTCATATATATATTTTTTTCGCGGATTAAGAGAAAGATCTTTAAAGGTATTGTTATTATCACTTGTTGGCGGATATGGAAGGCTAGGAATGAAAGAATTTTCTCGAAGAAACGCTATAATGTGGTGGAAGTGGTTTCGGATATTAAGATTTTGGGTTTCTTGTGGTATAGGAATAGAATTAAAACCGAAACGGTTGATTGGAATAGATCGTGTAATTTCGATTTCATGTAATTTCGGTTGTCGGCCGGTCTATTTCCGCCTTGGAGATAGTTTTTTAGGCCTTGTGTGTTAATGAAAGTTGCTTTTCTAAAATATATATATATATATATATATATATATATATATATATATATATATATATATATATATATATATATATATATATATTGCTTTTCTAATATATATATATATATATATATATATATATATATATAGGTTGGGATGTTAACGAGACATGCTCAATATTTTCATAAATCTTTTACTTTGAGGAAACGTATTATGAAACTTGTTTATATGGGACAACTAGGGGTGTAAACGAGACGAGACAACTCGCGAGTTATTCGAGATCGACTCGTAAACTACTCGAAATCGACTCGACTTAAACGAGTCGAGCTCGAGTTCGAGCTACTCGAGTATATTTTCGAGTTGAGTTCGAGCTCCAAAATACTTGGCTTGTGAAGCTCGCGAGCCTTATTGATCTTCGATTAAATTACACTTTTACCCTTTTATCTACATAATTTTACTTAATTTTCATTCAAATCGAGTCGAGCCGAGCTTGATATGCAGAATATTTATCGAGTTAGAGCATGAAATGAGAAAATAATCGAGCTCGAGTTTTAGTATTTGAGTCGAGCTCGAGCTTGAGCTTGGCAGTACTCGGCTCGCTTGACACCACAAATGATAATTTTTAGGTTTTCCCATTTAATATTCTACACAGAAAATTGCTGTTTAGTGACATGCATAAAGTGATAAAACTATAAAAGTTGTTATTTTATGGTCGTTACCCAAGATAATTACTAAAAGTTAAACAGTGTTACCAAAGCTTTCACTTGTTTCTTCTACATATGACTACATGTAGAACAACATAAGTAAAACTATTACCTTCACTAAAAGTGCTTCAGATAAAACACGGCTACAATGATATAAGGTGTCAATAAAACCCAAAAGTATAACCTTTAAATTCACTCAAATTTTTGACACAATTTCATTTAGTTGTCGTGTTTCGTTGCTTATCTTGCAGTATGCCACAGATTACCGGTCTTTCTATGGAGATTTGATTGCCTTATGGATATCTTTACGTACTACACATATGGTTTCGCTCTTTCATTCACGTGAACAATTTGACAACTAGAATAATGGGCGGACGTTCTTATTCAATCACAATAATATAGAAAGCTTTTGCTTTTATAATGTCTATATTTAAAAGTTATTTATGTAACAATGATTTTTAGATGTATGTGACATACTAACAAGTTACTCGCCAAGCCAACCTTACTTAAAAAATACTTTACTTCAAGAAACTTTAACTGATAAAAATAGTCAAGGTTATAAAAAGGTTTGGTCAAGTGACAAAGTTACATAAATATAACGTTGAAGTTACATAAATATGTGGTACGCAATTGTCAAACACGTAAGAGTCGTTCATTGTCCAAACTTCAAACAGTGTAAAGCTACACATTAGCCATCCGTAGGCTTACACCCAACCCAATAACTCACACAAAACCTTGTTATTTGGGCCGTATCACAAAAATTAGTTTACAAATATTTTGTTGTGTGTTCACAAAATAGATTTTTTCATACAAAAATTGCATAATAATCGAAAGAGTATTAAATGAGATACAGAATTTTCCCTACGTAGTTATTATACTTCTTGTAACCTCGTGATAATAATGGATGTATCTAGATATGTATGTTTTGCCTGCCAGCATTCATTGGCTCATTGCATATTTGCATATCCTCTATTAAGAGCAACGAATGTATAAATATTTATAACGACTAGACCATAAAATGTGTTGGAACTTCGTTATATATGCAATTTAGAACATGCGTTAACCAATATCAAAACATTTTCATAACTTTGGTTTCAAACTTATCCGATAGTCATTAGACAAAATTAGTAAAAGCTCATGTCGAAGATGGTATTTATTTTAATGAACCACCTTAAGTAAGTTCGGCATTGATCTAAAAAACGATATAGCTTGATGTTGAATTTATATAACATGACAACTCATAATTAAATAAACATAAACATCAAGTATACATGAGGAAGCTAATATGATCAAATAATATGTAAACTAATTAACCAAACATAAATAGTATGCGTACCTTTTGATTCTAGCCAAATAAGAATTAATTCTTCAATTAATCACCAAGAACCCTAATTAGGGTTTATGTGGATTATAAGAATTACCCCTTACAATTTTGTAATTAAATCCAAGATTCAATCAATAGTGTGATTGAATCACGTTCTTGTACACACGTACTAAAACAAATTAAAGTTATGCTAGGTAAAAGAACACAAAACGTTTTTGTTTTGTAAAACCAAAAAACACAAGTTTAGGGTTTAGTAATGTGTACAAGAGATACAAACTAATGACCCTAAGCCTTGTATTTATACTAAGGTAAACTTGAATGACAAGTTGGTTGAGGATTAGGAAACTCCTAATCCTAACCGATCGGCTATACACCCTAGGAGGGTTTCCGGATCTTTCTTGACATCCAATTTACACTCTAGTCCTTCCTTTTATTGTTTAACGGCCGTTAGTCATTTTTCGTTAAATACTAACGGTCGTTATACGTTTTGTATTATTTAATAATTAATATAACATTTTATATTTAATTATTAATCTTTAATTCTCATATGTAAAGTGTGCAATCACGTGATCTCGAGTTCGATCCTAACACACAACTACTAATTTATGTCTACAAAACTAACAGCTCACACTTGGACATATTTTAATAGTATGATCACATCGATTAGCGTCTAGCAACACTTCGATGCCTCTAGTACAACTCGAGTAAGGTCTCCTAGAAAAACCTTTTAATGATTCATCATTATTATTATCCTTTTGTCACTAATACGGTGTTAAATAAAGATATGGATCTAAGTCATTCTTTATTTAACTATTCCGTTTCTCGTTGTTTGTGATTGATCAAGATTACCAAATCTTCTAAACATATTCAGGGGAGATCTTGCATGTAGCCACGAAAACATCTTGTCAACCCTACGAGGGGCCCAACAGTATTTAACTCCAAAATAAATTTGAAGGAACAAATTCTATATTGACTAAAAGCAAAACCCACGAACTTTGTAACATTTCCGAAAACAATCCTTATGACTACCAGTTACGTGTAGTGTTAAATTGTTCCACAGAAATGCACTACATTCATGACAGTTATATGGTATCTCAAGTCTGAGGATAACTATTCATGATTTACTTAATGACTAGATCCATAAAGTACAATCATGTAGTTGGGATAAATCCTATATTCAATATCATGTGAAATTGGCATGTCTACGCATCAATATACTTTTATACCAAAACTCACATTTGTCTTAGTTTAATGATATTCCCATATCATTAATTGACAACGGACAATTTAGAATAACTAATTTATTCACGGATTAAACATGCAAATATAGGACAACAATATTAACGAATGAACATAAACATAACAAATACTTTATTTCATTAAAAATAATAAATGTTTACAATATCCTTTATCCAAATACTAATCACAGTTATGCATGAAACTATTAGCTAAACGAAGTCCAATGCCATTGGCAAGTTCAGTAAGCTTTTCTTTAGCTAAAGCCTTAGTGAATGGATCAGCTAAGTTGTCATCTGTGTGAACTTTCAAGAGATTAATCTCTCCTATGCTGACTTGTTGTCGAACATAGTGATACTTCCGTAGAAAATGTCTGGTGCCCTTCATGATTCCATGTTCATTGGCAAATATGATTGCAGCAGAATTGTCGCAATACATATTAATAGGTGATTCAATTGAAGGCATAACACCAAGCCCTTAAATGAATTTCCTAATCCAAACAGCCTCCATAGCAGCTTCTGAAGCAGCTATGTATTCAGCTTCTGTCGCAGACATCGCAATTGTACTCTACTTCTTGCTCCTCCACTCTACTGCTCCTCCATTGCTAACAAAGACATAACCCGTCTGAGACTTCGCATCATCTTTTTCCCATAACAACAATCAAGTGTTTATCACCTGGATTCTGTTGAAATTGACTAGTGATATTTTGAGCAAACGCCACATCTGGCCTTGTGTATCTAACCGCATACATGATAGATCCTACTGCCAAAGCATAAGCAACTTTACTCATGCGTGCCACCTCTGCAGGTGTTGAAGCACACATCTCACTGCTTAAGCCATGTTTTACTTCCATTGGCAAATATCCTTTCTTGGAATTTTGCATATTGAATCTCTTCAATATTTTGTCAATGTAAGCACTTTGACTTAATCCAATTACACTGGTACAGAATGTGGCTTTCGTCACACCCAAAATGCGTGACTATATGCATATAGTCACACACGTTTTTTTGGGTGTGTGTGACGAAAAGTCGCGCCACCGTAGGTATCATATGGTCACATTGTTTAGTTTGTGGCAGTTTTCATTGAAAAAGAGTGACCAAAACCCGAATATGTGTGACTAATTAGGCACAAGTTTTGTTGGATTCATTAGTATGTGTGACTATTTCCCATCCTATGGCCACATGAAAATATAATAAATGTGACGTTTGTGATGATTTAGTTACACAGCGTGTGTTGTTTTTTTCGAGTTAGTCACATACAATTTAAAAAACAGTGGCCAAAAGTGTTAATAAGTGTGACCATATGCTGTTTAAAGTGAAGAAATGTGTATTTTGTGTGACTATTGATCATCCAATGGTCACATGAATTCTTAGTTTGTGTGGCCTTTGGTAATATTTAGTCACACAAAGCATGTTTGTTTTGGGTATTTAGTCACATACAATTAAGCATAAAGTGGCCAAAAGTGTTAATAAGTGTGACCATATGCTGTTTTAAGTGAAGAAATGTGTATTTTGTGTGACTATTGATCATCCATTGGTCACATGAATTCTTAGTTTGTGTGGCCTTTTGTAATATTTAGTCACACAAAACATGTTTGTTTTGGGTATTTAGTCATATACAATTAAGCATAAAGTGGCCAAAAGTGTTAATAAGTGTGACCATATGCTGTTTAAAGTGAAGAAATGTGTATTTTGTGTGACTATTGATCATCCAATGGTCACATGAATTCTTAGTTTGTGTGGCCTTTTGTAATATTTAGTCACACAAAGCATGTTTGTTTTGGGTATTTAGTCACATACAATTAAGCATAAAGTGGCCAAAAGTGTTAATAAGTGTGACCATATGTTGTTTTAAGTGAAGAAATGTGTATTTTGTGTAACTATTGATCATCCAATGGCCACATGAATTTTATGTTTGTGTGGCCTTTTGTAATATTTAGTCACACAAAGCATGTTTGTTTTGGTTATTTAGTCACATACAATTAAGCATAAAGTGGCCAAAAGTGTTGATAAGTGTGACCATATGCTGTTTAAAGTGAAGAAATTTGTATTTTGTGTGACTATTGATCATCCAATGGCCACTTGAATTTTATGTTTGTGTGGCCTTTTATAATATTTAGTCACACAAAGCATGCTTGTTTTGGGTATTTAGTCACATACAATTAAGCATAAAGTGGCCAAAGTTGTTAATAAGTGTGACCATATGCTATTTAAAGTGAAGAAATGTGTATTTTGCATGACTATTGTTCATCCAATGGTCACATGAATTTTTAGTTTGTGTGGCCTTTGGTACTATTTAGTCACACATCGAATTAAACAAAGAGTGACCAATAATGTTGGAGCAGAGTTGCTACTGCTAGTACTAAGGTAGTCCTGCTGAAGCAGAGTTACTGCTGCTAGTACTATGCTAGTGCTGCTGGAATGAGTATATATATTATATATAAAACAATATTAAAAACCACAAGAAATTTCAAATTGAATTAAACTCGAATGTATATAACTGGACAGAATATACAATTGTAATGTCGTACTTAATTAATCAAATATCTAAAGACTTTTGAACCTTCACCCCCTTAGCAGTTTGCCTTAAGTCGTTAGCAGATATATATTGTTTCTTCGATGGTGCCTGTGGTACACATTTAGTCACATGGTTTGTTGGTGTAACCTGTAGTAAACAAAAGACGCTTCTATCAAACATTGAATTACATATGAATAATTATATATGTAGGTTGAAAAAACACATGTACGTACCACCTCTTCAAAAATAACTTGATGCTTTGGCCATGCAACGAAACTACCTTCAACATTCTTAACTATTTTAAACCCATTATTTGCTACGTCCGGTACGCATGCTGCATCAACTAACGATTCATCAATCGACACTTTGTAGCAATCACTTGGGAGTGGTCGGTTATGTAGCACTTGCTTTCCATGAGACTGGTATACGGTACCCAAAGCAACAATATTTGTTTGCTTTATAATCCACAGTTTGCACTTAAGTGTCTACAAAAAAAGAATTTTTATGTATATATCAGAAATTATTTAAACAAAAGAATAACAAGAAACATGTTGAAATACATACTGTTGGCAGTGCTTGTGTTAGAGACACATCTTGTTGCGATTGGGAATCTGGAGACCCGTTTCGTCGCTTCTTTTGCTTTGGCTTATTGGGTCCGACAGTTTTAGCAAGTTCCTATATGTATATATAAAACACGTTACATTAGTTAAACAAAAGAGTAACAAGAAACATGTTGAAATACATACTGTTGGCAGTGGTTGTGTTGGAAACGACACATTTTGTAGCGATTGGGAATCTGGAGACCCGTTTCGTCGTGACTTAAGGTTATGCTTAGGCCTGACAGTTTTAGCAGCAGGTTCCTATACGTATATATAAAACACGGTACATTAGTCGATCATGTATGTAAAATTCAAAAATCAAAGGGCGATCTTTTATTACTATACTTACCAATGTTTCCGTTACCTTTTTAGAAGTTTCAAGGCCATTGGACTTCTCCTCAATTCCCGCATCTTTAGGACTTACAACACCACTTCTCTGAGTGCCATTGGAGTCACCTGCAATATTGTCAATGGCCATTGGAGTCACCTGCAATATAAATTAAGAAATACAGTCACTCATCAGTTTATGTTCAATGCCTAGTATCATTAGCATCAGTGGTGTTAGCATTAGAAAATGAAATTGTTAACAACATAAAAAATGGCTTACAACTGAGGCTATTGGCGATGGTTCAGTTGGCAGAGTTATATTCATCCCTTTATCATTCAACTGTTGTAGAATTTGAGCAAGCACTATATTTGTGTTTTCCACCTCACCGGATAATTTATTGACCTGCACATGTTTTTCGGTCATCTCGGCGGACAATTTCTTGATCAATTTATCTTTTTCTTCACGCCCGCGTCTCTCATTATCCAGTTGAGTTTGAAGTAAGGCAATTTTTTCATCGGCTTCTTGTTTTCTTCGAGGAAGGCCAAAATACTCTTTGTATGTTACTGCACCTCCCACTCCTCTGGCATAACCGCCCTTTTCCTTACCAAATACAAATGTCATGGCATCAGTGCCATCATCAAAACTCGAGGTTCCTTCCTTGATCTTGTCATCAGCTTCTTTTTGCACAAAAAATATAGGAAATGTTGGGATTAAAAGTCTTCTTGATGCTGTTAGAGTAACTGCTGGTATACAAGCTACTACTGCTAGTACACAGTTAATGTTGCTGCTATCTAAGCATAATAATAGAATTAGCAGTCAAACTTACAAGTTCATCTCCCTTTGATTTAATATCATCATTTGGGTATTCGCCGTCTTTGTTTACCCTTCCTTTCACCCACATTACATCACGGGGGGGGGGGGGGGGGGGGGGGTTCTTCATCCGCTTCAATCTCTTTATTTTGGATCTAATAAACATCAAATGCATACACATGTAAAGTTAAACCAAGATAAACGAAAATATGAGGATGCTTACACATGTACAGTTAAACCAAGATAATCGAAAATATGAGGGTATTAATGCAAATGTGCAAATTGGGCAATGTAAACAGATTCATTTCTCATACTGATCGTCTCTTAATTGGTAAAACAAACATTGTGTAATCTTACCATTTTCTCTTTGACATAAGCATATCCACCTCGTCCCATTTTATGCTGATAAATATTTTGGGAACGCGCCATTTTACCTTTCTCAGATTTCTCCTAAAAACACAAAATCATAAGGCGTTTAGATGCGGTAATGCTGCAAACTGAAAATAATAAAATGACATATACTCTTAATTAAAGATGACTAATTAAAACCTTGTATGCTTCGGTGGTCGTGTATTTAACATACTCGACCCAGTCTTCTGATTTCATTATTGTATTATACAAGTCCGGGACTTCATTCAGTTTGGAAGGTGTATTTAGGTTGGGCAAAATGTAGTTGAATTTGAGCTTCCTTCTGTAATTCCTTAGCATTTTACCAAGACGAATCATTATCAATTTTCTGTATTTCACGTCAACAACAAAAAATTTCTGAAAAGATTAACACAATGTTGTTAATTAGTTGCACATAATGTAACTGCATACATAAACTTATGTAGTACTGGGTTACAAAATAGTATATATGTACCAAGATTTCATCCCATAGTTTATCTCTTGATTCTTTATTCACCTTCTTCCAGTGTAGAATCTTCACACCTATCTACTCACGAGCCACATCTCCTAAAAAACTCACAAACACTGCTCTGTTTTCCCCTGTTACCCTACCGAATGCATCGAAGGTTACCTTGAGCTTTATTGCACCAGGTTTGTCATGCTTCGCGCGAAACTTTACTAGCCTGGTTGAGCCCCTCTTAGCTAGTATCTCAGGTGTTTGGTTGGTTACAGGCTCATCTATATCTTCTTCATCAGAAGACTTTTCGGATTCATATTCTAAGGCGTTATCATCATGTACAATATGATCAGGAGGAAGCAAAGTACGGTTATCAACAATGGGTTCAGTTTCCATGATCTTGAGCAACAAAGGATAAAAGAAAATGATTATGGCTTAGCTTGGAGAGTAATGGTGAGAGAAGATTTGATTTTTGTTTTTTCTTTGCAGTCTTTTTTTTAAGGAGAGAAAAGAGGCTATACACCAAGAATATGAATCGTTGTGATTCAAAAAATTTTGATCCAAAAATTTGCCTCCAAGTTGTAATTTGAAATTAACAATTGAATTATTTGAAAATTTTGCCTTTGAACCTGTTAATTAAAGTATAAACTTGAATAAATCAAAATTTTGGCTCCAAATTTTATAGAGTACTATCTTTATAATCGCAAATAATGTATCATACTGTGCAACCATCACATCAACAGTACAAACTACTACCCATTTAACAAACCAAAATACTTACATAATTACTAGTTATTGTACCCTTACTAATTACATTTACAAAACACAAATTACTAATTACCTTTTTGTTATTTGGATTCATTGTTTGCGTGCTTGTGTTTGCCAGAAGAATGTGTGTGTTGATTAGGGTTTATTAATTTTGTGTGTGTTTACAAATGACCGGGTAAAGGGATTAATTGCTGGTTGAATATTGAATTTGTGGTTTGGTTTAACTATAGCTGACGTGGTAAGATTTGTAAAAAAAAAGAAGAAGCTAATGGTGATGACGTGGCGGTGAAATCCGGCTATAGCCGGTAAATAGGGATGGCAACGGTTCGGGTTCGGGGCGGGTTTTAGTATACCCATAACCGAACCCGTTTATAATATACCCGTACCCGCCCCATATCCCACCGGATACCCGATTAATATTATCCATCGGTTTTTCGGGTTTCCCCGCGGGTATCAGTTATCCGTAGTTGAATATTATATGGACAAAATTGGCGGTATTAAGATTAAGTCACGCTAAAATCCACCGACAAAACAAAAGAAAATACTCTAACCACTCCCAACAATAACTCAGCTTTAAACTTTAACACACTGCCATGTCAGCTTTAACACACTCACCCTTAATTAACTGAGCTTTAGTTATACACAAGATGTTTAACGAATGAGCCGAGATGATATGGTTGTATACGAGATGTTTAACGAATGAGCCGAGATGATATGGTTATATATATACGAGATGTTTAACGAATGAGCCGAGATAATATGGTTGTATACGAGATGTTTAACGAATGAGCCGAGATGATATGGTTATACACGAGATGTTTAACGAATGAGCCGAGATGATATGGTTGTATACGAGATGTTTAACGAATGAGCCGAGATAATATGGTTGTATACGAGATGTTAAACGAATGAGCCGAGATGATATGGTTATACACGAGATGTTTAACGAATGAGCCGAGATGATATGGTTGTATACGAGATGTTTAACGAATGAGCCGAGATGATATGTTTGTACATGATCAACACACCCAACAATAACTCACGCAACCTTTCGACCCTGTTTCATCATTTCTTAAAAGAGTTTAATTTCTAGACCAACCCTGATAGCTGGATGGTCTTGAGGAAACTCACGCAACCTTTCGACCTCTGGATCAGCACGATTATGCATCTGTAGCATAATACGAGTTATCTCACCTAGCAAATTGTTAATCAATTTGAGTTCTTTTTCTTGTTCATTGCGTAATCGGGTGAGGATAGCCTTTTGCACCTCTGCTAGTTAATTTGTTAGCCACAGTGTTTGTGTTAAAATTAGTGATACTTGCGAGAGAGTTTTATAAGAAGTTGTGTGAGAAAACGAAGTGTTGTGAAAGTGGCTTTAATAGTGGAAAGCCGTTAAACTAGCCGTTGGAGGCTATTTTAAAAATCAGATTGAAAGTAAAAGTTACCGTACGAGTATTATTAAAATTCAAACGTAAAGTAACAGTACAACATATTAATAACGAGCGGGATATTTAAAATTTAAAATTTCAAATTCAAATTAAACAAAAGGGCGGGATATATTTAAAATTTATCAATTCAATTCAAATTCAATTCAATTTATAAATTGAAAATAAAAGAACCTAGCTTGGGCGGGATATATTTATATCCATTTCAAATTCAAACTCATCTTAAAAAACGTGTGGATTTCTATCCTATAAGACCCTTTACAATGCATAACGCAGCATTGCGTTAAAGGGCCAAAATCAGACATTTTATAAAAACTTTAACGTTTTCTAAAGTATCAAATACAAATACATTAAACATGAAATAGAAATACATTAAACATGAAATAGAAATACATTAAATGTCAAATAAAAACTACGTTAACATAAACAACGATTGATTAACATAAACAACATACGATTAACATAAACAACGAACGATTAATAAAAACTATCATCTGAATTTGGGTAACCATCTTCAGAGGATTCGGAAGGTGTGAAAAAACCAGACTCCCACCTTTGCCTACGTTCTTCATCCTCCTGGCTTGCCGCTCCAAACGATCAGCTTCCTCTTCTCTTTCAAGTGCTTCCATTTCCAGGAGGACTTGCATATCTGCTTCCTCTTGCCTAAGTTGTTCCTCAGTTAACCCAAACGGATTTGGGTCTTGGTTGGGAACCGGTGGATTTTGCACCGGTTCATTTTTAGGTTGATTATTCACCGGAAAATTTTCCGGTTGGAAAACCGGAAAGATATGCTCGTGTGGAGTATGGAATTTTTTATTTTCGCTAGGTGGGCTTGGAAACTGTTGGCCAAAATCCTTTTGGCGAGGTGGGCTTGGAAATTGTTGGCCAAAATCCTTTTGGCGAGGTGGGCTTGGAAATTGTTGCCCAAAATCTTTTCTGGAAGACATCTTGAATTTGAGATGCTTGGATCTTGAGTATTTGAGAAGTTTGGAATGTGTTTCTGTGTGACTTGTGCTTCAGAAGCATTGGTATTTATAGGGTACAAATGCACACGTTTTATTAACGTGACTTTGAATTTTAATTGTTGGGGCTAACCTGCGTTAACGCAGCGTTAATATGTTGTACTTTAACTTACGTTTGAATTTGAACTTTTATTTGAATTTGAATTTGAATTTGAATTTGTTAAGGCTGAGTTATTGTTGGAAGTGGCCTAAATATACCCATACTTCTCAAACACATCTCACACACAAACACATTCAGACTGCTATAGATATTAAAGCATGTATTTACATTAAACATGTACTAGAAAATATCAATTACCCTAATGAAAAAGTCAATTAGTCATTAAAGTTAGCACACAAATTACATTAAACATCATTAATATAGAAAATATCAATTACCCTAATGAAAAAGTCAATTAGTCAATCCAACACCAAACACACTTCTAGATCAACTACACTAGTCAAATCCAAATCAAACACAAACCAAATCCGATCAATATTATCCATCTGTTTACTTTTGGCGCCTCTCGATGGTCCCTCTTCCCGCCTAAAGTATTGGGAACCGTTCGTATACCTCTCTAGCCTATTTATACAACTCGACATGGAAAACCGTTCATAATCAACCGTACCATATACAACTCCTTTGATATTTTCATTAGAAAATAAATTTCTAATTTCAATGGCTGACTCCTCTTCAACTCCTTCTTCCAACAAAAACAAACGCCCAAGGGATGATTCTCCTCCACCAATGCCTGAAAAATATAAAAAATTTGGCATATCCCAACATATTTGGGAGAAATGTAGTGAAGGCCAGTATGGTGTTGAAAACGCATTGTTAGAAATTCACAACAAGCGTATAAAGATGTTTGAAGAAAGGAACAAGAAAGATTTAGAGGTCATTGAGGAGCATCAGAAGAAAATTGAGGAGAGGAACAAAAAAATAGAAGAAGAAAGAGAGAAAATAGTTGATGTTTACAGAAGTATTGAAGCTAGTAAATATGTGTCTTAATGTATCTTTTCTTTATATATTTTGCCTATGTAAATGTAAACTTATTTTGACTTGGTTTAATATATGAATGCAGTTATTATTACAAGTTTATGATATTTGAATGCAGTTATTATTATTGTACTGCTAGGTAAACAATTGTACTACTAGAGAAACGTTGTACTGCTGGGTATCCTTTTAGCAGTGGTTGGGAGTGCAGGGTAGTTTGTATCACTTTTTACTTAAAGTGTATAAACCCCCAATTGCTGCACACAATCACATTCACGCACACATTACTCTCTCTCTTCCACTCCCTAATCGAATTTTAATTGTCAAATTGCAAAACCCCCAAATCAAATCATAATGTCGAACCTAACTTTTACCGAACCTCATAATAATGTTGCCTTTTTAGAAAAATCCAATAAGTCTGTAGATTTTACTGAGATCATTGATTTCCTTAATGCAAGCTATATTAAGTTTGCATTAACAGTAAAACCTACTATATATACTTCCAACATTATCCAGTTTTGGTCATCTGCTAAGGTCAAAACTATTAATGGGGAAGCACAAATCCATGCCCTTGTAGATGGGCAGATGATTATCATTACAGAGGCGTCTATTCGAAGAGATCTTCTCCTAGATGATGCTAACGGAGTTGAGAATCTTCCAAATACTACAATCTTTGAAAAACTTGCACTGATGGGCTATGAGAGATATACAGATGCTTTAAAGTTCCAAAAAGGTAATTTTTCTCCTCAGTGGAAATTCTTAATTCATACTGTCTTAGTGTGTCTAAGTCCAAAGACCACTGCATGGAATGAATTTAGCAGTAATTTAGCTTCTGCTATAATTTGTTTGGCTGAAAATACTCAAAGATTTAATTTCTCAAAATTAATTTTTGATAATATGGTTAAGAACTTGGATAGTTCTTCGGCTAAATATTTTCTATATCCAAGGTTTTTGCAACTCTTTTTGGACAACCAATTTAAAAAAAAGAAAAGTCACAAAAATGTTTCTCCCACTCCCTGCCTTACCAAAAAGGTTTTTGCTAATATGAGGAGGGTTGGAAAAGATTTTTCAGGGAGAGTGACACCTTTGTTTCCAACAATGTTGGCACTAGCCCAAACCCAAATGGGTGAAGGTTCAGCAATCCCAGCTGGTACCCATCACACACCCACAGAACAACAACAATAGACCTATAAACGTAGGACTAACACCAAGAACACTGAGCTACCTCAGGCTAGTGGTTCTATACCAACTGTTGCAGATGAGGATGTCACTGGGGGGGGGGGGAGAGTAACATGTTGGCAAGGGCTGCCACTACTGTGTCTAGCTTAGCAGCAGCACAGGACAGTGGTAACATCATTAAGACCCGAACCAAGACAACTTCTAATGAAGAAAGTTCCTCTGGAACTGATTCAGGTGAAGGTCCCAGTCACATGGAAACAATGGGGGGTTCGGATGTTCATCCTAGGGGTGAGACTGAACTTAACTTTTCCAGTGATCCACCTCTCGGGCTAGGTAACACAAGCCGAAGTGGTGAGGATAGTCTGCAACTTTTGAATGAATTGAAGGATACCTGTGCCAAGCTGTCTGCACAAATTGGTGATCTGCGAGCAATAGCTTCTTCCCAAGATGGAGTCATCAAAGCTCAAGGTGGGGAGATAAAGACTTTGAAGAGAAGGGTTAGGTATTTAGAAGGAGTCAAAGGATCAAGAATTCCCAAACAAAAGGTTAAATCTTCTGAAGCTTCTAAGGATGCTCCCAAACAGGGGGGGATGAAGGCAAAGTTTCAGGGGAGGATAAAGAGGGTGAAAGTATTTGTGAAGAGAGTGATCCAATGGAATTTCTAGTTGCTGATAACCAAGGGAATGAAGCGGTGATGGATAGGCGTTTGGGCAAGGTTACAACTGTTGATAGTGAGCCAGTTGTTCCTGCTAGTGACCCAGTTATTCCTGCTAGTGGTCCAGTTATTCCTGCTAGTGAGCCAGTTATTCCTGCTATTCCTGCTATTGATAAGGTTAGTTCTCTATACTGAGACTGAAGTTAGTATTGCTGCTATTGATAAGGTTAGTGCTACTGAGACTAAATTTATTCCTGCTATTGATAAGGTTACTGCTACTCAAGGTGATGATGATATGACTATGGCTCAAATATTAACAAATATGAGGAGTGCAAAACCTAAGGCAAAAGGAGTTGTCATTAAAGAGCCAGTATCAGTACCAAAAACACCATCAACAACTATTTCACCATCAGAAAAAGGCAAAGGTTTGTTGATTGATGAACCTAAGAAGAAATTTAAGTTTCAGTCACCTAGTCAACAACAACAACAACCAATGATTACAGATGAAGAATTGACAAGACAAGTGGCTGATCTTGATGCTCAAGAAGCTGCTCAGATTCTTTCAGACAAGGAGTATGCAGAAAAATTACAAGCGCAAAAAAATGCAGAGTTAATAGCTTCATGGTTTGAGGAAAGGGCTCAGGTTGAAGCTGATTGTGAGCTTGCTAAAATAGTACATAAAGAAGAGCAAGATAAGTACTCAGTAGATGAAAAAGCCAGGATGCTGAAAGAAAAATTTGATGCAAAAAAGAAGTTGTATGCAGAACAAAGATATGCATCTAAGAAGAACAAGCCACCCACTCAAAAACAAAGAAGAGATCTCATGTGCAGGTATTTATTTATTTATTTATTTTTGTTGCAAAGGTAAATTTATATTAATATCAACAACACCCAATATGTACATCATAAACATCTACTCATGTGCAGATATTTGAAGAATGTGGCCAGTTGGAAACTAAAGGATTTGAAATTCTTGGATTATAAAAGAATTGAAGAATTATATGCAATTTCCAAGAGAAACAATGAACTCTTCTTGAATGACAGTTCAAAGAGAGCAGGTGAACAGTTGGAAATAGAAAGCAGTAAAAAGAGAAAACGAGAACAAACTGAGCAAGCTGTTGCTAAAGAACAAATGCAAGCTCACACTGAACTTGCAGTTGACTCTGTAGGAGAAGCCATGGATGCACAACCTTTAACTGTCAAACATCCCATTGTTGATTATAAGTCTGGATCTCATGGGGAAATAATTTTTTACGATATTAAGAGGCATGATGGTTCTTCTAGAAGGTTTGTAAGCTTTCTTCACATGGTTCATGATTTTGATAGACAAGATATGATAGCTCTATGGAAATTACTCAAACAAAGATTTGGTAATAAGACACCAGAACAAGCTTATGATAGAGAAGTCTGGAATTATTTGAAGGTAATGTTTGAACCAAATCATGAAGATGAATGTTGGAGAAGACTAACGCACAATACTGTTAAAGAATGGAAAATTTTTCAACGATGTGGAGTACATGCTTTAACTGTGAATGAGTTGGTGATCTACATGCTTGTAGAAAAGGATTACCCTTTAAAGTTTCACAAAGACATTCTACATCAGATGTTGCGTGGAAAGAAAATACTCAAGCTTCAGCTTAATTATGATGACATGGCATATGAACTGCTCAAGAAGATGGAAGAGTATCTAGGACCCAAGGACAAGAAATAGAATGTATAGTTATTACTACTAGAATGTATAGTTTGACTTAAACATGTATAGTTATTACTGCTTATGAGATAAACATGTGTAGTTATTACTGCTAGAATGTATAGTTATTACTGCTAGAATGTATAGTTTGACAAAATATGCTTACATAAATGCTTACAATGGAGCCAAAACATTGATATTTTTAAATTTTTGACTATTGCATAAGTTATCAGAAATGTGTGACCATATGTATCGAATTGTGACTACACTTAAATAATGTGTGACAAAATTTGACTATTGCCTATAGTCACATGATTGTGCTACAATTAAATGTGACCATACACATTAGGAATTGCCAGGCAAACACACACTTAACTTTAGACACACATATTAACTTATGTGACTATTTGTATCGAATTTTGGTCACACTTAATCATGTATGCCTATGGTTTAGTGTGACCATATATGACATTTGGTCACACATCTCAAGTGTGTGACATATATTTGTCACTTTTAAATGCATATCGTGACTATGCTTCAAACTTACTTTTCAGTTGTCACACATTTCAAATTCATATGTGGCTAAATTTTCAACAAAAACTAGCAGTCACGCTTAAATAATGTGTGACAAACTTGAGCATATGATTTAGCCACATACACAATTACTTCGTGTGACCATATATGGATTTTGGTCACACTTTTCAATTGCGTGACATATATTTGTCACATATGTATATATATATAGTGTGACTAATGTTTCAACCTTATTTGTATCCGTCACACGTCCCAAATTATAAGTGACTAAAAAATCAAAAAATTTTTTACCAGATACGTATAGTCACGAAAATATTCAAATGTGTGGCTGTAGCCTCGGATGTAATTCCGAAATGGTCACACAAGTCGGATCAAGTGTGGCTGTTTATTTTATTCTGGTACATTTAGTCACATAAAAAGGCGACTGTGTGGCTGTTCGAAAAACAGCATGTGTGACTAAATCCCATTTTTGTACTAGTGTTAACCGCCTTGATCTATCTCTATAGATCTTAATTCCCATAATGTATGCAGCTTCCCCTAAATCCTTCATAGAAAAACACTTTCCAAGATATGCCTTAACATTTTGCAAACTTGGAATGTCTTTTCCCATAATTAATATGTCATCGACATATAGGATAAGGAAAATTACATCACTCCCACTAGCTTTGTGATATACACATGGCTCATCAAGATTCTGAGTAAATCCAAACTTTTTGATTTCTGCATCAAATCTTTTATTCCATTGCCGTGACGCTTTTTTTTTTTTTTTTTTTTTTTTTAATGAGTCACAAGCCCTTAAGCATAAAATAGAAAAAGTGTGTTCGGTTATAATTTGTTGTGTCGAAATTTAATTATACCAACGTGTTGATTTGTTTTGGTGACATATTGGTACGTTTCGGGAATGGAACTTGGAATTGTGAATTGGATTTGAATACGGAATATGACTATTATACTTGGACATTTGGACAATTATGGATCGTTATCGGATTTACGATATTAGATGTTGGATTCATTGGACATTTTGAGACTTGCGACGACATAATATATTAAACTCGAAAAGACTTTAATATATTAGACTCGGACCGGACACAAAATATTCAATAAACCCAAAACTAATAATTACGCGAATGATAACGGAAGATAAAACTTATAAAATATTGTAACTTCGGACTTAGTTAACTAAAGTCACAACGACTTGGGAAAACTGGTTTTAATTAGTTAAACTTACTTTTATTTATAAGACATTTATGTTTTATACAAATTATTTGGGATATCAGGGTAAATACCGAAACGTATAAACTGATTTATTTTATTTGACGTATTTATTTGTTGTTAACTTCTGGGTTTGTCTTTGTTGATTTGAGTTGCGTCAGTATTACTTGACTATGTCGATGTCTTTTCTCTTTGGCGTGAGTTATTATACTTTGGCGTGAGTTGTATTTAGATTGTATGTTTTCTTACAACACCACACGAAACATTGATACTAAAAAAAAAGTGTTTTTTTGACCACTTAAAACGGGTTCTCTATCCTCCAACAGAATTTCCCCAAACTCCATTGTTGAAAATCACACTAAAACCTTCATTTCTTACTCAATTTCTTAGCGAATTTCTTCTATGATTACATCATTCGATTCGTCTTGTCATTGCGCACACAATGATAAGAATGAATTAGATTTTCGTTAAGATTTGAGAAATCCACCATTTTAGGGTTTCATCCAATTTTTTGGATTACACGATTTTCATAATTTTGTTTAGTGCATTTGATTCAGCTTATCATTCTACATTGATTAATACCATTTTCCCCAATTTTCATCCAGTATTTCTACATTTCCCAGTTTCGTGAATTTTGGCGCCAAAACTCTGTTTTTGTAATACATGTTATAAAGCTCTCTGAACCTCATATTTCACTGATTATGTGATCAATTTGAACTTTAAACATGTCAAGTAGAGGAAGAACATCAAAAAGGAATACTAAAGTCCCTAATAGGTATAAGGACACGGTTTGTGATCTCAATAAGAATAAGGATATGGTGATAAGAGCAGAGGAGGCTGGAACTGAGGAGATACTGGGTAATAGGGATGCAAGGGTTGTAGCTGAAAGTGTGGGAAGCAAGGAGGTGATTGAGGTCAATGAGGGAGAGGTTGAGTTATCTGCAAAGGAATTCCCCTCTCTAAATGAGGCTAATGGGAAGACTAAAGGTGAGAATGGTATTAAAGTGAGCACTGAGGCTGGAAACACTGTAAGTCAAATTCCTATTGATACTCTACCTATGAAAGATAGACCTGCTAGTGAAACATGTGATAATGATGCTAAAAGTAGGAGGGATAATGTAGCAAATAGTAAGTCTTTTGCTGACACTATCAAACCTGCTAATACTTATACTATGAATAAGCTGAGCTGGATCCCAACTATTGTTGATGAGGGTAGGGAAGTTGTGCTATTTGATGATGAATTAGTACATGAAGGGAGTAGGAAGTGGATGTTAACCTTGTGTGGACACTTTGTTGGTTGTAAAATGTCTTACTATGAGCTTAAGTACAATTTGGTTAGAATGTGGGGTAAGTTTGGGCTGAAAGACATTGTGGCACAAAGTGGTGTTTACCTGTTCAAATTTAGAGAAATGGAAGGAATGTCACATGTTCTTGAGGGTGGTCCTTGGTTGGTTAACAACAAGGCACTGATGGTGCAAAAATGGGATCCAAATATCATCATTGATAGGAGTGACCCTATTAGCCTACCATGTTGGATCAAACTATATGATGTACCTGTTGAAGCATGGACTGTCAAGGGTCTTAGTGCCATTGCTAGTAGTTTAGGTATACCTGTCATGATGGATAAAGCAACTGCTAGAATGTGTGAGGAAGGTACTGGTAACATTGGTTATGCAAGGGTTCTAGTTGAAATCAAATCTGCTCAAGAGTTTAAGGAGAAAATTGAGTCGTGTTATAAGTGCAAAGGCCAAATGACAGCATTGTCTAAGCTTGTGAAAGTTGAATACAGTTGGAAACCACCAAGGTGTAGTCTATGTAAAGTGTTTGGACATAATGATTGCACCTGTGCACTGAATGAGGATGCTAGCATTGGAAACACTAGAGATGATTTAAGAAATGGCAAGACTGATGGAAGGGAGGGTAATAAGAATATTAAACAAAATGTTGGAGTGGGTGTCAAAGCTGGAAACAGAAACATAAGAAAAGAATTTAGGCCAGTGAATAAACAAACCAACACTAGTGAAGCCCCACAAACCAAGACTAATGACACCCCTAAACCTGCAAGCCCAAAAAGCCCTTGGAAAGTTAGTCAAAGTACTGTGGAGGAAATCATAAGGAGTGCCAATAAGTTTTCTGTTTTAGAGGAAATGGTTGAAAGTGATTGCCCTGATGAACAAATGAGAAATGACATGGAAATTGTGGATAAGTATGTTAGCAGCCAAAGGAAACCAAATTTAGAAGATCAATTGAACTGGAATAGTAATATGTACCAGTACTTCAAAGACCAGTGGAAAGAAAAGTGGAAGGAAGAATGTCCTGACCTGGAAGATGTATTTGATGAAGTTAATGGTATTGCTCAGAGTATAACAGATAATGTCTTGAATGGTAAAGATTGTGAAATGCTGCATAAAGCATCCTACTAAAACTTGGAACATATGACAACAATGAATACTGATTTGAAGGTAGTTGTATGGAATGTAAGAGGTATGTGCAATTTAGACACGCAAAAAGATGTGAAAAGGTTTATTGCTGATGAGAAATTAAGCATTTGTGCTGTAGTGGAAACACATATAAAAGACAAGCATATTAAGAAGGTTTGTGATTTTGTGTATGGTGATTGGAATTGGTGCTCTAACATGAAAGAGAGTAATAAAGGATACAAAATCTTTATAGGTTGGAATCAAGCTGAAGTCAATGTCATGCCTTTACATTTCAGCCTTCAAGTCATCCTTTGTGTCATTGAAATCAAAGAAAGTGGTAGTAAATTCTTTTGTTGCTTTGTATATGCTGCCAATACAGGAAGGGAAAGGAAAGCTTTATGGAACAATCTAAAGAGGTACAAAAGTTTAGTTAATGACAGGCCATGGGTACTAATGGGTGATTGGAATGTGAGCTTGCATAATGAAGATCATTCTGAAGGAGGATCATGCAAGACTAATGACATGCTTGACTTTCAAGAATGTCTGAACCAAATTGAAGTTGAAGACATTAACTCTACTGGTGTTCATTTTACTTGGGTTCAGAGCAGACTTAATCCGAGCAATGGGATCTTGAAGAAAATTGATAGAATTCTGGGAAACACTGGTTTCATGAGCATGTTCACAAACTCCTATGCCCATTTCCTACCTCATTTAACTTCTGATCATAGCCCTGCTATTCTTATTATGCCCAAGATGATGAGAAGGAAGAATAAGGCTTTTAGATTTTTGAATTTTATTGCTGACAAACCTGATTTTATTGAGATTGTGCAGAATGAATGGAATGTACAAGTTGAAGGCTGCTATATGTTCAAGCTTGTTAAGAAACTTAAAGCTTTAAAGTTTCAAATGAAGAAATTAAGCTAGAGATTTGGTAACTTGCATGAAAAAGTGGTTGAATGGAGAGACAAGTTGAAAGATATTCAAGTCAAAGTTGATAATGAGCCTCACAATAGTGACCTTAAACAAGAAGAAGCTGAAATTCTCCATGAGTACAAGACTGTTGTGCAAGATGAAGAAAAGTTCTTAATGCAGAAAGCAAAAATAGAATGGTTGAGTGAAGGGGATAAAAATAGTAAATTCTTTCATGCAGTTCTAAAAGGGAGGGCACACAAGAGCAGAATTGAAATAGTGAATGATGAAAATGGTGTCAGATATGAGGGCAACCAAGTAGCTGATCAGTTTGTCAAGCACTTTCAACAGTTTCTTGGAGTTGCAATCCCTGTGCAGAATTTTGATCTTAATTGTCTCAATGCCAATATAGTTTCCACTGATGATGCTGTTCTTATGACCAGAGAAGTACAAGATATGGAGGGGAAAGAGGCTTTGTGTGATATATGTGATAATATGGCTCCAGGGCCAGATGGTTATACAGCCAAATTCTACAAGAAAGCATGGAGTGTAATTGGTAAAGATGTTCGTGATGCTGTTAAGGAGTTTTTCAGGAATGGAAAGCTACTTGGGGAGGTTAATGCAACACTTATCACCCTGGTGCCTAAGAGTAAAACCCCTAAAAAAGTTTCAGACTACAGGCCAATAGCATGTTGCAATGTGCTATACAAGATTATTACCAAAATCCTCACCAATAGACTGAAAAATACTTTAGGCAAGTTGGTAAGTCAAAATCAGAGTGCCTTCATTCCTGGAAGACAAATAACAGATAATATTCTCTTGACTCAAGAACTGCTAAGAGGATACAATTGGAAGAATGGTGCTAGAAGAGTAGCTCTTAAGATTGACATACAAAAGGCATATGATACTGTAAATTGGGAGTTTTTGGAGGGTATTTTACATATGTTCAGATTCCCTAGTAAAATGATTAAGTGGATAATGGTCTGTGTTAAAGGTGCTACATTCACAATCAATGTCAATAATGATAGAGTTGGTTATTTCAAAGCTGGAAGAGGATTGAGGCAAGGTGACCCTATGTCTCCCTACATCTTTACACTAGTAATGGAAGTTTTCACTCTTTTATTGCACAAACAGATTGAGGATGATGGTAAGTTCAAATACAACTGGGGCTGCAAAGATCTCAAGATATCTCACCTATGTTTTGCTGATGATCTTCTGGTATTATGTCATGGGGATCTTAACTCTATAAAAGTGGTTAAGTCAGCCTTAGAAAAGTTCAGCTGCATATCTGGTCTGAAGCCTAATGTCAACAAAAGTACTGTGTTTTTTGGAAATATACAAGAGCAGGTTCAACAAGACATCCTTGCAATTCTACCCTTCAATATTGGGAGTCTACCAGTGACTTACTTGGGTGTACCATTGGTCACAAAACAACTCACATTCACTGATTGTAAGTGTTTAATTGATAAGGTGAAAGATAAAGTGAGTAATTGGAAAAACAAGCTTTTGTCATATGCAGGAAGACTGCAATTGATAGCTTCCATATTATCTTCAATGCAAGTTTATTGGGCCTCTGTTTTTATGCTTCCTAAGGCTGTCATTAAGGATATTGATAAGCTCCTTAAAGGCTTTTTATGGTGTCAAGGTGAGCTATCAAAAGGAAAAGCCAAAGTTGCTTGGAAGCTTATATGCAGTCCTAAAAGTGAAGGGGGATTAGGCATTAAGAACCTTGAACAGTGGAATGAAGTCCTAATGGCTAAACACCTTTGGAATGTTGCTAGTAGAAAAGACTCAATTTGGGTTAAATGGATCTATGAGGCAAGACTTAAAGGGGAAAGTATTTGGATGGTACAATGTGAGCAGAATGCTAGTCATGGGTGGAAGCAAATTCTAAACCTGAGAAACAAGATGAGGAGTCACATTTTATGTCAAGTGGGCAATGGGGCTAGTATCTTTCTGTGGCATGACAAATGGTGGGGACCAAATCCTCTGAGTTTCTTCATTCCCATGGATACTGTTGATAATGCAGGGTTGAGTCAAATGTTGAAAGTTAAAGATATGTTGTGTAATGGGCAGTGGGCATGGCCTGTAAGCTGGTTCAATGATTACCCTATTCTCCTTACAATCCCCATTCCTACTTTAGACACAAACTCTGAGGATAAGTATATGTTGATATAAATAATGCCTAAACACGTTATTAATATTTTTCGATATCTCTACGTTTTGATAATCAAAAAATGTAAAATCATTAATCGGAAAATTATGACGTAAACAAGTATTTAGTTGTAAATATCTATTTCTACAACTCAAATCACTTAAGGTATGAATGAACTAATGCTTAATGCATTATATGATCAAAGGAACATTTTCTTAATAACTAGATTTTTTATAAAACATCAAAAACATTTTATATTTTTGAAAAACATTTTTGGTATTAAATAAAAATGTTTAATCTTTTATAAAAATATGAATTCAAAATTTTAACCAAAATCAGTTAAAATGTTCCAGAAAAACCTTCCCCACAAAAGGACAAAATTGGCCAACGTTCAGTAGGGGCGGCCCCCTTAATTTTGCTAGGCGGCCCCCTTAATAATTTAGGGGACCGCCCCCGCTCCAGTAGGCCTCCAGCTGTCCAGTTTTTCTCCTATAAATACCAGCCTTCTCCTGGATTTTTACTCACCTTTTGCACCCCAAACTTTCTGTTTTAAATCTTGTAAATACTTTCTAAAATCCTTTGATCATATAATCTTAAGCTTTGGTTTCCAAGTGATCCAAACTTCCTTCATTCAAGTGCAAAAGAAGAATACTTCTATCAATCAAGATTAGAAGTATTACAACTTAGTATCATCTTGTTACTTAAGTTGTTAGTTTAACAAAGTTTGTAAATCATTCATTCATTTGTGTGTAAGGTGTGTATAGTAGATTAGTGTTGTATGTAAGTAGTGAAGAAGTTGTATAAGCAGTTGTGGTATAGAAGTTGTGAAGACATAGTGTAGAAGTTGTGAAGCCGCGGAGTAGAAGTCGTGAACCCGTTGTGTAGAAGTTGTGAAGCCGTAGCTTTGAAGTCGTGAAGTCCTAGTGTTGAAGTCGTGAAGCCGTAGCATAGAGGTTGTGAAGCGGTCGTGTTGAAGCCTTGAAGTCCTAGTGTTGAAATCGTGAAGCCGTAGCATAGAGGTTGTGTAGCGGTCGTGTTGAAGCCTTGAAGTCCTAGTCGTGAAGTCCTAGTGTTGAAGTCGTGAAGCCGTAGCATAGAGGTTGTGTAGCGGTCGTGTTGAAGTCGTGAAGTCTTAGTCGTGAAGACATAGTGTTGAAGTCGTGAAGCCGTAGCATAGAGGTTGTGTAGCGGTCGTGTTGAAGTCGTGAAGAAGTCGTGAAGCCGTTGTGAAGTAGTCGTGAAGAAGTTGTGTTGTGAAGTTGTGAGATTGGTTCTAGCTACGATTAGAACTCGACATTTAGCTTTGTGTCGTTAAGCCGGTGTAAGCCAAAGTCGTGTAAGGTTTTCTCCGCCATAAGGGAGCTTATTGAAGTTGTGAAGAAAACTCTCGAGCTCGGTGCTCGGGGAGTGGAGTAGGGCAAGGAAGGTGTCCTTGTAGCCGAACCACTATAAATCTCTCGTGTCTCGGTTAGATCTTTCCATACCTTATTTATTTCTTTACTTGCATCGTCATTACTTTCATACACATAGGCTTATATAATTGCTAGTATTTATTAGAGGTCGACTTCACATAAAGATCAATTTGAAAATCCATTCAAGAAACCAAAACGTTTACAATCAATTTAAAAGAATCCATATATAACTAATAATAAGATTTAAGTTTTAACAAACTTGAATCTAAGTTTTCTAAAGTAAACAAAGCTTTTATAATAAATTAAAAAGACGTAAAACTATTCAACCCCCCTTCTAGTTTTCCACAATTGGTATCAGGAGCCACGTCAATCAAGATCTTTAAAATATACTGTATTTTAAAACTTGAAACGATCTATGGAATCCGAAAAATATTTAGAAGGGGAATTTTTGCAAACACCACCGCTATTTGAAAACTATACCTTTCTTGAATGGAAAAATAAATTTGAAAATTATGTGAAATCAATTGATCTAGATCTTTGGCATGTCATCTCCATTGGTGATTTTCAACCAACAAAAATGAATTTTGAAAGTCAAACAAAAACGGATTTTGAAACTCAAAATGATTATTTAAAAATAAAGAATAACAAAAATAATGAAGCTAAAATAATTATTTACAAAACCTTGCCGAAAGTTGAATATGAAAGAATATCTTTCTGTAAAACGGCAAATGATATTTGGAAAAATCTCTTAAACTTTCATCAAGAAAAATGTCAAGCCAAAGATGAGGATTTTGATCTTGTACATGAATTAGTAATTTTAGAAAATTTAATAGATAAACATTTAGATAAAATAGATACATGTGCTACTAGTTCAAATGTTGTTAATGAAGGTATTAACGACGAAGACTACATGAATCAACTCCAAAGTGAACTCAACCCAACATCATGGAGTGACACAGACGAAGGAAAAGATCACCATCCGGTATGTGACGAATGCAAACTAGATAAAACTCCAAATAAGGTACAATACGAAACCGAACATTTTTGTTATGATCCATTCATTTTAGAATTTTCAAAACTAGAAAATGATTTTAAACATTTTTGCAACATAGATCTAAAAACTATTTCTAAACATAAATTATCAAAAACTTTTGAAAGTAATTTTGAAAAAGAAATAATTTTAGAAGATAAAATGTCTAGACTTGAAAGTAATATTGAAATTGATCTAGAATGCAAAATATGTCAAGATTATAAACTTGAAATTAAAAGATTAAATGAAAGAGCAAAAATATTAGCTAAATTTGAAGAAAGCTCCAAATCTCTTAAACTCTTACTAAGTTGTCAAAAGCCATTCAATGATTAAACCGGTTTAGGATTTAATTCGGATAACTATTCAACAAGTAAATCAAAACAAATTATAATTAAAAAACCTAGTAGAGAAATTTAGATATGAGGCTATTTACTGTGATTATAATTTATAAGTCAAGAAATCCATTGTTTGTTCTTCAAAACAAACTGTCAAGGAATTCTTGTACTTCTTGGTGACATCTTCTCCACGTGCATATAAATGCAATGGATGTCCCCAACTAACCATCTCGGACCCATGAGAATCTGGGTACCAAGCTGTTTTATTTGATTAGGTAATGAACGCAAAATGGAATGAAACTCAAATCTTGCGTTAACCTACTCATATTCAAAACACGCGCATGAATACTTATTTATCTACAAAAATGAGGATGGAACGAAGTGGTACTCATCTAATATTTACTACCTCATATCATGAAGAAATACTGGACCTGAGATAAGTCTTCTTTTTAAACTTTCCTGAGTAGTTACTTCTTGCATATAGTTATGATAATCACTGCCTTAAGATATGCTTAGTTTGATAGGTTGCTTTGCTCTCACACTACTAGTTAGATTACTTGTTAGTAAACTAGAAAACCTTTAGTTAACCCTCCTAAGCATTAAATAAAGTGTTCTCTATTGAACATATAAAATTTAGTCATCACTATCATTTAAATCGCATTATTTGTTGAAAGAGATAGCATGAGACAATAGCCTTAATCAATCAAGCATGAGATTTTTTTTCAACAACTCCTTTTAAAAATGAAAATCTTCATATTTTGGAAAATGATTTTTCAAAAAGATTATGTCACTTCTCTATTAAACATGTTTTTATCATAACTAAAAAGTGTAACAACTTCTTTTTATTTCCTTATAAAAACACTTTGAAACAAATTCAAATCTACCTTGGTGAAATAATTTTCATACTCAAATTAAACCTACTTTCAAACATTGTTGAATAATGCCCAAAAACACTTACTCAAATCATGCTTGATCCAAGTCTAGAAATCCATGCTATCACAAATTTTCCATCACATAGACACTTATTAGGATTAATTAACTAGCTAATTAATCATCATAATAATGGTAGTATGAATTACTTGGTAATTATATGTTGTTTTCTTGTTCATATATACATATATGCTTCTTGGTAAATGAGTAGGTTGCATGATAATTAAAATTGCTTAATTGAATGTGCTTAGCATACATAAGTTATTAAACTTTAAATTGCCTCAAAAAGAAGTTGGACTTGCTTGAAGCTAAACTCAAAAACACAACCTTTTCTACAAATTTCTGCCAAAAACCCATTTTCAGAAATCTGGAAGTCAGCAGATGGGCGGCCCCCTTAAATACCTAGGTGGCCCCCTTAATTATTAAGGGGACCGGCCCCTATTTAAGGGGACCGGCCATCTGGAGACCCGATTTACTGTTTCCTTTTTCAATTTCCAACCCATTTTATTCCATACTTCCCAAAATTCACAAACACATTTTGTCATAAACCACCCACCAAAATTTACCTTCCTAAACCACATCATTCCTTCACTATAAATGCACCTCCTCATCATAAATGCCCATTCACATCATCCACTCAAACATGTCATCCTCCAACTACCCAAAATCAAAACCCTCACAAGTTGCCAAAATCTCGGTGAGACCAATTTGGAGACGAAAATTTGACACATGCCATAACTCCAACTCCACATGTGATGTTGCTCAAAGTCAACCTAAGCCTAAACCTGATACTCCCACTCCCGAAAATACACCCTTATCACACCCATGTGAAGAACAAGAACAATCCCAAAACAATAACCCAAATCTCATTCACATCACCCCACATCTCCCTCAATCCATCAATGTACCATCATCACCCACTCATAACTACCCAAGCTCACAAGTGTCTCCACCACCAAGAGTGTCACCACCACTCCCTACCATCAACCATACTCCACCATCATCACCCACCAACGAACACTTGAAGTTCGTTGACGAACTCAAAGAAGCCCATGAGCTAAATGCTCTTCTTGCCCTACATCTTGCTCAAAGCAATCTTGACCAACCTTCATTGAGTTCTCCACCATCACCACACAACAAGAGTCACATTGAGAAACATGTCAACAATTGTCCTTGTTGCATCTTTCTCCAACAACAAACCATTGCTCTAAATGAGCACTTCACATGGATTGAGTATCTTCTCACAAGATCTCATCCAACATCCACTCTTGAGCAACATCAAAACCTTCACCCATCATGGTCCGCTCCAAACTCACCACCTCCAAACTCTACACCTCAAATGTCTCCACCATCACCATCTCCAACCTCCACACACCCAAACATATACCTTCACTAATCCCATTTACTCATCCTCTCACTTGTTTTCATTTCAAAAACCACCTCCATCATCAAGCAAGTCAAATGGATTTCTTAGGCAAATTAGAATTCTCTAACAAATGTATGCTTTAAGCACTATGTATGTTGTAACAATGATTATGTTTGTCACATAATCATTTTAAATTAATGAATGTTTGTTTCTTTCTTTCCTATATATGTTTGCTATGAATGTGTTGTTTCTTTTCTTGTTTAATTAAGATATATGCTTATGACATGCTTACAATATGATCTTAGTAGTTTACATATAACCATTATTCTTTTTAATATGTTCTTGTTATTATTTAATCATTCTTAATATACATGATCCAAATGGAACTTGCTGCAAAAACACCCTAAAAATGACCTTTTTCTGGAAATTTTTCAAATTTGGTCGCCTGGGAAATCACCAGATGGGCGGCCCCCTTAATTCCTTAGGCGGTCCCCTTAATTTTAAGGGGGCCGCCCAGCAATTAAGGGGACCGGCCATCTGGACAGTAAATTTACTGTTTCCTTTTGCATCTTGTGACCACTTTTACCTAGCCCCAGCTACCATTACCCTTAATGCACGAACTGAACTTGGAATATTACCACAAAACCTCCACAATTTGCCTAAATCAACCACATTTTCACAATATAAATTTCCTCCTTACAATTACCTTTCACTTCATCAACCATCACCTTCATCAAACACCCATTTTCTTCCACCATGTTGTCACCAAAATCATCCATCTCTAAGACTCCAAGAAAGCAAAGACTTGTCATCATACCACCAAAACAACTCTTCATTGACCTCACCCAAGATGACATCAAAACTCCATCACCACCACCTCAAAATTCATCCCCAAGTGCACCTAATGCACCATCAAAAACACCCTCTACCCATGGAGCTTCATCTTCCTCCATTCCATCCACTTCATCCATCAATGACTACATCCACACTCACCTAACATCATCACCAAGAACATCATCACCACCATCCACTCAAGAACCTCCATCCACTCAACCTGCCATTTCCTTATCACCCATTACACCACTTGATTCTCATTTTTCACCTCCACCAAACCCACAACCATTTTTTCCCATACCTTGGCCACTACTTGAAACCCATGGTGACACTTGTCTTTGTTGCATCCATAACCGGACCATAATCTTTGGTCTTAGAGATGAGATATTCTATAGGTTTTCATCACTTGAAAACATACTTACCAACCAACCTCAACCACCACCACCACCATCCTCACCCACTACACAACCACCACCTCCATTGTCACCCAAGTAAGCAAATGCAATGCTTACTCAATAATAAATTTTCCACCCATTTTGTAAGCAAGCTCCATGGAAGATTATGTAGTCTAGGATGATTATGTAGTTGGAATTATTAGCTAGTGTAGGAATGCTTGTACTCATGTATGGTTGTGTAATTATACACAACATTTATTTTTATGAATGTCTTTATTTTTCATGCATGCTCCTTATTTGTGCTATATATATGCTTGTGCTTCTAACATTTTTCTCGCAAGCGTTCCATAGCTCGTTTCCTTGGTGCTCCCAAACGAGGGGGAGTACACACCAAGGGGGAGTTATCGTCCCGACAAATTTAGATTCTAAAACTTGTCGGCTTAACCTTTTTGATTCTACAAAAAGGGGGAGAAATAGATGTAAACTCACTAAATACTTGTCTAAAAACTAATTTTTAGATTTAATGAGTTTAGATTTTGCAATCATCAAAAAGGGAAAGATTGTTGATAAAAATAATGCCTAAACACGTTATTAATATTTTTCGATATCTCTACGTTTTGATAATCACAAAATGTAAAATCATTAATCTGAAAATTATGACGTAAACAAGTATTTAGTTGTAAATATCTATTTCTACAACTCAAATCACTTAAGGTATGAATGAACTAATGCTTAATGCATTATATGATCAAAGGAACATTTTCTTAATAACTAGATTTTTTATAAAACATCAAAAACATTTTATATTTTTGAAAAACATTTTTGGTATTAAATAAAAATGTTTAATCTTTTGTAAAAATATGAATTCAAATTTTTAACCAAAATCAGTTAAAATGTTCCAGAAAAACCTTCCCCACAAAAGGACAAAATTGGCCAACGTTCAGTAGGGGCGGCCCCCTTAATTTTGCTAGGCGGCCCCCTTAATAATTAAGGGGACCGCCCCCGCTCCAGTAGGCCTCCAGCTGTCCAGTTTTTCTCCTATAAATACCAGCCTTCTCCTGGATTTTTACTTACCTTTTGCACCCCAAACTTTCTGTTTTAAATCTTGTAAATACTTTCTAAAATCCTTTGATCATATAATCTCAAGCTTTGGTTTCCAAGTGATCCAAGCTTCCTTCATTCAAGTGCAAAAGAAGAATACTTCTATCAATCAAGATTAGAAGTATTACAACTTAGTATCATCTTGTTACTTAAGTTGTTAGTTTAACAAAGTTTGTAAATCATTCATTCATTTGTGTGTAAGGTGTGTATAGTAGATTAGTGTTGTATGTAAGTAGTGAAGAAGTTGTATAAGCAGTTGTGGTATAGAAGTTGTGAAGACATAGTGTAGAAGTTGTGAAGCCGCGGAGTAGAAGTCGTGAACCCGTTGTGTAGAAGTTGTGAAGCCATAGCTTTGAAGTCGTGAAGTCCTAGTGTTGAAGTCGTGAAGCCGTAGCATAGAGGTTGTGAAGCGGTCGTGTTGAAGCCTTGAAGTCCTAGTTGGGAAGTCCTAGTGTTGAAGTCGTGAAGCCGTAGCATAGAGGTTGTGTAGCGGTCGTGTTGAAGCCTTGAAGTCCTAGTCGTGAAGTCCTAGTGTTGAAGTCGTGAACCCGTAGCATAAAGGTTGTGTAGCGGTCGTGTAGAAGTCGTGAAGTCTTAGTCGTGAAGACATAGTGTTGAAGTCGTGAAGCCGTAGCATAGAGGTTGTGTAGCGGTCGTGTTGAAGTCGTGAAGAAGTCGTGAAGCAGTCGTGAAGCCATTGTGAAGTAGTCGTGAATAAGTCGTGAAGAAGTTGTGTTGTGAAGTTGTGAGATTGGTTCTAGCTACGGTTAGAACTCGACATTTAGCTTTGTGTCGTTAAGCCGGTGTAAGCCAAAGTCGTGTAAGGTTTTCTCCGCCATAAGGGAGCTTATTGAAGTTGTGAAGAAAACTCTCGAGCTCGGTGCTCGGGGAGTGGAGTAGGGCAAGGAAGGTGTCCTTGTAGCCGAACCACTATAAATCTCTCGTGCCTCGGCTAGATCTTTCCATACCCTATTTATTTCTTTACTTGCATCGTCATTACTTTCATACACATAGGTTTATATACTCCCTCCGTCCCACTATAAGTGTCCACAATGGTATCTTTGCTTGTCCCATATTAAGTGTCCAGGGAATATTTTCAACCAATGAGAAGAGACTTTAGTGGGTAATAGTGATATTTGATTGGTGGAGAGTGTAGTTGGCCCCACTTTCCTAAAACTTTGTGCAAATGGAAAGTGGACACTTATAGTGGGACGGAGGGAGTAATTGCTAGTATTTATTAGAGGTCGACTTTACATAAAGATCAATTTCAAAATCCATTCAAGAAACCAAAACGTTTACAATCAATTTAAAAGAATCCATATATAACTAATAATAAGATTTAAGTTTTAACAAACTTGAATCTAAGTTTTCTAAAGTAAACAAAGCTTTTATAATAAATTAAAAAGACGTAAAACTATTCAACCCCCCTTCTAGTTTTTCACAGTATATGTGGTGTACTAATGATGGAAAATGTGTTAACTACACAACCAATACAGCATGGAAGGATTTAAGACAGTGTGGTAATAAAGTGGAATGGTATAATCTTGTTTGGTTTTCTAACTGTACTCCTAAACACTCCTTTATTCTTTGGATTGCAATACTTGGAAGGTTATCAACTCAAGACAGATTGAAGAAATGGTACCCTGATAAGGAAATGTAGTGCTCACTATGTGGAAGCTGTCTAGATTCTACCAATCATCTGTTTTTTGAATGTCCATTCTCCATCAAGGTTTGGAAGGCAGTTAAAGATAAAGCTAATATTGATTATGTTCCTAACAAATGGGATGAAATTGTGAGCAGAATGTCAAGTATCAAACATGACAGATCCATCAAGAGTGTGTTATGCAGAATAGTTTTTGCAGCATGTGTGTACTTTATATGGAATGAGAGAAACAAGAGGCTATTCACTAGTGAGAAGAATGATAGCAAGGAAGTGACCTTGAATGTGGTGAACCATGTGAGAATCAAGCTATCAAGTTTAACAGTGAAGAGGTCTGCACAAACAGAGGAGGTCTGCAAGAAATGGGATGTGGTTATGAATGAAAGACTAAGATAAGGAGTGTTTGGCACACTGAAATAGAGACAGAGTGTAAGTGATAGTATGGTTCTAATTGGCATAATTGGTTCAAGTATATTCTAAGTGACAGTAAAAGATCAATTAATGCAGGCTATAACAATGGAATAGCACCTTGTACCTTGGAGTCTATTCTGGTATGACTGTACCTTATTAGTCAGAATAACTCTACTATGTCTGGCCTTGGGAGGAGACTAGCACCTATTTTTTATGATAAGGAGGTCTAATCAGATAAGATGTACCATAAAGTAGGGCTTTCCATTGTGAAGGGTATATAGCTTGGGCGGACAATGTATGATGGGTGGAATAGAGAGTGTGTGAAAGATGAACCTTCTTGGTCCACCCAATACATTGTCATAGGAGGTAAAGGATGGTCATCATGGAGGGAGAGTGTTCCTAAACAACTGAAGCCTTCCATTGAAAGGGAAATTTAGGTTGTTTGGCAGAGCCCCCCTATGGATGGGTTAAGGGTGCCTAGTGATGCCATTCTCCATTCTCTACCTAGGCTACTGTAGTGGCAGGTTGAGTGGTCCTGGTCGAGAGGAGAATGGAAATGTAGCTAGATGGTATGGTGCACTTTAAGGTGAACTCGAGAATGATGAAAAAGGTAGCAACTTTGATGAAGTTGCTAAGCATTGCTATGGTATGTTCTGATGAATGTGTTGTAAGAGATATAGAGTAGTATGACTTGATATCGGATGCAGTTGTATCTGCTGTTTGTATGTTTGATTTGGGTGTTGTCCAAATCAGTATTTGTTATCTTTATATGTGTAAACATTTGGAGATTAATATAAAAGTTCACCTTTGCACCGAAAAAGAACATTGATACTAAGCTTTTGATAAGTATTGAAATCGAGTAATCCACGAAAAGTACGACACGTTGTCTTTTATAGACTTTATTATTGTGCGAGACATATTTTGAGATAACTGTATACGTATTAGGTTGTGCCGATCCTAGACCGTTGTGTACCGTTGTGCCTGTATATCTTGGAACTGTCGTGCCGTATGTCTTGAGACTGTTATTTTTTGCTTCTCGATGTCAGTCGTGTCAGTTTTGATCTTTGCATTGCAGTGGCTAAGGTGAGTTCATGACCCCTACTTTTACCGGTTTTATAACTATTTTGGGGGAGAATACATGCTCATTTTTAACTAAACTCAATTACTATTTATTTGGAATATGCGAACTGTTTACTCAATATTTGACTGTTTGGCTGAAATATTTGATTTGGTTATTTGAAGGCATTTTGTGATTGACTGATATGCATGTGAGTTTCACAACCCCACCTCTACTCGTGAACTGTTTATTGAAACCTCGGGGTGTGAAAACATTCAAAACTGTTTTGAATGGACCTAATTGTTGTTTTTGATTTGCTATAACTTGTTGACTGACTAAGGTTAGATATGCGACAGATGTTTGTCTTAGACCAGGGTAGCAAATAATCTAGTCCTAATTTGCTATAACATGGTGCCTGGCTAAGGTTGGATATACATAGGGCCCTACTCTTACTGTGACTATCAATATGAAAGAGGGCTTTTGTGACCTATCATATTGATACTTGATGATTGGGATTGATGATGTTTGTGGAATTGTGATTTATATCTATCTTAGTCCAGTGTAGCAAATCACTTATCTTGGTCCACTTGTTATACTTTTTCTTAAACCTATGAACTCACCAGCGTATGCTGACCTTTTTAGCATGTATTTTCAGGTTTAAGGTGATAGTTTATTTCTGGAGGCGCTTGGGAAGGGGCATGGTCATAGACGACTCTGATATATATTTGGGACCGCTTTACTTATTTTATGGGCATATTTCCGCACCACTTTTGAACAATGTAAGTTTAACATTTTTGTTAAATGAATTTTATTCTAAATGATTTAGGTAAAAACCGTTCTTTGTACCTTGTGTTGTGATACCAATTAAGTAGCACCCCAGTGACTTGTATGCTTCCGCTGGACCCAATTTTGGGGGTGTTACAGATTGGTATCAGAGCCAGGTTATAGAGAACTGGGTATATTTTCTAATACCTGGACTATAACCACTTTTATGAAAACTTAACCCTATGACCACCACGTGCCTGCCTGCCAAGCTGATGCCTCGCGTATGATTTTGTTTGAGGATATAATTGATGAGACGAGTAATGATATACTGGATGAGATGTTCATGATATATTTGACGACTTGTTTGATGAGATGCTTGATTATATATCTGTTGAGACGTGTGCCTGACTATTGGATATTTTATATCCGCCTGTTTTAGCTGTTCACTATAAGCATCTCCATATGCTTATGCACGCACCGAACCTGTCATAGAGTTACGCTATTTCCTTGCGTAATCTCACTATTGAATGTCGAGTTTGTACACTTGTCGTGGTTTTGGGAATGATTTTGGATGTAAAGGACATACTACTAGTATAACTAGGCTGAGTATTTCAAAATTCATTGAACCTCGGGTGAATATAGACTGATCACCTATATTCAACCAGGGACAGTAGGACATAGTCTGATCACCTATGTCCGACTCAGAGGTGAATATTGCAATACTGAGAGTAGTTATAACATAATTATGTCCAGGTTGATTTTTGATTTTTGGAAATGGTAAAGTTTTGCGTGTGTACACGGAAATGGAATATTACTTCCACACACACAACATACTGGCATCGCAATACCGCATGAACCGTAATACTTCTGGCACCACTATACGTCTCCATTATATGGAAATCATGTTTGTTGCCGTCTGGCTGTAATTTGCATGGGGTCGAGTTAGATCCGATTGGCACCGTTTGAATCTGAGTTGCTTACTTGTAACTCTCGAGATTGTAATAAGCCCATTTGAGCTTATTAGAATGTTTGGATTTGATTTTGACTACGTTTGGATTTGATATTGGCTATGTTTGGATTTAGTTCTGGTTCGGATAGAATTTGGATTGTTTGATTTTGTGATTTTGGACGTCATCCTGGATTTGGATTTTTTATTCGGCCTTGTTTTGTTGTGGCCTTGTTACAGTCGCCTCTACCCTAAGCCTTGTGCTCAATCGATGTTGTACAATCGAAGTTGTTCAATCAATATTGTACCTCCCGTTTTAAGTACTATGTACATTACTGATTCAACCGACTGATTGCTAGTAGCAATCAACATCTTCCCTCAGAGTTGTACTCTGAACTCGCTAAACTCTTCATTTGTCAGAGATTTCACGCCCAGAAGAAATTTTAAGACCTTAAGGAATAACCTGAACCGCGTTCCTTGGGAAAATCACCTAATCCTTCTCTCGTCCCTCGGGAATACAATTGTATTTGTTAACCCCTTATGGGATAATAAACGGTTTTGCCATTAATTTACAAATTGTATTTGATTTTTCTACCGACCATTTTGCAGTCATCCTACAAAATGTTTTACTGCTATTTCACAAAAATCAAAATTTTGATCTTACTATCATTTTATAAATGGCGAACTGTTTTCCTGTTACCCCGTAAACTGTTCTACAAATCGTTTAACAAAACGATTTCATAAAACGTTTTGCTGCCTTGCTGCGATGTTATGAATCAAACTGAAATTCAAAATCTTGACTTTGCTACAAATTTTATAAACGATGAATTGTTTTCCTATTATCCTATAAGCCATTTCATAAATCATTTCACAAATCATTTTGTAAGTCGATTTGCTGTTTTTGCTACTATATCAGAAGCTAGACCTCAGGAGCGAATCCCGCACCTCTACCTGAGTAATCGAGTGTGGCAATGGTTGGGATAGACACCTCCCGTTGACCAAATTCTCTTTTAATAATACCTTCGACTCCAGTATTTCAACGGCACCGTACGAGGCACTTTATGGTCGCAAGTGCCGATCGCTGACTTGACGGGTAGAAGTTGGGGATACCCAACTTACTGACCCTGAACTTGTTCCTGAAACTACCGAGATGATTGTTCAGATCGGAACCAAGTTGCAAGCTGCTCACGAATCGTCAGAAGAGTATGCTGACAAATGACGCAAACCTTTTGAATTTCCGGTTAAAGCCTAGATTATGCTTAAAGATTCACCATGAGAAGGTGTGATACGTTTAGTAAACGTGGAAACCTTAATCCTTGCTATATTGATTCTTTTGAAATCCTTGCTAGAGTTGGACTGGTAGCACACAGACTCAAGCTACCGTCAGGACATCGCAGTGTTCACAATGTTTTTATGTGCAATGTAAAGAAATGACTTGCCGATGAGGCAACCACTATTCCTCCGAGAGAGATCCAGATCGATGACTGTTTAAATCTTGTTAAGAAACCTATTGAAATCATGAACCGTGAAGTCAAACGACTTTAGTAAAGTCGCATCCCTATCGACAAGTTCGTCGAAGCTCGCGAAAAGGTCCTGGATTCACGTGGGAACGTGAGGATGAATCCTCGTGTGTATGTACTCATCTCTTTTCGACTGTAACGAGTAACTTGAATTGAATCGCGAGGACGCGATTCCGTTTAAGGAGGTGAGGCTGTGACAACCCGTAATTTTCCAGACGTATTTCTATATGAGATTATCTCTGTTTTTCATATAAGAACTCTTCTGAACTCATTTGGTTAAAAAACGTGAAGTTATCTCGTGAAACGTGGAATTTGTACACAACGCGTACTGGCACAACTGATGATTTGATTTGGTTATTTTACTATTTATGAGAAACGAGGCATATGAATAGTCGTTTCTGAGCGCGATGGCGTAATTCTCATGTTTTGATCCGCTGTTTACTAGTCTAAACGAGCCCCGAGCCTCATTTCAAGGAAGATAGCCAAAACTACAACTATGGTCCCTGCAATAAAAGATTCACCACCGCCCCTAGTCTTTAATTGTGACAGATTTGGTACCTAGGGTTTATCTAAACCTAAACCTTACCTATATAAACCACTTATAATTATTTTAGGGTTAGTTTTTCCCTTTCCCCCTCCTCTGCCTTTTGCAGCCGACCACCCCAAAGCAACCACCACCTCACCGCCACTTCTACCATTAAAACACCACCACAACCGCCCTTATATCACCATCATAAGCTCATTTATGAGGTGCACGCGCCCCTCTTCACCACCATCTGGCCATCCCTTCTCCACCACCTGCTACCACTTTCACGCTGCCATTTTTTTTCTGATTTGAAACAAGATAAGAGTAGATCGAAGGTATATTTCTGGAGTTTGTTTTGGTTCGAGTTACCACGGCCACCATCACCATAGTCTCCACCACCGCCGTCATTTCCCCCCTCCTCTCTTTATTCTCGAGCGTTTGTTTTTTTTTTATTTTTTTTAACTAGTCACAAGCCCATAAGCATAAAATAGAAAAAGTGTGTTCGGTTATAATTTGTTGTGTCAAAATTTAATTATACCAACGTGTTGATTTGTTTTGGTGACATATTGGTACGTTCCGGGAATGGAACTTGGAATTGTGAATTGGATTTGAATACGGAATATGACTATTATACTTGGACATTTGGACAATTATGGATCGTTATCGGATTTACGATATTAGATGTTGGATTCATTGGAAATTTTGAGACTTGCGACGACATAATATATTAAACTCGAAAAGACTTTAATATATTAGACTCGGACCGGACACAAAATATTCAATAACCCCAAAACTAATAATTACGCGAATGATAACGAAACATAAAACTTATAAAATATTGTAACTTCGGACTTAGTTAACTAAAGTCACAACGACTTGAGAAAACTGGTTTTTATTAGTTAAACTTACTTTTATTTATAAGACGTTTATGTTTTATACAAATTATTTGGGATATCAGGGTAAATACCAAAACGTACAAACTGATTCAATTTATTTGACGTATTTATTTGTTGTTAACTTCAGGTTTTGTCTTTGTTGATTTGAGTTGCGTCTATATTTCTCGACTATGTCGATGTCTTTTCTATTTGGCGTGAGTTATTATACTTTGGCGTGAGTTGTATTTAGAGTCTGTGTTTTCTTACCACACCACACGAAACATTGATACTAAGCTTTTGATAAGTATTGAAATCGAGTAATCCACGAAAACTACGACACGTTGTCTTTTATAGACTTTATTATTGTGCGAGACGTATTTTGAGATAACTGTATACGTATTAGGTTGTCCCGATCCTAGACCGTTGTGTACCATTGTGCCTGTATATCTTGGAACCGTCGTGCCGTATGTCTTGAGACTGTTATGTTGTAACACCCCAACCTGAAAAGGGCCTAAGTGTAACATTATGGTGTCAATCAGAACATATAAACGCAAGCGGAAGACTTCTTATTAAATACTAAGTCAAGAATTACAAGGACTTACGAAATATAATCCAAACAATAATCTAAATATAATACATATCCCAAAATTATGTCTACAATCATAACTCCAATAATGGAATCTAATCAAGGGTAGGTCATCTATCTTCTACTCTCAACACTCATGCCCAGCATCCCGCTTATAACATGCCGCAGAGAAAAGAAAATGTGGCTGAGCTAACGCTCAGTGAATAGATATAAACAAATGAAAGGTAATAAGCGTATACGAAATGAATAAGCGAATGAATCCAAGAGAACCTGCTAAACAAGATGTCAAACAGAATATGGAACATATGAAAGGGATCAAAGCATAATAATGAACATAAAGTGGATATCAATATTAAAAGAAATGCCCAACAAATCATATAACAAATTGTACATGGAGTAGCTAGCTCGATGTACCAAAAAGTGAAATGGGGTGTATTGCACACACTCAAGTCCATTCACAAGCATATATCAAAACTGAACAAAGTACCTAGGATGCATCCATACGCTCCCTTCAAAACAGAGATACACATGTCAGTTCTAGACTAAACATACATATGATAAACACGGTCCAGGTGCGCCATATATACAACTATATAAACAAATGGGAACGCGGTGGACAAAAACCCACCTCCATAGATAGTGTCAATACCATTGGTGCATCAATGGCAAGGCCATGGACTCCCCATGACTGGCTACAAATTAGGGCAACATAATAGGCATAGTACAAGCAATCTAATGATAAGAGATAATTATAAATTATCCAACTCAGATAATAGCTATACGAATAGAATATAGCATGAAACGAGTAATCAACGAATAACTAAACAAATACGGATCAAAGCATAACAAATATCAGGAAACAATGTGTCATGAGAAATCCTTAAGGATAGAGTACAACCAGATTATGTAATTATGAAAATCATTTAAATGTTGTTTTCATGAAAGTATTCTTTTAAAAGCCATTTTCATAAGAGTCATTAAACCTTCATATACAAAGTGGTATTACCTCGTATTCATAGAAATCATTTTAAAAATAGTATTTCTCAAAACATCATCAAGATATATATTTAAGGAAGGTTTTCACACGAAGTCATAATATTAGATGGGTTACAAAGTCTCAAAGGATTCTAATACGAATATTGAAGTCACAAGAGAGAACGAATGAATCAAACCATATCAGACAGAATAACTAAACGAATATCAAATGAATCATAAATCAGAATAGCAAATATCAAGGAATCAAAAGTCATGAGATACCTTTACTGAAAAAGGGTGGAATATCTGTACCTTATAAAAAGCAAGCAAATGAGAAAAAGGATCACAAGAAGATGAGTCACTCCTTTTTCACGAAATATACACAAGTTAATGATCATAAATTACTTATAAGCTCATTTAATTACGACGACATCAATTTATACATGATCTTTTGTACTTAGTATTTAGTATAACTTGCATGGCATGTGATGGAGATTATATATATAAATTTACCCAAAATCTTATAAGTTAGTCCCATATTATTTATTACGTGTTATTTATATATTAAAAATGGTTTTAGGGTCATTTATGCATGTAACTTCTTAACGAAATGCAAAGTCTAGTTTAATATCCTCCTTAATGTATATCAAGCCTTTTCATAAACCATTTTCAAATATCTTTACTTTAGTCCTCAACTTAGAGATCATGCCCTTTTCAATTTACACTAACTGTATATATCATGCATGCACACCCAACCGCAAGTGCAATCACAAACCACAACTTAAAATCCCAATTTCTAGTATTCGTATAACATATCTTTGAACTTAGTTAAAGTGTTTTTAATCCGCAACCCATTCACTCTTTCAATAGTAATGATTCAATTTGGGTTTCTTTTTTTTTACACGTGAAACAATTTAATCTTTTATATAGTGCATATCATGAAGATTATCAATTTGGGTTTCTTATATAAATATACCCTTTTAACGTGCAACATAAACTTGTTGGATAAGGTGCCATTAAACCAAACGTCAAGACTCGTTATTATTAACGACATGCATACGTTACAAACCCAAAACTTGACCCGAATTACACCATATATGCATGTTTATATATTGGCTTTTAGATGTGATGCGGCACCAAGACAAACACAAACGCCACGACATGATCAATTAACAACAAAGCACAAACACACACGCCATGCTCGACCTCTTATTAGCAAAGCTTCGCACGACACCCATAATACATATAACATGTTTTTAACCCGTAACTATTCGTCCCTTATTAATAAAGATTCGATTAGATCTCTTATATTTATACGTATCATATTTATCGTAGGCATGGCTCCATGTTTTTTTTAAACTATAACATATACATAATCTGTTATATGTGTACGTATGTATGTATTGATAAATAATCAAAAGCCAAAAAAAGAATTAATCACCTTCGCACGATCGTCGAGAAATATAATAGCATATATTTAATATGAATGTTGGCTCCATTTTTTCCTTCCTGATCGAATGATGTAGCATTGCTTTTTTGCGAATAAAGAAAATGAATCTACAATCAAAAGATGACGGCTGCCTTCTGCTTCCCGTCTTTCTCGTGCGTCACCCGGAACCAAAACCAAAAGGGTCCACCGATTATAATAATAGGGGAGTGTCGGCTGGGATTTTATTACCCTAGGATGAATTGTGTTTTAATAAAAGGGTTGGGCCTTCAAATCATATCTTCTAAAAGGTGCGGCTGATTGTCTTTTTTTTTTTTTTTTTTTTTGATGGATAAGGATTTAGTAAACTTTGTATTATATTTTCATAACGTATAGTATAAGGTTTTATATAATTCTAATGTATAACATATAGTTCAAATGTAAGGAATTTTAATATCAAACTTAGATTATAATTCAAATTATCAATAAAAATGTGATTACGGATTTTAGGGTTTTACAACTCTTCCCTTCTAAAAAGAAAATTTCGTCCTCGAAATTGAAACAATTAGGTCAAAAGGAAACGTACCAAATCACGAAAAGGAATGAAAACGATCAACTCACTCGGATCGACTCTTCTAAAAGATTCTAATAAACGAAAAAGGTTTTTCTCATGACTTGATTCAGACAAACTAGGATAGCCTCAATTTTCCAGCAAAACAAATCATAACGAATCTGATCCAAAGGATATGAAACATATATGTAACGGATGATAGTTGTAATTTCTCAAGGAGATACATGAACTGAAACATGATATGAACATGAGACAGATACGAAGGAAATGCTAAACGGTAGGAATTCTCACCATTTCCATCTAAGGTTCTGAACGAATCAAAGAAGCATACAAACGATCAACGAAGCTCATATCGAATTATCGAACGTACTAAATGCCTAACGAAAATGGCAGAATATACGTAGTGATAAGGATGAACCTAAGGACTAACGAATCACTGAATAACTCTCCATCATATGCCAGAATGTTTAACACTTCTGTACGGAGACACCCCAAGAATACATAATCTCCGGTCTGAAATTTCAAAGTTCTTCTCCCACAACGGTAATTGTTCTATTCGTCACTAAAATCAACTCCGGACTTTTAATAAACAATCTTCCGACCTTATTCCACTAAAAGGTGCTCTACACTTCCGTTCATACATAAGTCTGAAAGGATTCACTTGCCATCTTGAGTCTGATTCCTCAAGCCTTCTGCAGATCTTCCCAGAATTATGAAGTAAGACGCGGATCTCAAACACGATCACTACAGGTGTGCTAACTAACCAAATAATCTCTAGCTTAAAGGTTTTTGCCAACTTGCTAAATGTCTTTCCACCAGAGGTCTGCTCCAGATCTTAATTCATCATAGTACAACTAAGATGAATAAAGAAGTAAAAACTGTGTGCCTCAGTTAAATAGTTTCCTCAAGTCTTCAACACAGATCATAATCCGCCATACAAGAATTACCTCCAAATCTTACTAACAACCACCACTACTGCCAATTCCAAGTTATGCGCTGAATAATTCGCCTCATACGGTTCTAGTTGTCTTGATGCATAAGCAATAACCTTCTCGTACTGTATAAAGGTATAACCAAGTCTCTTCTTGAAACGTCCAAAAATTGGTACTCACCTGTAAGTATGGAAGTAGAAGCTAATTTCTGTTTCACTTTTCCAAAACTCAGTTCTCATCCCAACTAAACTTCTCTCCTCTTCTCATACGCTTCGTCAATGGTAACGCCAGTCGCGAACATCTTCCACAATTCTTCTGCAAGACTCAAAAGGTTCTAACTCCTATAATTGTCGTCGGTCTTGGCCATTTTGTGATAGTTTTAATCTTCGCAGGATCCATAGTAACACCATCAGCTAAGAATGCCACTTGTCCCAACAAATATCACACTTCCAGAATTTATAAAGTTTCTTCTGATGCAAAGTTTCCAACATAATACGAAAATGATCCTCATATTTCTCCTTCATCTCTGAATGTACCAAGATGTCATACTATGACAAATTTGTCCAAGTACTCATGAAAGACATGATTCATCAAGTTCATAAAACAATCGAAGCATTAGCCAATACAATTGGCGTCACTAAACTCACAGTGATCATAACGAGTACGAAAGGTAGTTCTAGGAACATCTCGCTCCTCACACGCAACTGATGATAACCAGATCTTAAATCACTCTTAGAGAAGACTTCATATCCTAAGGTTGATCAGATAAGTCGTCGATTCAAGGTAATGGATAAAGGTTTCTAACTGTAATACGGTCCTACTTCTAGTAATCAATATACCACCTCATGCTACCATCCTTTTTCATCGCGAATAAAACTGGAGCACCCCACGGAGATACGCTCAGACGAATAAAACTACTTCCTAGTTCTTGTTGCTGCCCTTTCAGTTCTCTCAATTCAACTGGTGCTATTCGATACGGAGTTTCAGAATCAGGCAAAACTTCGCTCTATTCAGATAGAATTCAGACTCATTCCACTTACTGTTCTCAGGCACTTCTCAAAGACATCCTATGATCCCAATAAGTTCAGGTTATATGATGTAACTATTATCACGTTGGCCAGGCGTCATAATACTTGCTGTAGCAACCGGCATTTTTAGGGCAATACTTATTTATAAAACTCGAAACCAGTTGCGGCAGACGATGACTTTTCCAAACTTATTTGTGACAACTGGTAATTTCAGGAACATTTTAAGTTACCGCATTTCGTTTTAAAATAAATATTTTATCACTAGGACTTAGGCTATATTTAGTCCACAATGCTCCAGTACCTTGCTCCTATTCCGGTTCACAATTTTAAACCCTAAAACAATTTGTGGAAAACTAGAAGGGGGGGTTGAATAGTTTTATGTCCTTTTAAATTTTTATTGTGAAAACTTTGTTTACTTTTTAAAACTTAGATTCGAATTTATGTGATCTCAACTCTTTGAACAATATGAACAATATGTATATAAGTAGATATAAATAAGTAATGCAAGTAAGGTAATAAAATGAAATGAAAGTTAGAGATGGAAAGATCTAACCGAGAGACAAAAGATTTATAGTGGTTCGGCTACAAGGACACCTTCCTTGCCCTACTCCACTCCTCGAGCACCTAACTAGAGAGTTTTCTTCACTATGTCAACAAACTCCCTTATGGCGGAGAAAACCTTACACAACTTTAGCTTACACCGGCTTAACGAAACAAAGCTAGATGTCGAGTTCTAATTGTAGCTAGAACCAATCTCATAAGTTATACACAACTTCTACACAACTTAATCACGACTGCTTCACAACGGCTTCACGACTTCTTCATGACTTCTTCACGTCTTTTTCTTCACGACTACTTCACAACTACTTCTACACTACTTCTTTACAACACAACTAGTTACTTACACTTAGATCTACTTATCACAACTATACAACACTTTACACAACTACAATGATGATATGAGTTAAGCTATAACACTTCTTCTCTACTTGAAGGAGTATTCTTCTTTTGCACTTTAATGATGGAAGCTTGGATCACTTAGAAACCAATGCTTAAGAGAGTATGATCAAAGGGTTTTTAGAAAGGATTTACAAGATTTAAAACAGAAGGTTTTGGGGTGCAAAAGGTAAGTAAAAATCCAGGGGAAGGCTGGTATTTATAGGCAGAAAAACTGGACAGCTGGAACCTACTGGAGCGTGGCCGGCCCCCTTAAATAGGGGGCGGTCCCCTTAATTTTAAGGGGGCCGCCTAGCAAAATTAAGGGGGCCGCCCATGCCAGCCGTTGCTCAGTTTTGTCTTTTTGTGAGAAAGGTTTTTCGGGAACATTTTTACTGATTTTGGTTAAAAATTTGAATTCATAGATTTATAATGAATTACACATTTTTATTTATTACCAAAAATGTTTTTCTAAAAGATATAAAATGTTTTTGACATTTTATAAAAAATCTAGTGTTTAAGAAAATGTTCCTTTGATCATATAATGCATTAAGCATTTGTTTATTCATACCTTAAATGATTAAGTTTTAGAAGTGAATATTTACAACTAAATACTTGTTTATTTGATAAGTTTATGTTTAATGAGTTTATATTTTGTGATCATTAAAACATAGAGATATGAATAATGTTTTTAGGCATTATTTATGTCAACAATCTCCCCCTTTTTGATGATTACAAAACTTAAACTCATTAAATCCAAAAATTTATTTTTGGACAAGTATTTGGTGAGTTTATATTCACTTCTCCCCCTTTTTGTAGAATCAAAAAGGTTAAGCCGACAAGTTTTAGACGTGAAATTTATCGGGACGAAAACTCCCCCTTGATGTTTACTCCCCCTCGTTCGAGGGCACCAAGGAGACGAGCTATGGAAATCTTGGCTGCAAAAACAAGTTAGGAGACACAAGATACATATATAACATATGAATCATCATTACATTACATAAAATACTTGAAACATAATGATTACAACATAACTAGAAATACTAATGGTCCTCATATTGCCAAAGAGAGCGATTGGACTTGCTTGCGACACAAAAGGGTGAGGGATTTTATTTTGAGGCGGAAAGCATGTGGATGGGTTTTAGTTATGTGATGGTGAGGGAAATGGAGCGGATCCAGTGATGTTATATCGTTGTAGGGGAGGAATGGGATGAGGACGAGTGAGTAGATATTCGATCCAAGAAATATCTTCACTTAAGTGGAGAATTTGTTTTTGAAGGAAGATGCAACAAGGGCAATAGTGGGTGTGGTTTGTAACTAGATCCAAGTTAAGAGAGTGGGGTAGGCAATTTGAGTAAGGTGAGGATGGAGGTTGTCCCTTGTTGCGTTGTGTGAGGTGCATAGCAAGGAGATCACTAAGATCATGGATTTGGTTAATCTCTTCATGAAGCTTTTGCCTTTCATGAATGGGGATTTGGTTATTTGGTGGAAATGGATGGTATTGGGGTGTATGATTTGAGGAAAAGTTTGATGTTTGACCAAGGTGATGAGGGTTTTCAAGGATTCCATTGAAGTTGGTTTGATGTTTAGGGGAGTAGTTTGGAATGAATGTGGATGTTTGGCCAAAATGATAGGGTTTGTGAAATGGTTCAATGGAATGAGGTTGTGATCTTGGAGAATAGTTGGGGATGAATGATGATGGAGGTGTTGGTTGTCTAGTCGCACCATTTGTGATGGGCTTGTGGTGAGGGTGAGGTTTTCTTTTCCACCCGGGTTTTAAGGTCATCCTTGCTAGCTTTGAGGTTTTTGGTTTTTGGTTGATAGGAGAAGACATGATGGGATGATTGAATGTGGTGAGATATGGGGTTATTTATAGTGGATGATTTGTGTTGTTTAGGAATGGATAGGCTTGTTGGGTGATTAGGACAGAATGTGTTTGTGAATTTTGGGGAAGTATAGGATCAAATGGGCTAAAAAGCAGAAAAAGATTCTGTGAACCCGTCCAGCAGATGGCCGGTCCCCTTAATAATTAAGGGGGCCGCCCATCTGGTACCTTTCTGGGTTCCAGAAATGGGTTTTTCTGCAGAAATAGGTGAGGATGGCTATGTTTTGAGCTTCTGGTTTTAGGCAAGTCCCACTCTTTGAGGCAATAGAGAAACATATTAAGCATGCATGGCATATAAGATAAACAAATAAGCAAGCAATAAGTTATATCTAGCAATTTAGAGAATTAAGGAAACTAATCATCTAAGGCAAGGGTAATGGAGCAAAGGCACTAGAAACTAATGGGGAATAGGTGATGGAACAATTGTGAGGATGTGATTAATAAGCTTGTTCTAGTGTGTGCCTATATGCAACAAATGTGGAGATGTGATTGTTTCGACTCCTAAATGCAAAAATTTCCTAAGAAACAATCCAAGGTCTCCTTGATTTGATTTTGCTCAATATATGAATATCAAAGATGTATATATTAGATTATATACTTTGACAATTCATGTGAGATCTTTATGCATGAAGAAAAAAAATATTTTTAGCATTATTCAACAATGTAAGAAAAATGGTTTTCATGTGTTTTCCTAGATGTGAGAATGATTTGTAGAAAATAGATTGGGTTTTGTTTATAAATATGTTTATGCAAAAAAAATATCCCAATCTTTTATTTTGTGCAAAACAGATTCCTAGACTCAGATGGGAGGAAACAGAAAAAAAAAATTTACAGACAAATGGCCGGTCCCCTTAATGACAAGCCGGTCCCCTTAATAATTAAGGGGACCGCCTTTATAACATTAAGGGGTCCGCCCATCTGGGAAAAAAATGTACCAAAGATGCAGAAAATTCAGTCAATTTGTTCCATCATTCCTAGGCCTAAACCTGTCTCTGATAGTAAATATGTCTGCTAAGTTATCTTCCGATGCAACCTTTTCTATAGATATGTTTCCTTTTTGAACGTTATCGCGGAGGAAGTGGTGGCGTATTTCTATATGTTTAGTCCTAGAGTGTTGAACGGGATTCTTACTTAAATCTATAGCACCTTTGTTATCACACATAATTGGGACATCATCTAACCTAATGCCATAATCTACGAGAGCTTGTTTCATCCATAGTGCTTGTTGACATGCCTTTCCAGCGCTTACATATTCGGCTTCTGTGGTAGAAATAGCAAGAGTGGTTTGCTTCTTCGAGAACCAAGATGTTAGACAACATCCCATGAACGTGCAAATTGCGCTAGTGCTTTTTCTATCCACGTAGTCTCCCGCATGATCCGAATCCGCATAGACGATGGTTTCTATGCCGGATCCCTTAGGATACCATAATCCTAAGTGTATAGTGCCTTTAATGTATCGGAAGATACGCTTAACCGCTTCTAGGTGAGAGGTTTTGGGATCCTCTTGAAAGCGAGCACAAAGGCAGACACTAAACATGATATCCGGTCTACTTGCCGTTAAGTATAGTAAACTACCTATCATTCCTCTATACTTAGTGTTTTCTACGGACTCACCCTCTTCATCTCTTGTGAGTTTTACTTCCGTAGACATCGGTGTTTTCATGGGCTTAGCGTCTTCTAATCCAAATTTCTTGAGCATTTCCTTAATGTACTTAGATTGATTAAAAAATATTCCATCTTCTAATTGTTTTATTTTTAATCCTAGGAAGAAATTAAGTTCACCCATCATACTCATCTCAAACTCATCATGCATGATTTTGGCGAATTTATCACACATATCCTGACAAGTCGATCAGAATATAATGTCGTCGACATATATTTGGACAATGATGAGATTTGGGCTTTTCTTTTTCGTGAAAAGAGTGTTATCTACCATTCCCATGGAATAATCATGTTTAATAAGAAATGCCTTTAATCGATCATACCAAGCCTTGGGAGCTTGTTTGAGTCCATATAAAGCTTTCTTGAGTTTATAAACATAATCAGGTTTTGCGAAGTCAATGAATCCTGGAGGTTGTGCCACGTATACCTCCTCATTGATAAAACCGTTAAGGAATGCACTTTTCACGTCCATTTGAAATAACTTAAAATCTAGGGCGCATGCATAGGCAAGTAGTATTCGTATAGATTCTAATCTAGCTACGGGGGCATAAGTTTCGTCATAATCTATTCCTTCTTGTTGATTATATCCTTGGGCAACTAACCTAGCTTTGTTCCTAGTAACTATTCCATTTTTGTCTAACTTATTTCTATAAACCCACTTAGTTCCTATAATGGTCATGTTCATGGGATTTGGGACTAGTTCCCAAACGTCATTAGTCTTAAATTGATTTAGTTCTTCTTGCATAGCCATAACCCAACTTTCATCTTTTAATGCCTCATTTATGTTTTTAGGTTCTATAGTTGATAGGAAACAAAAGAAGTTATTTTTATCTTGAGCTTGTGATCTAAGGGTTCTTTGATTTAGGTTTCCTATTATATTATCTAACGGGTGTGATTTAGATTCCTTAACATTTACTATTTCGTTTTCACCTAGTGTTAAATCTTCATTATCATCACCTAGGGGCTTAGTTTTACTAACCTCAATAGCATCTTCTTCAACTAGGTCATCATCTTCTAGGGGCAATGTCTTAGGTGGTGGTGGAGTTTCATCAAAAGTTACATTTAAGGACTCTTCTACTTTCATAGTGTGTTTGTTAAGTATTATGTATGCTTTACTATTTTGTGAATACCCTAGAAAGATTCCTTCGTACGACTTAGGATCAAACTTAGTAAGGTAATCTTTTGTATTGAGAACAAAACATTTGCTCCCGAATACCCTAAAGTAATTTAGATTAGGTTTTCTACCTCTTAATAACTCATATGGGGTTTTTCCTAAAATTCGCCTAATTGAGACTCTATTTATTATATATGTTGATGTATCTACGGCGTGACACCAAAATTTGTGTGGGATAGATTGTTCATTTAGCATTGTTCTACTCATTTCTTGTAATGTTCGATTCTTTCTTTCTACTACCCCATTTGATTGTGGAGTGCGAGGAGCGGAGAAATTGTGAGATATCCCATTTAAATCACAATATTTTTCGAATTGCACTTCGTTATCAAATTTCCGACCATGGTCCGTCCTAATTGATACTATAGAACATCCTAATTTATTTTGAATCATTTTACTAAATATTTCAAACTTATTAAAGGCTTCGGTTTTATCACTTAAAAATCTAGTCCACGTGTATCGTGAATAGTCATCTACAATTACTAAGGTATAACGATTACCTCCGTAACTCCGCACAGCGGATGGACCAAAAAGGTCCATGTGTAATAATTCTAGGCATCTAGTAGCGGAGACTATATTCTTAGCTTTGTGACTAGCATGTGCTTGTTTTCTTATTTTACATGCATCGCAAAAGTGTTGGTCATATCTTAGGTTAGGCAAGTTTCTAACTAATTCTTTAGAGACTAGGGATTGTATTTGTTGCATATTTGCGTAACCTAATCTTCTATGCCACAGTGTAGAGTTTTCATCTAAGGTTGCTAGACATATTTTATCTTCTGGTTTATTTCCTAGTTTCATAACATATACGCCACCTTTCCTAATTCCTCTACCTATGACCTTTCCGTCCTTAACTATTTCGCTATCTTTACTTGTAAAAGTAACCCTACACTTATTATCACATATTTGTCCTATACTAAGCAAGTTATATGTTAAATTATCTACATGCTCAACATTTTCAATAGTTAAGGAGTCTTGAGAGATCGTACCTTTGCCAATGATTTTTCCACGAAAATCACTACCGAAAATAACATTACCTCCGTTGTATGCCTTGTAGAAGGAGAATAGCTTCCGGTTTCCCGTCATGTGCTTCGAGCATCCGCTATCCTTAATCCATTCGTCGGGCTCCAAATTTATCCCTAGACATATTTCATCGGTGGCTTGAGCTACAAGGCACTTTTCGTCTTTTGCTTTGTCCGCTTCATCTTTGTCGCTATCACTCCATGTTCCACTAACAAATGCGCTTTCGTAATCATAACCGATGGCTTTGGACATTCGCCAATGAGATGGTTTTGACTCCCACATCTAAAGCACTTTCTTTTCCCGTAGTTATCATTTCTATTTCTTTGAAGCGATCTTCTTTCATATCGCGGTTGTCTCGTGAATCTTCCTCGTCTCTTGAAGAATTTATTGAATTCTCTCACGGCCATTGCATATTCTTCGTCTTCACTATCGTCACTTGAATCGTCATCATCACTAACCTCCTTTTTGACTTTTAGCGCAAGAGTTTTTATTTGATCTTTCTTACTCTTGACCGTTTCAAAGTCTCTCTTTATAATTTCTTCATGGACCTTCAAGTTGCCAATAAGTTCATCAAGCGATAGCGTCATCAAGTTCTTCGATTCTTCAATAGCCGTGACCTTCGCGCGCCATTTTGGATGCAATGCCCTAAGAAATTTCCTTACACAATTTTTGCTAGAAAAAGTCTCATCAAGTGCTTTTAAACTTGTGATGATTGTGTTAAATTTAGCAAATGCATTATCAATATATTCCTCTTCAGGAATTGTAAATTGTTCATATTGTTGAACAAGAAGATCTATTTTGTTATCTTTGACTTGACTATTACCTTGGTGAGTGATTAGTAAAGAATCCCAAATTTCTTTTGCGGTTTGACACATAAAAATTCTTTCATATTCTTTGCGTGGTAACACATTATAAATTACCATTTTAGCCTCATTATTTTTTGCTAGCTTCTTTTTCAAATCATCATTTTGTTTTTCAAAAGGTACAATTTCATCTATTTTAGTTAAAGGATTATTTTGAATAGGAGGAAAATCACCATAGGTAATAACATGCCAAAGATCAAGATCCTTTTATTTCACATAAGTTTCGAATCTATTTTTCCAATAAAGAAAACCATCACTTTCAAATAGTGGTGGTCTTTGCATAGATTGCCCTTCTAAATATTTTAAAGATTCCATAGATCGTTTCAAGTTTTAAAATACAATTTATTTTAAAAATCTTGTTTGACGTGGCTCTTGATACCAATTGTGGAAAACTAGAAGGGGGGGGGGTTGAATAGTTTTATGTCATTTTAATTTTTTATTGTGAAAACTTTGTTTAATTTATAAAACTTAGATTCGAATTTTTGTGATCTCAACTCTTTGAACATTATGAACAATATGTATATAAGTAGATATAAATAAGTAATGCAAGTAAGGTAATAAAATGAAATGAAAGTTAGAGATGGAAAGATCTAACCGAGAGACAAGAGATTTATAGTGGTTCGGCTACAAGGACACCTTCCTTGCCCTACTCCACTCCCGAGCACCTAACTCGAGAGTTTTCTTCACTATGTCAACAAACTCCCTTATGGCGGAGAAAACCTTACACAACTTTAGCTTACACCAGCTTAACGACACAAAGCTAGATGTCGAGTTCTAGTTGTAGCTAGAACCAATCTCACAACTTATACACAACTTCTACACAACTTAATCACGACTGCTTCACAACGGCTTCACGACTTCTTCACGACTTCTTCACGTCTTCTTCTTCACGACTACTTCACAACTACTTCTACACTACTTCTTTACAACACAACTAGTTACTTACACTTAGATCTACTTATCACAACTATACAACACTTTACACAACTACAATGATGATATGAGTTAAGCTATAACACTTCTTCTCTAGTTGAAGGAGTATTCTTCTTTTGCACTTTAATGATGGAAGCTTGGATCACTTAGAAACCAATGCTTAAGAGAGTATGATCAAAGGGTTTTTAGAAAGGATTTACAAGATTTAAAACAGAAGGTTTTGGGGTGCAAAAGGTAAGTAAAAATCCAGGGGAAGGCTGGTATTTATAGGCAGAAAAACTGGACAGCTGGAACCTACTGGAGCGTGGCTGGCCCCCTTAAATAGGGGGCGGTCCCCTTAATTTTAAGGGGGCCGCCTAGCAAAATTAAGGGGGCCGCCCATGCCAGCCGTTGCCCAGTTTTGTCTTTTTGTGGGGAAGGTTTTTCTGAAACATTTTTACTGATTTTGGTTAAAAATTTGAATTCATAGATTTATAATGAATTAAACCTTTTTATTTATTACCAAAAATGTTTTTCTAAAAGATATAAAATGTTTTTGACATTTTATAAAAAATCTAGTGTTTAAGAAAATGTTCCTTTGATCATATAATGCATTAAGCATTTGTTTATTCATACCTTAAGTGATTAAGTTGTAGAAGTGAATATTTACAACTAAATACTTGTTTATTTGATAAGTTTATGTTTAATGAGTTTATATTTTGTGATCATTAAAACATAGAGATATGAATAATGTTTTTAGGCATTATTTATGTCAACACAATTTTCTATTCTTAAATTACTTACGGTTGACAATTCAACGAACACAATTCGTAGTTCAAAATTTAACACCCGATATACCCAATTCTCTCAACGATTATTTCTAATGTATTTTTATACTTCCAAAAAGATTACAAAAGTTCCAAAAATATTTCCTTACACCTAAAGTAAATTCTTTATACCTTACGTTTAATTACGTATAACTTTCGTTAATCACCAAACCTACAACCAACACCTATTTTTAACACCTAATACATACAATATATACATTTTTGTACAAACTTAAGTCTTCTACTCCCACTCTCCTCACATATGCCGCCCCCCCTTGTACCATAATAATTTTTGGACAAAAAATTCTACTACAATTAATGCAAGACATGTCACCTTAAATCAAGGTATGGCAAGACCAAGACTTTTGTAGCTTGATTAGAGGTCTTGTCCCCCTCCTAGCCCATAAATTTTGGCCATACCTCCCATACCCCAAGCCATGATGATTTTGACTAATCATTATCACTTTGAAAACTCTCTTAGTATAAATAGATCCAATGTATCTTCACTTTGCACCTACTAGCTAGTTCAAGAGAAAAAATAAATAATATAACCTTCCATTCTACACATATAAATTCGACACACTAGGAGGAGCAAGGAAGGAGAGATCTTGATTGTGGCTAAGTTCCAGCATTCTTAGGGTGTTCTAACAAGGGTTTGGAACATTAATCTTGGGGTTAAACATGTGTCTTACACTCATATCTGACTAATCACTTTTGTAAGTAAATCTTACACTACAAAACTTCATGTTTTTCTTTATGACTTAATGCTAATCAAGTATATACTTAGTTATCACTTGGTACATGTTGACAAAGTTTTACATTCACAATGATCCTTTAACAAAAGATTATGTTTTGAACAAGTTTTGATTTCAAGAAAACAAGTTAGTAAAACTTTTCACAAGAAAGTGGCAATAAACCTTATAAACATGAATGTTAGTAAACTTGTATATTTAAATATTTTTGAGGAATATTTACATGGACCTTAGAATATTGTTGAGTTTATGGTTAAATAATTATTATTATGTTGAGAGGTTGATGGAGGAACTAGGACTTGAAATGAAGTTGTGGTTAAGTGGCCAAAATGACTAGAAGATTTGTAAAAATAGTTTGGCATTAATAAATGTGATTCTGTCCCATTTTGGTTAATACAGAAAAATCAGTAGTGTAGTGATACTTTTAGGTGAGAAATATAGAAAATAGACTTAATAACGAAAACGTAGCCGCTTGAATGAGTTAAAACTAGCTTATAACGAAAAAGATACGCTAGTTTCAATTTTTACGACGAAAACTTTATTTTCAGAAAATAAATGAATCTGTCCAGAATTTTGAAAGATAAAAAATGATGATGAATGGTATCTAGACTAGCCGAGACCTTGAAAATCCTAGAGTATACTTAAATACCTTCATGGGGATAGGTCAAACTTAAGAAACGAAACTACGACGCAAAAGTTATGGCCAAAAGAAGGTTTACGTCAACATATACGTTGACAACCTACTATTTTCTCTATTAGAAAGCTGTTAGAAATTTTTGAGTTGGATTTTGGAACTTTTGGAGTACATTTTGGCTAAAATGACGTAAACGAAAATGGTAGAACATTATATATACTTATTAGGCGCGTTAGAGACTTTTGAAATAGCCATTAACATGACGACTAAAATTTGGTCGCAAGATTTACAAGTTACGTTTTCTAAAGTGGTAATTTCTAAATAAAGGATCAAATTGACGCAACTATATTTTGATGACAAGTATTACAACAACATGTACAAGTGATAAAGTAAAGTATGAACTTGCGTGCATGACCTTGTTTTCGAACCTAAGACATATATATTATTTAGGTCGCGATTAGAGTTATCGGGCTTAACTTACCGTTTGCCAAATTATCAATCGGAATGTGCCTTTGCTAAGGTGAGTTCTCGTAGCCCCACTTTTAACGTGTTTTACCTTGGGGTGGAAATGGTACAAATGGTTTCAAACATTTTTATGCTGTGAACTACTGTTTTACATGATTTTGGACATACGTGTGATGATGTGATTATATGCTGTGACGTGTTTTATTTTGTGCAACCATGACTGCGCAACTGTTTACTCTTTGCGGAGGGCCCACATGTTATAGGTTCAGTTGGTGTAATTGTTAACTATCTCCTGAGAGCCCACAGGTTATAGGTTCAGTTGGTGTAACTGTTAACTCTCTGTTGAGAGCCTACGTGTTGATAGATCTATCGGGGTAGCTCCCCACGTGATATTGGTTATGAGTATGATGGACATTATAGGTTCAGTTGGCGCGACACTATTACTGTTTGGATTACATGCTTGTAACTGGTATTCATGTGCACGATTGTCCTATGTTATATTTCACAGCTCAATGGTTTTACTTTTAAACCTACAAGCTCACCAACATTATGTTGACGTTTTCTAGTACCATTTTCAGGTGGATCATTACTAAAGTATTTGAAGGCACATTTATCGGAGCCAGACTATTTGATACCTATTACTATGTTTGTCAAGATGTCAAGATTTCAAATGAGACATGCTTCTCTTTTAAATTTGGTCGAAGAATGTTTTGTAAACTATTACCGAAATAATTGTAAGGTATGAATCTATGATGTTATGCAATGTGCCTTTCTCAGTTACATCCCGTGTTTTTGCCTTTGACGGAGTGTGACATTTGCATCATATAAACATGCCTTTATTGATATCATATTCTACCTCGAGTCGTGACTAAACAATCTCTTAGTACCAGGTCAAATCAACTTCACACACCGGTGGAAATCTTGGTAGTTCGCTCAGGGACTACATCGAAATAGTTTAGATTGCAAAATGACTCTCAAGGTGAGATCCAGCCAACGGTGTACAAAACAGGTGCTAGGAAACCTTCACAACCACGAAAATAACGTACGAGTTTCCAGGGTAGTAATGATAACATTGGGTTAACCAATCCGAAATCATGGAGAAAATAATTCAGGACGTTCGAATTGTCAAAGGTGTACAGTATGATAGTAGTTATCATCTTAATGCTCAGTCAACTAATCCATACCAGAATAACATCGAATTTAATACTCCAGAGAAAGACAGATCAGCAGAGTGGATCTTATCATTCAGAAGTGAGGGAAACATTCCCATATTCGTGGTTAGTCACCACAAGATTTCTCATATGAATAGGAATGGGTAAGATGAATCTAATAGTGTAGGGAGACTTAAATATGCTTAGTAAAAGCAAGAGAAATCACATAATGTGTCAAACACATCATGGTCACAAGAATTCTCAGAATGATCTAAGAGGCATTTAAATGGTTAACAAACGAATCAGAGGTTAAGGTCGGAATTAGAAAATAAGGCTTATATAGTGTCAGGCATTACTACAGAATTCTCAACGCATTCTAAACTTACTCGGTCACAAATCTAAGTTGTAAAAAATAATAAGTTTCTAATATCCGGAAAAAGTGATCTTAAAAGGGCTTAACTAAAAGTAAGGCACGAATCAGAGTCATGCGGAAGCAATAATACTTAAACAAATGTCATATAGTCTACCCAATCCTCACCGGTCATAACCTAAGTTTCTTCAGAGTGGAAATCCTAAGGCAAATTCTCAAAGGTTGTTTCATAAACTCCTATAGTGCAAACCTAAGGGCCAAATCTTTCACAGGTCATAACTTAAGGTACTACAGGTCGAAGCCTAAGCTCTGATACCATAATTGTAACACCCCAACCTGAAAAGGGCCTAAGTGTAACATTATGGTGTCAATCAGAACATATAAACGCAAGCGAAAGACTTCTTATTAAATACTAAGTCAAGAATTACAAGGACTTACGAAATATAATCCAAACAATAATCTATATACAATACATATCCCAAAATTATGTCTACAATCATAACTCCAATAATGGAATCTAATCAAGGGTAGGTCCTCTATCTTCTACTCTAAACACTCATGCCCAACATCCAGCTTATAACCTGCTGCAGAGAAAAGAAAATGCGGCTGAGCTAACGCTCAGTGAACAGATATAAACAAATGAAAGGTAATAAGCGTATACAAAATGAATAAGCGAATGAATCCAAGAGAACCTGCTAAACAAGATGTCAAATAGAATATGGAACATATGAAAGGGATCAAAGCATAATAATGAACATAAAGTGGAATCAATATTAAAAGAAATGCCCAACAAATCATATAACAAATTGTACATGGAGTAGCTAGCTTGATGTACCAAAAAGTGAAATGGGGTGTATTGCACACACTTGATGAACTCAAATAAGTACATTTTATTATCATCATTTATCCTATTTATTTGACTTGTTTTATTATATTATCTGTGAGAATTGATACGTTAATGTTTACTTTTGTAATTCTCAGGTAAAAACAAGTATTATGTGAAACTTGGCGATTTTGGACTAATTATGGAGCAAAACAAGCAAGAAGTTAAGAGTCTACTGAAATGTACAAGATCAAGACCATTCTGCTCCAGATACGCCGCATCCTACTTATTATATACGGCGCATCACTATCAAGATTTCACAAGTTATAATCCAAGACGGCAAAGGACATGCGCCGCATACAAGAATGGAGTTACGCCGCATCTTCTGGCGGTGTACGAATATTCCTGAATATATTAATCTTGGACCCCAGACAGAAACTATAAATACCCCAAAGTCAGACGAATTTCGGAGGTGGGACATTTAGCTAAACAAAGACCGAAGACCGACAAAACCCTAGGCCGAATTCAGACGAAGTAGCAGCACAAGACACACCTTGAACGAAGATACAAGAGCTGTAAGAAGGTCCTGCATGTATTCAATTCATTAAGTAGTTTTGTTTTATTGTATTAGTACACTTTAATTTATCAGGATTGATGGGCTTGTGTCATTGATTTAATCATGCACTTCAACTCCCCTTAAAATTGCTTTCCCATTAATTAAAGTTTATATGTTGATGTCTTTGGTGACTTTTATTAGTGCATTGATAACCTCTGTGTCTAGCTGAGCATTGATCGGGTCGCCCTGCCTCTGTCCTCGCCTATTTATTTTATCGCCTATGCATTCTATCGTCTGTAGAAAAGTAGGAAGAAAGATAAGTAGGATAGACATAAGTAATCATTATGGGTTTACTCGCCGATAAGATTAGAGCCAATGAGAAAGGTTTACATCTCGGTGCGTTGCATCGAACTATACACTTCATATAAAACTAGCAATAAAACAAGTGACAAGCTACTTAACTATCAGGACAGGTCTTCTTATTGTCTCAAGTATCTATCTGTGTACGTGTGTGCTAATCGCTGATTCGTGCCTATTAGTTTAGTTTATTATTTAATCATAACCAAACCGTGTCAGTCTCTCAGGCTGAACCCCCTTGCGTTAGATTAGGTTGTATAACTAACTTAAGATATTAAAATACTGATTAGAATAACTAGATAATACGTTCCACTCTTAGTGATCGACACTCTACTTACCATTATATTCATACTGACCGGGTACACTGCTCGTTAAAGTGTGTGTTATTGATAAGTCGGCTAAATATAAATTTAAAACTTGAATACTGCTAAAACCACAACGACATACCGTGGGTATAAAAATTAGAGCAACAAACACACGCACACCAAGTTTTTGGCGCCGTTGCAGGGGAGTGAATTGTTATTATCTGTTAATTTGATTAGTATTTTAATTAGGTTTTTAATTTTTAGATTCTAACCCCTAATTCTGTTATATATTAGGTTAATTTGCATTCATTGTATTATTTGCATATTTTCTGTTTTTGTGTGTTTTTTATTTTTCTTTAATTTTTGTTTATTTTCGTTTGTTTTTATTTTTGTTTTTCTTTTTATTTTTTTGTATTCTGCTATCGTTGTACTGAGCTAATTCAAACGATACGGCGCATCTATTTTCATAGATACGGCGTATTGCGTTTAATTTTTATAAAATACAACGCGTTTAATAAATTCGATACGACGCATCTTTTCCCCAAGATACGGCGTATTCTGTTTTTAATAAGAAATTTTTCTAAACCATAACGCCATACGACACATCTGTTTTAACAGATACGGCGTATTGTCTATTTTAAATTAAAAATAGTTTTTCGAATTATTAAACAGATACGACGCATCGATCTCTATCGATACGGCGCATCTTCTGAATCAAAAATCTTGTATTTTGAAACGTAACGAAAATACGGTGCATTAGCTTTTGTTAATACGACGAATTTAATTTGATAAATATAGTTGATTTTTGATATTCACTTTGATCGTTCCACTACTCTCGTACGCAAGTTGGTTTACTTTCAGGATAAATGATGGCTTAAGCATCACTATGGAAGATTACATTCTGAGCCCGACCATGAGATGCTAGCTGGAGTAATCAAACCGTTGATGATTGTAAGGCTGTAATAAGACGACAAGAGTGGAGGAGAATTCAGTACTGGTAACATTGAGTATCTTAAAATTCTTGAAATAGAATTCCAGGTATCCTCTACAATAATTTACCTAGCCTTAAAGAGAGTTCTCTACGAAACCTCTCCCGAATATAATCTCAATTTTGTAAACTTAAAACGATATTTGCTCCTAACCTTGGAATAAATCATTATCCACTAAGCAATGAGATTATAATTACCCTTACTTTGAATTTATATTTATCATATGGTGTACCGTTTTACCCAATTTTATGTATAAGGAAAAGCGTTGCGGAGGCCAAGGTACGTTCCCTATTTAAATTTTGTTTACTGGAGCAACAATACGGCGGATCCAACATTCTAAGCGCCGTATCTCTAACTAATTAAAACCTATTGACCAGTCAACAATTTTAGATAGATACGGCGCATGTTAATTATGAGATACGACGCATCTATTTGCCCTATAAATACGAAAGGGATGCGCCGGATCTCACTTTCTTACCCAAAAACACACACAGTTAAGATCACACACACAGTCAAAAATCAACCCTCGAATCCGAGCTTTCTTTCAAAACTTCTACTCCTAATCCTAATCGTAATCTAAGGTAATTATTTCATTTAAATCTATTTAATTTAAAATTTAGGGTTTGCGCTATATCGATTTTAATGGGAAGTTTAGGGGCTTTGATTAGAACTTACTAAGATGATTTCCCCCATGTTAATTTTTGAATTGATCATTGAATTCGGAGCCGAATTAATTTGAATAACAAAATTAGGGTTAGGGGGATTATTTTTAAACTTTAGAGGGAAAATGATGAATAGGGAGTTTTAGATTTTGATATGCGATGTTAATGGAACCGTGATGTTAAGTGCAAGTTTACGTCACGGGTTCGGACTCTTGGAAAACATACCTGACCCCTTTATTTTATACTGATATATTGCTAGATACGGCGCATCTTGGTTAATTGATGCGGCGTAACGACCTATTTCCAATTTAAAAACTTCATTGTTACGCCGTATTACTTAACCTGGATACGACGCATGACCTGTGCGCCGTATTGCCTTTTGTAATACGCCGCATCTTCCTACTAACAGAACACTAATATTCTCTGTTTTGAATCTTTCAGAATGGCTCTCCCAGTTGCCGCCCGTAGACACCCATGGCTCCATTTTGAAACTATGGGACTGGCACAGGGTGCCGTTGATGATTACATGACTAGGCTTAGGAAGTTTTATCAGAGGAAGGTGTTCAGTGTTCCAGTTTTGGATTTTGACAGCATCGGGAATATTGATGGGGGTAACGCTGCTGATAGGTTACGAACTAGGTTGGAGATGGTACACAATGATGGGGAAGGGCAGGTTTTATTCAGGTCTTACGCTTGGGAAAGGTTATTTAGGATTGAGGAACCATTGGTAAAGGTTTTGATGTTGGAGTTTTTCAGTACAGTACACTACAGGGAGACTGATCTTGGTCTTGACACGTTCGATACTTTAGTATTCAGACTAGGTGGTTTAGAGCGAAGGATGTCTATGGGGCAGTTCATACTAGCTCTCGGGTTGCACACTACAGAGGAAATGGCATCTCCAGGTTTCACTGATTATTGGGCTGACAGTTTAAGGGTCTTTTCGGATCGTGGGGAGTTAGGAGATTATTGGGTTGAGATTTCATCTGGGGGTGATTCGACCACCACCACTCCTTCATACACACTGATCAGGGAGCCCATGATGAGGCTTTGTCACCGTCTGATTGCCCTAACTATTGCCAGGAGGGGACAGTCCCCTGAGAAGGTGACTACTTTGGACCTTTTTCTTTTGCGGAGCATGGACGAGGGAGCTGTGGTGAACATCCCTCACTTCTTAGCACATTATTTACACAGAGTTGCTCCAGGGAGAGACGGTAGAAGCCAAATGACTGGGGGTCACTTTGTCTCTCGACTTGCTAGGCACTTTGGGGTATTAGGTGATGAGATTCCCGCTGATCTCCCGATTGATGTAGCTAGATTACCTGGTATGGATGCAGACTATCTTGCAACTAGGCTTGGGATATGCGAGGAGATGATGGGTGGATACTTCTGGGCACCGTTAGGACCACCTAGGCCTGCTGAGCCGGAGCAGGGGGATGCTCAGGCAGCCCCAGCTGCTGCTCCTGCTCAGGAGGAAGTACATGCACCAGCACCACCAGCTCCCCGCACTATAGGACAGAGAGTCGAGAGAGTGGAGCTAGAGGTTAGGTCATTGAGAGAGGCTCTCGAGGCACAGAGAGTTGAGCTTGCTGGAGTGAGGAGAGATGCGAGCTGGTTAGTCGACGGTGTCAGTAGGGTGATGGCTCTTCATGGGATCAGCCACCACCTCCCAGATGGTGCTTATGTCAGAGGGATGGCCACATACGAGCGCAGGGTTCGCCGCAGGACTGACGGAGCTAGTACTTCAGGAGCCCAATCAGATGACGTGACTCCCGACCAGCCTACAGCTTGACCACTCTTTGCATTTTCATCTTTTGATTACGGACAAGTTTCCTCGTACATTACTTATATTCTTTTGGGACTGTACTTATTATTACTACCATGTTTATATCTAATGCTCCAGTTTATGTTTCTTGTTATATCTGTTGAAGACTGGCATTAAGTTCAGCATGAGAGTACGAGAGGACGTGAGAGATAAACCATGGAACGAGCCATTTTACAACAGACTGTTTGGTAATTACATGCACCGCTGATGAAGCGAAAAGTGTACCGCTTTTAAGGGGTCATTTAAGCCCTAAATCGTATTTATTTGATCAAATATTGCCCTAAATCATTCCTTTTGTCATTTTAGGTACTTTTGAGGAGAAATCTGGAAAAGGAGGCATTTTGGACGTTTTTGGAGCATAAAAGTGAAGAAAACGACAAAGTCTCAAAATTGTGCTGGAAACTACCTTTGACGGCGTCAGGATTTGTTCTGGACGGCGTCATGGCTTGGCAAGAAAAGGTGGATGTGAAAATTACTCATGATAAGCCAGAGAAATTTGCATGGAATTCTGACGGCGTCACGCTTTAATGTGATCAAGGTCGTCACAGCTTAATTTAAAGAGGGACGGCGTCACGCATAATCCTGACGGCGTCACGCCTTGATAAGCCAGAACGGATTTTGGAGAGCTAAAGAGGGACGGCGTCAAGAAGGTCATCCGGGAACCCTAAAAGCGGCGAGGGTGACGGCGTCACACTCCATAACGTGACGCCGTCAGATCTGAAAGTCTATATATAGTTTTGCAATTTTTTGTCATTAGTGTGGAACTTATTGAGGAACTTTGTGTGTGAAAACCCTAAGACGAATTTGGCAGCTTTTTCAAGGCTTTTTGCCTTGAGATCTTCCATGTTACATTGAAGATAAGTTATCAATTAATCATTCAATATGTCTATGTGTTGTTTGATTCTATCTTGTTCTTGTCTTTTGTTTAACATGCTAGGCTAGATTTATCTTGTGTTTGCTTAGATCTAATGAAACCTAGCTATTGATTATTGGTTATTAGTGTGTTGTTAGTTGTATTGGATGATTGTTCATCTATGTTAGGCTTAAGAAAACTGGCTAACTTCCTATTCGGTAACTTGCTTGAACGTCTTAAGAAACATGAACCAATGCGTACTAAAGGTTTTTATGGTTGTATTTAATGCATGAGCGAATTCTAGTGATCCCATGTTAGGAGCTTCCTAGCCGGCTCGACATAGGAGTGAAGTAGGAGCTTGTAGAGTTGGGGAAGTACGTACGCCACCCCACAAATGGTATTAAGGAATACACCCGTCATCCACGCAACTAATACACACTAATCAACCGGTAAAAGATAGTTAGGGAGTAAGGAAATCTAAGTAAACACATTTCTCTCCATATAAGTTTTACCACCTTTTCATTTTCTGTTATTTTATTTTATTTGCATTCGTAGTAACTTGGGTTAGTTGACTAGCAACTAATTCCGCCCACTCCTTCAAACCCGAGATTTTACTTGCTTTCATAAAATTATAAAAACATAAAAAAGAATCTTCTCTCACCCTTAGACCTATTAGAGTAGTTTTTCATACCTAACGAACACTATTCCCTGTGGAGAACGATCAATCCCCCGTACTTACCACTACACTATACTACATCGGTCAGGTACACTGCCTGGTGGGGTTGTAAGCCTCTTGAGATCCCTCGAGAGGTAAAACCTGTTGTAAGGTTGCAAAACCACGCATCCAGTTTTTGGCGCCGTTGCCGGGGAATAGTTATTGTTTAGGTTGAATTTTTATTTTATAGGTCTACTCACTAGATTCCTTTCTAGTGAGATTTTTATTTTATTTTTCTAGGTTTTCTTTAATCTATCTATTTTCTTCATTTCTTTGTTCGTAACCATTACCATTAGACATCATGGAAGATGGTAATATCTTTGATCCCAACAACCCACCACCACAACAACCACCACCACCTCCTAGAGCCCGTACTTTAGGAGAATACTCCCGTCCTAGCCAACATGGCTATCGAAACACCATTGAGCTCACTCAAGGAGCCAATGTCACTCCCTTGCGATCCGACACCATCCGGTTGGTGCAAAGCGGATGCGCATTCCATGGACTTCGTTCTGAAGATCCTAATCAACATCTCAAGGACTTTCTCAAAATCGTTGATTCTATAGACCTTGATGTTGCCACTCGAGAGACGACCCGACTGCGTCTCTTTCAATTCTCTTTGCGGGACCAAGCTAGTCAATGGCTAGAGCGTCAACCCGCAGGATCCATCACCTCTTGGGATGATCTCACCACTCGTTTCCTTGCTCAGTTTTTCCCACCGGGAAGAACTACCAAGCTAAGGAATGATATCTTGATGTTCCAACAACGTCAAGGCGAAACTCTCTACGAGGCATGGACTCGATTCAAGGACTTACTCCAAAAAGTCCCTCACCATGGCATAGAACTTTGGCTCCAAGTCCAAATCTTCTATGACCATATCAATCTCTCCACGAGGCAAACCATTGACCAATCGGCCGGTGGTAAGCTACGTGATCTAAGTGCGGAACAATCATGGGCTCTCCTAGAGGATCTTGCTCTTTATGACAACGAAAGTTGGAGTGATCCCCGTGATTTGAATAAAACGGTCAAGGCAATATCTTTGCCTTCGAACAATTCAAGCACTTCCGACCGTAGGATCATAGAACTTGAAGACCAAGTCAAGTTTCTCATGAAATCCTACGAGGCTCCTAAACCTTCAAGCCAAGTGAACAAAATCACTTCTTCATGTGAATTATGTGGTGGTCCCCACGACACTCGTGATTGCATGGAACTCCCCGAACAATCTTTTGCGGACTACGCATCCTTGCGTACCGACGGAGCGGGAGACAAGTGGTACACTTTCAAACCCGAGCCAAACCCCTACGGTGATACATACAACCCCTCATGGAAAAATCACCCAAACCTTAGGTGGAAACAAAACCAAAACGCACAACAAACCAATTCTTCCAACCCACCTAATCGTTTCCAATCAAGCGGTTCCAACTCGAACCGTACTTTCAACAACAATCCTTCCAGCAATGGTAGTACCAATAACTTTGAAGGATTGATGTCCCAATTTATGGCATCTCAAGAAGCCCGTTTAGCCAAGTTTGAAGCCGATTTCAAACAAAAACAAAGCGAGATGACCAATAAGATTGACACTTTGTTGAAAGCCCTCAATGACCGAGAAATGGGAGCACTCCCTAGCAACACGGTCAAGAACCCGAAACTAAACGTCAACGCTATTTCATCGGTTTCGTCCCCTAGTTCTTGTCCACAATATTATTCGGTCAATTCCATGAGCACGTGTTTCAAACAAACCCAAGTCGTTCCAAACGACCAATAAGTTATGACATCCAAATTGGTCAACAACATAGTTGAAACACCTCCCACTCAAAACCTTGACAAAGAATTCAAGGAGCTCCACCTTGAAAGTTCGGTTGTTGATGTGTTGGATGAGAAGAAGCTCAAGTTAGGCGAAAAAGGGACCGCCTTCGTTCAAAACAAACTACCTAAGAAATTAGATGATCCGGGCTTATTTGTTCTACCTTGCAAGATCGGTAATTCGGAGGCTTATGACACATTAGCCGATCTTGGATGAAGCCTTAACCTACTTCCGTTACCTCTCTACACCTCTTTAAAACTAGGAAAACTTGAAGAAACCGAGGTAATAATTGGCTTAGCGGATGGAAGTGTTGCTTACCCGGTTGGAGTAGTCAAGGACGTGTTAGTACACATAGGAAAACTAACCATTTTAGCCGATTTCCACGTCCTTGATATGGTTAGCGACCCTACATGCCCCTTGTTAATAGGTAGAGGATTTTTGGCGACCGCTAGTGCTATGATTGATTGTAAGGAATCCAAGATAGCGGTAGGAGAAGGTGATACTTGGTCAGTCTATGATGTTAAGAAACATGCCTATGATACTAGTGAGGAACCAACACCCCATTGGTTAGAATTAAATAGGAGACCATCTAGATATGGACCTTGGATCGATAGAGACTTCATAGGACCCCAACGTCCATTTTACCTAGAAGAGGACTTTGTGAGCCGAACACATACGGTAGAGCAACTCTTAGCTAGGGACACCGAATTGGATCCATTTGAAGACCCTCTAGTTTTTAGAAAGATGATTGATTTCCTAGGAGTTTTGCCAATTAACCTAGGAATGAATAAGTGGACTCATGAGGAAGATGATCATAAATGGGATTGGGACAAACCACCCAAAGATGGAGATGGGTCATGGCATATTAAGATGACATTGTATGACCCGGATGGAGAGAAGTTTGAAAAGATATATCGTACTAAGCGGACCAATAGGAAACTTCAAACCAAGCTTAACCCTAAAGACGTCCTCGATGACGAGCTTACTTACATAGGGTAGCGTGACTTTGAGTCTAGCTACAAGACTCGTTAATAAAGAAAAGCGCTTCTTGGGAGGCAACCCAAGTTTTATTTGCTTTGTGTGTTTATTTATTTGTTTGTTTGATTTTATTTGTTTCCGTATGTATGTTTAAATTTTATTATTATTGATTCATGTTAAAAAGTAATTTGTGAAAATGCTTTATTTTGTTTTTAACTTCGTCTTAACTACATATAAAGGTATTTTGCAAAAGATAAGTGTAAGGGAAATCTAAATCGGTTTATTAGAACACAAATGAACATGAATCGTAATAGTAATAAATGAACATACATATTAGTATTTGTTTGAGTCAAATGCTTGTATCGAGTCATAATGATGTTTTGCAGGATTTCCAGGAAGTAAGGTATAGGTTTTTCCAAAAATTCTTCCGGAAACGTAACATGAGAATTCTGTCAGATCATTTCTGACGGCGTCAGGTTTAATTTTCTGAAAATTTTTGAAAGTTTTGTTTTCATAAAAAGTTTTTATTAAATCTATAACTTATAATCTCCAGGAATCTGCAAAATTATCATTCCACAAGCATTATATCCTTATATATAGATTTTATCCCGCCGATGTTATGCAGGTTTTCGTGTTTGTTTTCTCAGGTTTAACAGGTTATTTTGGACAAGGAAATGTTTTTGGATCAAGCTTTTGGCGATGCATTAGTCATGGAGCTTCAACATTACCTTGGAAGAAGATCTAACCGTGTTACTTCATTATCCACCGAGCGAATCAGGGGAGTATTTGATTTCATTCTTTTACTTTATGCTTTTACATTTGTTATTTGAACATTGGGGACAATGTTCATCTTAAGTGTAAGGGGGGGGGGGTAAAAGTACGATTTTAGAGAATGCTATTACGCTTGATTTTTGTTTGTTTAATAGTAGATGTGTAATAAAACTGAGATAAATACCTGTTAGGGTAATTTTAGTGCCAAATTTAAAATTTTTTACAACATATAGGAGTGAAACTTTGATTCTAATGAGCGTCTCACGGATAGGAGTTATATGACTAGCACAAAAACTGTACCACTAAAAAATTTTCCACCCCAAATATGTGAGGTTCGCCCCTAGAATTGGTAGGAAAAGCATTTATGCTATGATGTGTGTACCGGTAGCACTTAGATTCTAGAACTTGCGTTAGGACCATTCCAAGGCCACAAGTGAGACTACATTCGTGTAGTTAGATTTACTACATGATAAGAGGCATTAGGATTAACCCATTGTTTTACACCTGTGTTTTTGTTATAATTACTTTGGCTACATTGGTCAAGTAATTCTCCCACACCCTTTGCGTTGTACTCATTTTTAGTACACGATACCCCTAGTACACCCCTCAGAGCCTATCTTTTCGTTTCTAACTTTAAGCATTTTACTTAAAGGAAGAATTTGTTTACACCACACTTAAATGTACACCCAAATCGCCTTAGCCTACCTTGTATGCACTCATTTTTAGTGCATTACTGTTACAACATTTGTTTAAACCCAAGTTAATTATCTAGTTGATTACATGGTTGCTAAGTCGAGTCATATCCTTGTACATATTGTTTTGGGACGATTGGGACTCATGGGTAAAGTACTAGTGTAATGGAGTAATGGGGAAGAACATCATTTATTACCCCCATATGTGCTAAATATTTTAAAAGTACTCCAAGTTTTTCAATTATCTTAATTCGAGTCATTAGAATAGTAATTTGTAAAGTTATGTAAAAGTTCAAGTGTAAGGGGAATGCAACGCCCCTTTGATGTATTATTTTGGATGGTAGGGCAAAAGTGTATGCAAAAAAAAAAAAAAAAAAAAAAAAAAAAAAAAAAAAAAAAGTAGAAAAATCATACGGACTACCATCCCGTTTTATTTTATGTTTATTTTATGTTTTTGTTATTTTGTTTTTAGCTTAAGATCGAGTCGAGTCTTGGCTTAGCAACATTGTATAGTACATGTAATTGATCAAGATCTTTAACTCGCCACCAGTAAAATATCCTTTATCCAACAAAACCGTGTTTTCCTTTTCCCTACACCTAACGTTATAACCCGTTTAAAAGCCCTCTTTGATAGTTTATCTTAGGTGCTTACGCCTAGTGGAGGAGGTTTTCGATCCTTTCCCAAGCCTATGGTAATCTATTTGCTATGACAGGTAGTAAGAGATATTATCCGTTTTCATTTATGAGATTTATTTTGATGACACTTGAGAGATGTGAGTATCTAAACACTACTTGTGAGGTGCTAGTTTGTAATCTCCGTGCTTATTATGATTAAAGTGGAACGAATATTTGTTGTAATTACTTTTATGTTAGCATTAAATGACCCCTAACTTGTATTTTGATTAGAATAAAAGCGCATTTGCTTGAGGACAAGCAAATCTCAAGTGTAAGGGTATTTGATGAAGCGAAAAGTGTACCGCTTTTAAGGGGTCATTTAAGCCCTAAATCGTATTTATTTGATCAAATATTGCCCTAAATCGTTCCTTTTGTCATTTTAGGTACTTTTGAGGAGAAATCTGGAAAAGGAGGCATTTTGGACGTTTCTGGAGCATAAAAGTGAAGAAAACGACAAAGTCTCAAAATTGTGCTGGAAACTACCTTTGACGGCGTCAGGATTTGTTCTGGACGGCGTCATGGCTTGGCAAGAAAAGGTGGATGTGAAAATTACTCATGATAAGCCAGAGAAATTTGCATGGAATTCTGACGGCGTCACGCTTTAATGTGATCAAGGTCGTCACAGCTTAATTTAAAGAGGGACGGCGTCACGCATAATCCTGACGGCGTCACGCCTTGATAAGCCAGAACGGATTTTGGAGAGCTAAAGAGGGACGGCGTCAAGAAGGTCATCCGGGAACCCTAAAAGCGGCGAGGTGACGGCGTCACACTCCATAACGTGACGCCGTCAGATCTGAAAGTCTATATATAGTTTTGCAATTTTTTGTCATTAGTGTGGAACTTATTGAGGAACTTTGTGTGTGAAAACCCTAAGACGAATTTGGCAGCTTTTTCAAGGCTTTTTGCCTTGAGATCTTCCATGTTACATTGAAGATAAGTTATCAATTAATCATTCAATATGTCTATGTGTTGTTTGATTCTATCTTGTTCTTGTCTTTTGTTTAACATGCTAGGCTAGATTTATCTTGTGTTTGCTTAGATCTAATGAAACCTAGCTATTGATTATTGGTTATTAGTGTGTTGTTAGTTGTATTGGATGATTGTTCATCTATGTTAGGCTTAAGAAAACTGGCTAACTTCCTATTCGGTAACTTGCTTGAACGTCTTAAGAAACATGAACCAATGCGTACTAAAGGTTTTTATGGTTGTATTTAATGCATGAGCGAATTCTAGTGATCCCATGTTAGGAGCTTCCTAGCCGGCTCGACATAGGAGTGAAGTAGGAGCTTGTAGAGTTGGGGAAGTACGTACGCCACCCCACAAATGGTATTAAGGAATACACCCGTCATCCACGCAACTAATACAAACTAATCAACCGGTAAAAGATAGTTAGGGAGTAAGGAAATCTAAGTAAACACATTTCTCTCCATATAAGTTTTACCACCTTTTCATTTTCTGTTATTTTATTTTATTTGCATTCGTAGTAACTTGGGTTAGTTGACTAGCAACTAATTCCGCCCACTCCTTCAAACCCGAGATTTTACTTGCTTTCATAAAATTATAAAAACATAAAAAAGAATCTTCTCTCACCCTTAGACCTATTAGAGTAGTTTTTCATACCTAACGAACACTATTCCCTATGGAGAACGATCAATCCCCCGTACTTACCACTACACTATACTACATCGGTCAGGTACACTGCCTGGTGGGGTTGTAAGCCTCTTGAGATCCCTCGAGAGGCAAAACCTGTTGTAAGGTTGCAAAACCACGCATCAACCGCATCTAGTAAAACAGATGCGACACATCCTATCCTTTATTTTATTTTGATTCGTATTTATTCTAGGCTCGATACGGCGTATCTTCTTCCATAAGATACGGCGTATCGACTGACCTGATGATTTTCAGTTTAATTTTTAAGTGTTTTTTATTTTTTATTTTTTTTTTAATTTTATTATTATTATTTTTTTTTTGCTAACTACTAATGTATTATGCAAGTTTGAACCTTCTTAACTCAGGTGTGTTTAAGTCTTGATGGTATTATAGATTCCTGCATTTCCTGTGGATACATCAATTATGAAGCTTAAACGTTCTCATCCACAAGAAAGTTGATTTTTGCTCTTATACAAACAATGGAGGATCATACCGAGCAAATCTCAGGGGAGTTTTTCTGTTCTAATTCTTTATATTTTCCAGTTTTTAATCTTTGATACAAACAACAAGGACGTTGTTTAACTTAAGTGGGGGGATTGAAGAATTAGAACACTTACACTTACTTGTCCTAAACTTTTTCAAAATATGCTTAAAATGTGCTTAATATATCAAAATTTAAAATTTTTAGCATGTTTTTGTTTAAGTCTAAATTACATAGCTGCACACATAACATTATTTTCAAAAATTGTGAACTTTTCAAAATTCACAAATCTATGAGTGTGCCGGTGACTTGTAAACTTTAGAACTTGGCTTGTATACTATTCGAGACCACCATAATAAGTATTATTTATAATTGGAATGACTTGTCTAAATTGATAAATTTCTAGGATTACACCCAAATAGCCTTTATATGTTATGTGATATTAGCTAACTACACTGGTTAGTTAACCCCCTTATAAACCCTTTTGTTACTCTCACTTTTAGAGTAAGATACCCCTAGAAAAACACTCAGAGCCATTCCTTTTGTTTCTTACACCTTTGTTATAATGTTTCGTTACACCCTTACACCTTAGCCTACCCTGTAGATTAAAATCCGTGGTTGGTTAATTGCTTTAGGCAAAGTGTGTTTCCTTACATTACCTGTGTTCGCGTGCGTAATTCATTATCTTTGGTTGAGTCAGGAAATTGCACAATGCAATTGGAGTGAAAGTAAATATTGTATATCTTTGAGTTTATTTTTTCGTGTGTTTACTGCTTTCACTATTACCGTTATTTCTGAAGTCATGAAAAGTATGGAAAAATTATCCAGAGTTATCGTTATAGTGATGTGGTGAAATTTTACACATCTATGTTTATGTTTCAAGTTTAAAAAACAAAAAAAATCGAAAAAATGAGAAAAGAAAAAGAAAGAAAAAGTTGGATGTTTGTTTAAACAACTTATGGAAAGTTTTGTATTAAGTGGTCGATATCACCACTAGTTGTTGTATATTATATTTATGGATTGAATGGGAGTTGGACGTTTTGGGAACGCCAACTAAGGTTATTCTTTGATTGAGATCTTGTTGAGTATAATTCGTGTCTACCTAAAGCGTGTGTTTCAAGTGTTAAAGCGTGAGTTATTAAATGATATGAGTCTTATTCATGGGATGGTTGGGATAGCAATTTACCACACTTAGGATTTTAATTTATCTGTTTTGTTTATTTTTCATTTTACACCAATTTATATCCCAAATATTATCCATACCCTATATTATTGTTTATCCAAACCTTTGATTTATTGAGATTAGGGATTTGAGCAATCTTAAGTATCGTAGTCGTGGATTCGGCTATGTATTTATGATTTTGTCGCCCTTTTTGATATAATATTATTGGTAAAGATTACTTGGTCCTATCTTTAGCCTATTCGAGTTAAGGATTTGAGCAATTGCAAGTATCGTGTTCGTGGATTCGATCATGTATTTGTGATTTTGTCGTCTTTTCTGGAATTTGAGATCGGTAGAGATTAAGGAGAATGATTAACCCTTAACCAACAAACCCTTTTTACCGCTTTAGACTTGTTATTCCTTGACTTTAGTGGAGGAGATGCGTATACTTGCCAAGCTTATGATAGAATATTCGTCACGACTGGACAGTTAAACGATTAGATTTGCTTTTATCAAAATATTTTATTTTATTTCTAATTCGTTAAGTGTTTGGTTGTGTGATTATGACAAAACGAATACATGCTTAAATATAAAAATAAATCCTAATATCTTTTAGGATACATTTTCATAAGATTAATTCTAAGGTTTACTTGGGGACAAGTAAAGTTCAAGTGGGGGGATATTTGATGAACTCAAATAAGTACATTTTATTACCATCATTTATCCTATTTATTTGACTTGTTTTATTATATTATCTGTGAGAATTGATACGTTAATGTTTACTTTTGTAATTCTCAGGTAAAAACAAGTACTATGTGAAACTTGGCGATTTTGGACTAATTATGGAGCAAAACAAGCAAGAAGTTAAGAGTCTACTGAAATGTACAAGATCAAGACCATTCTGCTCCAGATACGCCGCATCCTACTTATTATATACGGCGCATCACTATCAAGATTTCACAAGTAATAATCCAAGACGGCAAAGGACATGCGCCGCATACAAGAATGGAGTTACGCCGTATCTTCTGGCGGTGTACGAATATTCCTGAATATATTAATCTTGGACCCCACGCGAAGTTAAGTCAATGCGCCGCATCTACTCATTCTATGCGCCGCATCTAGCCCTCAGACAGAAACTATAAATACCCCAAAGTCAGAAGAATTTCGGAGTCGGATATTTAGCTAAAAAAAGACCGAAGACCAACAAAACCCTAAGCCGAATTCAGACGAAGTAGCAGCACAAGACACACCTTGAACGAAGATACAAGAGCTGTAAGAAGGTCCTGCATGTATTCAATTCATTAAGTAGTTTTGTTTTATTGTATTAGTACACTTTAATTTATCAGGATTGATGGGCTTGTGTCATTGATTTAATCATGCACTTCAACTCCCCTTAAAATTGCTTTCCCATTAATTAAAGTTTATATGTTGATGTCTTTGGTGACTTTTATTAGTGCATTGATAACCTCTGTGTCTAGCTGAGCATTGATCGGGTCGCCATGCCTCTGTCCTCGCCTATTTATTTTATCGCCTATGCATTCTATCGTCTGTAGAAAAGTAGGAAGAAAGATAAGTAGGATAGACATAAGTAATCATTAAGGGTTTACTCGCCGATAAGATTAGAGCCAACGAGAAAGGTTTACATCTCGGTGCGTTGCATCGAACTATACACTTCATATAAAACTAGCAATAAAACAAGTGACAAGCTACTTAACTATCAGGACAGGTCTTCTTATTGTCTCAAGTATCTATCTGTGTACGTGTGTGCTAATCGCTGATTCGTGCCTATTAGTTTAGTTTATTATTTAATCATAACCAAACCATGTCAGTCTCTCAGGCTGAACCCCCTTGCGTTAGATTAGGTTGTATAGCTAACTTAAGATATTAAAATACTGATTAGAATAACTAGATAATACGTTCCACTCTTAGTGATCGACACTCTACTTACCATTATATTCATACTGACCGGGTACACTGCTCGTTAAAGTGTGTGTTATTGATAAGTCGGCTAAATATAAATTTAAAACTTGAATACTGCTAAAACCACAATGACATACCGTGGGTATAAAAATTAGAGCAACAAACACACGCACATCAACACTCATGTCCATTCACAAGCATATATCAAAACTGAACAAACTACCTAGGATGCATCAATACGCTCCCTTCAAAACAGAGATACATATGCCAGTTCTAGACTAAACATACATATAATAAACACGGGCCAGGTACGCCATATATACAGCTATATAAACAAATGGGAACGCTGTGGACAAAAACCCACCTCCACAGATAGTGTCAATACCATTGGTGCATCAATGGCAAAGCCATGGACTCCCCATGACTGGCTACAAATATGGGCAACATAATAGGCATAGTACATGCAATCTAACGATAAGGGATAATTATAAATTATCCAACTCAGATAATAGCTATACGAATAGAATATAGCATGAAACGAGTAATCAACGAATAACTAAACAAATACGGATCAAAGCATAACAAATATCAGGAAACAATGAGTCATGAGAAATCCTTAAGGATAGAGTACAACCAGATTATGTAATTATGAAAATCATTTAAATGTTGTTTTCATGAAAGTATTCTTTTAAAAGCCGTTTTCATAACAGTCATTAAACCTTCATATACAAAGTGGTATTATCTCGTATTCATAGAAATCATTTTAAAAATAGTATTTCTCAAAACATCATCAAGATATATATTTAAGGAAGGTTTTCACACGAAGTCATAATATTAGATGGGTTACAAAGTCTCAAAGGATTCTAATACGAATATTGAAGTCACAAGAGAGAACGAATGAATCAAACCATATCAGACAGAATAACTAAACGAATATCAAATGAATCATAAATCAGAATAGCAAATATCAAGGAATCAAAAGTCATGAGATACCTTTACTGAAAAAGGGTGGAATATCTGTACCTTATAAAAAGCAAGCAAATGAGAAAAAGGATCACAAGAAGATGAGTCACTCCTTTTTCACGAAATCTACACAAGTTAATGATCATAAATTACTTATAAGCTCATTTAATTACGACGGATTCAATTTATACGTGATCTTTTGTACTTAGTATTTAGTATAACTTGCATGGCATGTGATGGAGATTATATATATAAATTTACCCAAAATATTATAAGTTAGTCACATATTATTTATTACGTGTTATTTATATATTAAAAATGGTTTTAGGGCCATTTATGCATGTAACTTCTTAACGAAATGCAAAGTCTAGTTTAATATCCTCCTTAATGTATATCAAGCCTTTTCATAAACCATTTTCAAATATCTTTACTTTAGTCCTCAACTTAGAGATCATGCCCTTTTCATTTTACACTAACTGTATATATCATGCATGCACACCCAACCGCACGTGCAATCACAAACCACAACTTAAAATCCCAATTTCTAGTATTCGTATAACACATCTTCGACCTTAGTTAAAGTGTTTTTAATCCGCAACCCATTCACTCTTTCAATAGTAATGATTCAATTTGGGTTTCCTTTTTTTTTATACGTGATACAATTTAATCTTTCATATAGTGCATATCATGAAGATTAACAATTTGGGTTTCTTATATAAATATACCCTTTTAACGTGCAACATAAACTTGTTTGATAAGGTACCTTTAAACCAAACGTCAAGACTCGTTATCATTAACGACATGCATACGTTACAAACCCAAAACTTGACCCGAATTACACCATATATGCATGTTTATATATTGGCTTTTAGATGTGATGCGGCACCAAGACAAACACAAACGCCACGACATGATCAATTAACAACAAAGCACAAACACACACGCCATGCTAGACCTCTTATTAGCAAAGCTTCGCACGACACCCATCATACATATAACATGTTTTTAACCCGTAACGATTCGTACCTTATTAATAAAGATTCGATTAGATCTCTTATATATATATGTATCATATTTATCGTAGGCATGGCTCCATGTTTTTTTTTAAACTGTAACATATACATAATCTGTTATATGTAGTAATCTGTTATATGTGTACGTATGTATGTATTGATAAATAATCAAAAGCCAAAAAAAGAATTAATCACCTTCGCACGATCGTCGAGAAATATAATAGCATATATTTAATATGAATGTTGGCTCCAATTTTTCCTTCCTGGTCGAATGATGTAGCATTGCTTTTTTGCGAATAAAGAAAATGAATCTACAATCAAAAGATGACGGCTGCCTTCTGCTTCCCGTCTTTCTCGTGTGTCACCCGGAACCAAAACCAAAAGGGTCCACTAATTATAATAATAGGGGAGTGTCAGCTGGGATTTTATTACCCTAGGATGAATTGTGTTTTAATAAAAGGGTTGGGCCTTCAAACCATATCTTCCAAACGGTGCGGCTGATTGGCTTCTTTTTTTTTTTTTTTTTTTTTTTTTTTTTTTTTTTTTTTTTTTTTTTTGTGGGTAAGGATTTAGTAAACTTTGTATTTTATTTTCATAACGTATAGTATAATGTTTAATATAATTCTAATGTATAACATATAGTTCAAATATAAGGAATGGGCCTTTAATATCAAACTTAGGTTATAATTCAAATTATCAATAAAAATGTGATTACAGATTTTAGGGTTTTACATATGTCTTGCTTCTCGATGCCAGCCGTGTCAGTTGTGATCTTTGCATTGCTGTGGCTAAGGTGAGTTCATGGCCCCTACTTTTACTGGTTTTATAACTATTTTGGGGGAGAATACATGCTCATTTTTAACTAAACTCAATTACTGTTTATTTGGAATATGCGAACTGTTTACTCAATATTTGACTGTTTGGCTGAAATATTTGATTTGGCTATTTGAAGGCATTGTGTGTTTGACTGATATGCATGTGAGTTTCACAACCCCACCTTTACTCGTGAACTGTTTATTGAAACCTCGGGGTGTGAAAACATTCAAAACTGTTTTGAATGGACCTAATTGTTGCTTTTGATTTGCTATAACTTGTTGACTGACTAAGGTTAGATATGCGACAGATGTTTGTCTTAGACCAGGGTAGCAAATAATCTAGTCCTAATTTGCTATAACATGGTGCCTGGCTAAGGTTGGATATACATAAGGCCCTACTCATACTGTGACTATCAATATGAAAGAGGGCTTTTGTGACCTATCATATTGATACTTGATGATTGGGATTGATGATGTTTGTGGAATTGTGATTTATATCTATCTTAGTCCAGTGTAGCAAATCACTTATCTTGGTCCACTTGTTATACTTTTTCTTAAACCTATGAACTCACCAGCGTAAGCTGACCTTTTTAGCATGTATTTTCAGGTTTAAGGTAATAGTTTATTTCTGGAGGCGCTTGGAATGGGGCATGGTTATAGACGACTCTGATATATATTTGGGACCGCTTTACTTATTTTATGGGCTTATTTTCGCACCACTTTTGAACAATGTAAATTTAACATTTTCGTTAAATGAATTTTATTCTAAATGATTGAGGTAAAAACCGTTTTTTGTACCTTGTGTTGTGATACCAATTAAGTAGCACCCCAGTGACTTGTATGCTTCCGCTGGACCCGATTTTGGGGGTGTTACATGTACATTGTCATCCATGTCAGTTTTCTTCTTGAAGAACCACTTACTTTCAACGACTTTAGCATTGGGTTCTATTTCCCCATTCATTGCTACCACCCATTTATTCTTTTCAGGACTAATAATGGCAACTCTATAATTAGTAGGTTCATCAAGATCCCCTAATATAGTTTCTTCAACTTCTATGTTAAGACATAGACGTTCAGGAGCACCCGTAGTTCTTACAGATCTACGAATGGGAACAATTTCAACTTCAGGTGGAGGACCCAGACTATCAGATTCCACAAGAAGTACGCTAACGTGATTTCTGAAGGTAATGTATCTACATGATCATTTTCCAGATCATAAACTCTCCCACTGAATTCTTGAGATATAAGCTCCTTTTCAAGAAAGTCTCCATATCTAACAACAATTACTTTGTTTTCAGGTGGGTAGTAAAAGTAGTAACCCATCGTTTCCTTTCGGTATCCTACAAAGATTCACTTTACAGATCTCTGTTGGAGTTTATCTGCTGAGTCACATCTGATGTACGCCTCGCAACCCCAGACCTTTAAATAAGACAAGCTAGGAGCTTTACAATTCCATATTTCATATGGTGTCTTATCAACCTTCTTGGTGGTAATTATAGTTAGAATACGGACAGCAGATTCGAAGGTATAATCCCAAAAAGATAAAGAAAGAGTTGTAAGATTAAACATTGATCGTACCATGTCTAACAATGTACGATTTTTTCTCTCAGATACACCATTTTGTTGTGGAGTATATGAAGATGTGAGATTCTGGACAATTCCATTCTCAGCTGAGTAATCTTTAAACTCTTGGCTTAAGTATTCACCGCCTCTATCGGATCGAAGAGCTTTAATCTTCTTTCCTAGTTGTAATTCTACTTCTGCTTTGAAAACCTTAAATGTTTCAAACACCTCATGTTTATGTTTAAACAAGTAAACATAACCATATCTGCTGAAATCATCTGTAAAGGTTAAGAAGTAGCTAGCACCTCTCCTTGACACATGTCTAAGTGGTCCACACACATCAGTATATATTAAACCAATTAGATCAGAAGCCCTTTCCATATTACTATGAAAAGGTTTCTTAGTCTGTAACACCCCCAAAATATGACTTTGCGGAAGCATTAATATCATGGGGTGCTACTGGAATGAAAATCATAACACAAGGTAACAAAGAACCAATTACACTTTTTATAAAACGTACTCATTTGTTTACTTCCATTTATAATAATTCATTAGTTTGCGAATTTATTTACAAGTTTACTGGTCCCTCAAAAACAAGTCTTAATCATTAATTAAAATGTATTAGTCAAAAGTATAATTCTGCCGCCATGCCAAATCCTTGCCATACTTGCGTAAATCTAGATACCTGAAAAAAACATGCTAAAAGTCAGCAAAAAGCTGGTGAGTTCATAGGTTTCAGTTAAACAAATATTTCATATATGGACCAACAGTTTTTATTTAAGTATTGAAATGTTCACATATATGTTTTATTACGCTAGCTCTAAGTTCATGCAACCGAAGCTTGAACAGGTCTGCATGCTCTAGAAGCATGTAAATCATAAAAGCCCTGGCAAGTGTTTATCCCAGACACTTGTACATTGATATGGTATACGCTCGTTTGCCTATCCGGTCAAACCGAACGGGGACGTTACTCCCAATAGATCTATTTATAACATTCACGCTTTCTATCGGGAATTAACGGTTCATGAAATTCGGGCAGTAGGGGACATATCAGGACTTAGGCTAATTGCGCAATAACTTTGGTATAAGCAGTATTAACATCCACAAAATTTGGTTTTGCATGTTTCTCACCCCAAAACAAGTATAAGTAAAGAGGGGCTATAAACTCACCTTAACAATGGATGCAGTGAATGCAAGGACGTATGACACCAACACGCGACTTAGATTAAATAATCATGTCTCAGTTTCAATTATTTAAATTAAGTTCTTTCAGAATTTTAAATTTCAGTATTTCAGAGTGCTTATGTTGTTGTTGTTGCTTGTGTGGCAGTAAGGGAGGTTACGAAGGGTTTTCCTAGAAACTAGTAAGGTTTGGCTCTATGGATAACTTATGTGTATAGAAGGAGTAATTTGGGGATGTTGGACCATCTAAAGCCAAAATGGATTCAGTCGGGACGTAATATATATATACATTATAGTTGTGAAATTTGTTCGTCATGTTCGATTATGTTGATTTTTGTTGGGTTCGTAAAACACCCAATTAACTTAAACAGGATTTGAACACAAATTAAGCTAAGTGTTTGCTAAACCGAGAACAATTCAAGTCACTGAGAGAACAGTCTCTCAGTGAGTCATCTTCAGGATGCTTAAGGCGAGTTCAATAAAGGACTCACTCTCAGGAAGGCGGTACTCCCTGAGTAGGACTTAAGCCAAAGAAGAAGACGATGGTTCAGTGAGTGTTGGACAAGAACTCACTGAACCCCAGTCTCCTCAACAACAAAGTGATTGAAGACTGAGAAACCAATGCCTGAAGAAAAGGCGGGAACAAAAGGGAAAGATCTGAGAAGATAAAAGTGTCAGACCAAACACTCTTATTGATATGTGTCTAATTACACATATATTTTATACTGTTAAACCCACATAAACGTCCAAAAACACACAAATAGCCAATAAATGTTATAAATATCATCAAAATGTGTTTTTATATGTTTCAAGATGCAAAATGATTTAAATCAAGTGAAAACATACAAAGTTTGCATAATTGGCAGTTTTAGTCCCCGAAGTTTCAAAAGTTGTCAAAAATAGTCCTTGAGTTTAAAAAATGGAAAATAAACTTTTGTGATCCTTGTACTATTGACACTTGGCAGATTTGGTCCCTAGAATGAGTTCTCATGTTTGGCAGATTTGGTCCCTGAAGTTTCAGTATGTTACACAAATGGTCCCCAAAGTTTAAGCCTTAAACTTCATAAACCCTTTAATAACCCAACTGCCAAAATCCAAATCCTTATCCAACCCTTATTAAATAAAACCCAATCCAATTAATCCAAACCCAATCCCAAAATAAAACTAAAACCCGGCCCACTTCCTTTTTCCTTAAATAATATCCTAGGGTCAAACATGGTTTGACCCGTCTCTTTCCCACTCACCTCTGCAACCTTATCCCCCCACCTCACCATCCACAGCTGTCTCACCCACTATCCCACCACCTCACCACAACCTTCCAACACCTCATTAAACCCTTTAAACTCTCACACAAACCCACGTGTTCAGAAGATAAGTTAAAACCCACTAGCCTGGTTTCCCGCCAAAAGGTGAATTAAATGGGGGAGATCAAATTGACCAATCCAACGATTCAAGTGAAGTGGGAAAGTCAAAGAAAGTTGCTTGGACTTCAAAAAGTCACTACAAATAGAGAAAGAAGCAGAGAAGAAGCTTGTCAATGTTTTTAGACCAAATTCGTAGTGTAATCTTTATTTTCTGTCTTAAAACTTTAAATTCAGTTGTAATTTCCATTTTGTATCAACTTTATGTTAATGAAAGTTAATGTTCCAGTTTCTCAGTTTCAATTTCCTTGTTCTAATTCAGTTTTGGCATTTTTTAAGTGAATTTGACAAATTTACTAAAACATGTTAAAAGTTGTTAATATTGTTCCATTTAGCTTAAAGTAAGTTAACTAAAAGCTTTTATAAGCTCAGAGACCATTAAATTCAGTCTTTAGTCAAAGTATCAAAAATCACTAAAAAATCAAATAAAAATCAAAAATCAGTTTCTATGAAAGAAGAAGCATGGAGCAGGGTATATTCTGGATAGCCTTGGTTTTAGTGCTTCATGGGAAGCTATAGGAGAGATAGAAGTGACCTGTGTACCTTGTTTTCAGCTCTGGACCATTTTGTAAGCCATATTTCCATTTTTGGCTTTTTCACTGTACAATAGCTTATTGTTGCTTATTTCTGTGTTTTGATGCTTATTTGGTGTTTCTTAGTTGAGTTACTGCTTAATCTGGCATGCTTGTTCATTTAAATCCTTTGTGCTCACTTTTTCTTATTTAACTGCCAAGATAGCATAATATTGATTCATGGGTCTTTGTTGTTTAGATTGATATTTCTGTGGTTCTTTTGTCTTACTATACCATAATAGGTACTTATGAATCAGTATTATGGTCTAGCTCAGCCTTATGTAGTGAAAATCAAAAATAAGTCATATTAAAGGGGTGTTTGGATGGTTTGAGATCTAGGTGATTTAGCAGTTAGTTGTTGTTGTTCTGTGTATGAACATGTTTCATTAGGCCTATGTAGTTAGTTCTAGCATAAAAACCAGTCATTCCTTTGATAAAAGTCAAAATCAAGTTTAAAGCTCTTGATTTCATTCACTGTTAGGATTTCAGGAACCATAATCATTCAAATCTTGTCACAAGTTGTCAAAATAGCTTTATTCAGTCTTATTATAGCTTAATACAACTTATTCAATCAGTAGTGATCATCCAAATCTCAAGAAAGTCAAAATTTCAAGTTTACATAAAAAGTCAAAAACCACAGCAGCCTACCTGTTTTCTTGCTGCTGATCTTGGGCAAAATTAGAGTTCAATTGGGTAGATTCTGATGGGGCTTTTCATGTTTTTGGATACCCAGTAGTTCTAGCTTGCTTTTGCCCCCCTTAAGTTTCACTTAAACAGCTTATTGGTCTGCTTAAATCACCCTGCAAGTTTGCTGTTTGCCTGAATATTTCTGTGCATAGTTTTACCACAGCCAAGTGCTTAATTGTTAAATCTCTTGTGCTAATTTGTAGTTTTAAGTTGTTTTAAACTTATTTAAGTATATTAAGCCTGTCCTGATCATTTGGTTAAGTTTCTTGCTTTTTAGCTTAATTTTGGGCTTATTGTTAACTGCTTATTAGCCCAAATCTGCTTATTGGGCTTATTGAACTTCTGCTTTTATTTTTCTTAGCTTTCTAATAATATTTCAGAATTATCTGTAAAGTTTCATAATTTTCCTAATAGTTTTGATATTTTTAATCTTTTTAATTAGTTTTTAATAGTATTTAATTCATAATAAATAGAAAAATAATCAGAACAATATAATTTCAATTTTCATAATTTTCTTTTGTCATTTTTAATCTAGGAAAAATATAAAAATATTTTTAGACCTTAAGAAAATCAAAAATAGAAATAAAGTGATAGCTTCTATTTAATAGAATTTATCTTTTTAAATTTTAATTAAGTAATTTTCATTTTTATAATTTTCTTAGTTTCTAATTACTTATTAATATTTTTAGAAAAAGTTTTAGATTTTTCTTTGTCCATTTAGTATTTTTTATAAATTTAAATAGTTTAATAAGTATTTAAATAATAAATAATTAATAATAATTAAATAAAAAGTGTTAAAAAATATAATTTAAGTTTTTAAATAAGTTTTAAGTCATTTTACATTTTTAGGTTTTAAATTTCATAAATTTTAATTTTAGTCCCAATTTAGCTGTTCCGTTACGCGTTTGTAATTTATTTAAATTCGCGTTTAATTTTCCTGTGCATATCTGTTTTAATTTGTTATTTAGAATTGTTTAAAGCAAAAATAAAAAGCAATCTAAATCATCAGTCACTAAAATGCTAGCTTTTCACAGTTTTTCATTCATATCTCGTTGGGAAACGATCCGGGTGATCACTTGCCTGGTTTCACACACTACACACGAGCATTCGTTCCGAGACTGTTTGTCTTTTATCATTTATTACGGTTTACCATTCACAAGTGGTTGACTTGTGTGATAGAGAAATAAAAGATAAGTGTTTTCAGATGGATCAAATTTTGGCGCCGCTGCCGGGGAGGTTGTGCTGCGACTATTGTGAAGAATTTTAGCGATTGGTGATTCGAGATCCTTCTATCAGAAGTTCCTATTTCTCAAAAACAATATAAAATACCAAAAATATTTTTCTTTTCTTTTCTATATATATTATTATTATTATTATTATCATATAAAAAATAAAAACACCAAAAATAATTTCCGTTTTCTTTGTTAATAATAAACAAATAATAAAATATTACCATCGAAAATCAAGACAGAGTACTACCTAACTGGGGGTACGACCATAATAAGTTCCCAAACCAAAGATAAAAAACTTGCCTTTGTGTCGCTTGCGAATTCGGCTCACCTTTGATTGATAAACAAACTCTAACGGAGGTTCTAGGATAGTCTGACATTAAATTGTCGGACTGAAAGAAGCGGGTTTTTAAGGAGCGTAATTGCCCACCTTTGCTTCTCCGCCACTCTGTGCATTTTTCAGTCAGAGAGCTACCGTACGCTGGTTGATTTAAGGTTTAAGTTCCTTGTGTTTGCTTTGATCTTGCCAAAAAAAAAAAAAAATAATTTTGAAAAAACCAAAAACCCAAAAATATTCATCTTTACCCTCTTACCCTTTTTGATTCTTTATCCCTTTACCCTCTATCCGTTTGATTCTATCTTCTTAAAAACCCTCCTTAATATTTAATTCTCATGTCGTCGCGAGACCATCACTGTTGTAATTGTAAAGGTCCGCTGGATGATAATAATCGTTGTTCCAAGTGTAAGTGTGAGAAGTGTGGAGAGTATGCACCAGAAGGATTTTGTCATTGGTGTGAAGTAGCCCGTGAAAGAGAGCTTCATTGCATCATTAATTCCATCAAAAGTTTTCCCGACTGCCCTTCACAGCCCAAGATGCATGTTATTAATGGCAAACAGTCAAGAATTAATCCAGACCTGTCACAATTTACGGTTAAAAGTTTGTCAAGAAAACGTGCAGAGCTTAAAACGGTGACTAAAAAGAACGACTTGCCTACTCTTCACGTTTATCAAGAGCAAGAACCAGAGACCATAACGGAAGTGGTGGAAATTCCTTGCTCTCAGAGCACACTACTTGTCCCACCTCTGGATTCTTTTTCCAAACACTCTCCACAACCCCAGCCATCTTCACCCACTCAGCTTAATTGTTGTATGTGTGAAAATCCGTTGGGGGATGATTCACAGTGTAAGCAATGTTTTTGCACTTATCAGCCATTCACACTTGATTATCCAGATTTTCACAACGATTTCAGTACCCCTTTTCAGGATTCATTTTGGCAAAAGCCGTGTTATCAAAACTTAGATGATACATCATTTCAAAATATGCCAAATGATCCTTGTGAATATTGTGGAGGTCCTCACCCAAGTTTTGATTGTCAAGCAGGAAATACGTTTGTCTATGAACAAAATCCATGTAATCAAAACTTCGGGTATGACCAAATTCCATATGATTCACCGAATCAGTCACAGCAAATTTATTGTTGTGAATTCTGTGGTGGTCCTCATTATGAATCTGATTGTCAAACAAGGACCCCGCTTGTCTATGAGCATGGCCCTTATGACGATTATGACTATTCTTGTCATGACCAACCTCCACAAAATCAAATGATTCAACCTCAGCCATCTCCTCGTGAAGAATCTATTGATAATGTTATCCAAAAACTTCAAAATATGATGGATACACTTAATGATTTGGCTGTTAAAAATACCCAAGAAGATCATCATCAGAAAACCATTGGAGAGCTTTTAGCTGAAGAAGAACAAACAGCTATGATGAGTTCCAAATATCGTCAAACTTTCATCTACGATGACGATGATGATGATTCTTTGTGCGAAGGTTGCGAGAATTTATCAGCTGCAATTACACCTGTCCAGAAAAGGCAGGAAGACAAGACTATTGCAGAATTGCTAGCCAACGAGCAAATAAAAGCCATTTATGCTAGCAATATTGATGAGGAGGAAGACGAGGAGAGTATTGTTCCTTTGGGTGGCATCATTTCTCAACTCCCTCAGTCTATTACAATCCCATCGTTCTTTCCAGCTTTGGAACCCAAAGACTCTCTTATTATGAGGGATAAGCATATTAGCACTATTCCTGAAAAGGAATCGGACGAATTCATAAAGTCTAGTGCTGAAATCCTTGTCCCAATCCCAAGTAAGTCCGAGGGTATTTCTGAAGATATGTGTGATTTGCCTCTTCTTGACATTTCACATGATCGTGTTGAGATGTTTTCCAATTCTGACGATGATTATACTTCAAGTAATGATGATTCTTTATTTTGTGAGGACATCGATTATGTTGAAGAATTTCCTTCTGAGCCTGTCAGCTTAGAAGAAGAGAATGATGAAGAAATTGACACTGAAATCAAAGATGAAGCTCTTCGAGCAACATTATTGACTGTCAATCTTCTCATTTCTAAAATCGAGGCTTTCAATAAAAAACCCATTTCATCTCCTATCCCCATAAAGGATAGTGACCTGTTTTCCGATGATTCTATTCCGGAAATGGAAGCCTTCTGTTTTGATCAGATGGGAGAGAAAATTAGTGGCAATACCACTTCTCATTCTCATAATTCTCTCCCCGATATTGATTCATTCACCTTTGAGGAGTTCTCCAGTGAACTCACTCATATCATATCTCCGCCGGAGTATGATAACTTTTACCTTGATCTTGACAATGAAAATCTTTATGTCTCGGAGGGAAATATTCTCAACACTGAGAATTTGATTGATATCACAATCCCATCCCTCCCACCCTTGAATTGTCTTGATCAGCTGAGCTTAAATGATGAGATTCATGATCCAGAAATCATGAATTCTCCTTCTACTGATGATGAGTTAGTCATGATTTTTATCATGACTTTCTTTCTTTTCTTCACCTACAGTGTGACTTCTCCTGTTCTTCACTCCTTAAGGAATGAAGACACTATCTTTGATCCCGGCATTTTCATTTATCATTTGTGAGCCGGATCTGTGTATATCTCATCGGAGTGGAACTTTCAGGTACTTCAGTGTTTATCCAAACATTTTTAATGAAAGTCCGATGGAGATGGTTTCTTCCACTTACTTCCCCATGAACCAATGAATTCGGGGTCGAGTCAAGCTAGCGACTCGGTTAATAAAAACAGTAGCAAAATATGGGTTTTCACCCATGTCTCACCTTAGTGTGGGGGAGATTCCCCACATGTTGTAAATATGTATAGTGTAAAAAAAAAAAAAAAAAAAAAAAAAAAAAAAGGGAATTTGCATGCCTTAACGGCTTAAATGCAAATTAAATAAAAATAAAATAAATAACTATATGAAATAAAAGGCTATTAGTATTTCCCTTTCACGTTCTAAGTGTTGGTTTAACAACCGGTTCTTTGAATATTGAGGGCAATATTCAGTTCTAAGTGTGGGGGGGAATTCTTGCGAATTTGATCAAATGTACCATCTAGTACCCCCATTTTAGCCAAAATTTTAAAATTTTTTTCTCACTTAGAACTCAATAAATGGTTATCAGTCCGCCATGTCTAACCCACATAAGGATTGGCTAATCCGAGAGCAAACGGCTCTTGGTAAAGATGTCTCAAATCCGTTGATGGCTTGCAATTTGCCCAAAATTGTATGGTATTCGACTCACCATATCTTCATAAGTGAAGAGTTGGCTAGTCCAGAAGCAAACGGCTTCTGGTAAAGACAAATCAAAACCGTTGACAGCTGATGATTTGCTCAAAATCATTTGGTTATCATTTGTACCAAAGTTCTTACTTGAACTGAAACAATTGGCTACTCCAGAAGTGATGGCTTTTGGTAAAGAGATGAAATCCATTAAGTTTTCATAAAAGATTGCTAGGGACTAGCAATAGTTTAGTGTGGGGGATTTGATATGTGTCTAATTACACATATATTTTATACTGTTAAACCCACATAAACGTCCAAAAACACACAAATAGCCAATAAATGTTATAAATATCATCAAAATGTGTTTTTATATGTTTCAAGATGCAAAATGATTTAAATCAAGTGAAAACATACAAAGTTTGCATAATTGGCAGTTTTAGTCCCCGAAGTTTCAAAAGTTGTCAAAAATAGTCCTTGAGTTTAAAAAATGGAAAATAAACTTTTGTGATCCTTGTACTATTGACACTTGGCAGATTTGGTCCCTAGAATGAGTTCTCATGTTTGGCAGATTTGGTCCCTGAAGTTTCAGTATGTTACACAAATGGTCCCCAAAGTTTAAGCCTTAAACTTCATAAACCCTTTAATAACCCAACTGCCAAAATCCAAATCCTTATCCAACCCTTATTAAATAAAACCCAATCCAATTAATCCAAACCCAATCCCAAAATAAAACTAAAACCCGGCCCACTTCCTTTTTCCTTAAATAATATCCTAGGGTCAAACATGGTTTGACCCGTCTCTTTCCCACTCACCTCTGTAACCTTATCCCCCCACCTCACCATCCACAGCTGTCTCACCCACTATCCCACCACCTCACCACAACCTTCCAACACCCCATTAAACCCTTTAAACTCTCACACAAACCCACGTGTTCAGAAGATAAGTTAAAACCCACTAGCCTGGTTTCCCGCCAAAAGGTGAATTAAACGGGGGAGATCAAATTGACCAATCCAACGATTCAAGTGAAGTGGGAAAGTCAAAGAAAGTTGCTTGGACTTCAAAAAGTCACTACAAATAGAGAAAGAAGCAGAGAAGAAGCTTGTCAATGTTTTTAGACCAAATTCGTAGTGTAATCTTTATTTTCTGTCTTAAAACTTTAAATTCAGTTGTAATTTCCATTTTGTATCAACTTTATGTTAATGAAAGTTAATGTTCCAGTTTCTCAGTTTCAATTTCCTTGTTCTAATTCAGTTTTGGCATTTTTTAAGTGAATTTGACAAATTTACTAAAACATGTTAAAAGTTGTTAATATTGTTCCATTTAGCTTAAAGTAAGTTAACTAAAAGCTTTTATAAGCTCAGAGACCATTAAATTCAGTCTTTAGTCAAAGTATCAAAAATCACTAAAAAATCAAATAAAAATCAAAAATCAGTTTCTATGAAAGAAGAAGCATGGAGCAGGGTATATTCTGGATAGCCTTGGTTTTAGGGCTTCATGGGAAGCTATAGGAGAGATAGAAGTGACCTGTGTACCTTGTTTTCAGCTCTGGACCATTTTGTAAGCCATATTTCCATTTTTGGCTTTTTCACTGTACAATAGCTTATTGTTGCTTATTTCTGTGTTTTGATGCTTATTTGGTGTTTCTTAGTTGAGTTACTGCTTAATCTGGCATGCTTGTTCATTTAAAGCCTTTGTGCTCACTTTTTCTTATTTAACTGCCAAGATAGCATAATATTGATTCATGGGTCTTTGTTGTTTAGATTGATATTTCTGTGGTTCTTTTGTCTTACTATACCATAATAGGTACTTATGAATCAGTATTATGGTCTAGCTCAGCCTTATGTAGTGAAAATCAAAAATAAGTCATATTAAAGGGGTGTTTGGATGGTTTGAGATCTAGGTGATTTAGCAGTTAGTTGTTGTTGTTCTGTGTATGAACATGTTTCATTAGGCCTATGTAGTTAGTTCTAGCATAAAAACCAGTCATTCCTTTGATAAAAGTCAAAATCAAGTTTAAAGCTCTTGATTTCATTCACTGTTAGGATTTCAGGAACCATAATCATTCAAATCTTGTCACAAGTTGTCAAAATAGCTTTATTCAGTCTTATTATAGCTTAATACAACTTATTCAATCAGTAGTGATCATCCAAATCTCAAGAAAGTCAAAATTTCAAGTTTACATAAAAAGTCAAAAACCACAGCAGCCTACCTGTTTTCTTACTGCTGATCTTGGGCAAAATTAGAGTTCAATTGGGTAGATTCTGATGGGGCTTTTCATGTTTTTGGATACCCAGTAGTTCTAGCTTGCTTTTGCCCCCCTTAAGTTTCACTTAAACAGCTTATTGGTCTGCTTAAATCACCCTGCAAGTTTGCTGTTTGCCTGAATATTTCTGTGCTTAGTTTTACCACAGCCAAGTGCTTAATTGTTAAATCTCTTGTGCTAATTTGTAGTTTTAAGTTGTTTTAAACTTATTTAAGTATATTAAGCCTGTCCTGATCATTTGGTTAAGTTTCTTGCTTTTTAGCTTAATTTTGGGCTTATTGTTAACTGCTTATTAGCCCAAATCTGCTTATTGGGCTTATTGAACTTCTGCTTTTATTTTTCTTAGCTTTCTAATAATATTTTAGAATTATCTGTAAAGTTTCATAATTTTCCTAATAGTTTTGATATTTTTAATCTTTTTAATTAGTTTTTAATAGTATTTAATTCATAATAAATAGAAAAATAATCAGAAAAATATAATTTCAATTTTCATAATTTTCTTTTGTCATTTGTAATCTAGGAAAAATATAAAAATATTTTTAGACCTTAAGAAAATCAAAAATAGAAATAAAGTGATAGCTTCTAATTAATAGAATTTATCTTTTTAAATTTTAATTAAGTAATTTTCATTTTTATAATTTTCTTAGTTTCTAATTACTTAGTAATATTTTTAGAAAAAGTTTTAGATTTTTCTTTGTCCATTTAGTATTTTTTATAAATTTAAATAGTTTAATAAGTAATTAAATAATAAATAATTAATAATAATTAAATAAAAAGTGTTAAAAAATATAATTTAAGTTTTTAAATAAGTTTTAAGTCATTTTACATTTTTAGGTTTTAAATTTCATAAATTTTAATTTTAGTCCCAATTTATCTGTTCCGTTACGCGTTTGTAATTTATTTAAATTCGCGTTTAATTTTCCTGTGCATATCTGTTTTAATTTGTTATTTAGAATTGTTTAAAGCAAAAATCAAAAGCAATCTAAATCATCAATCACTAAAATCCTAGCTTTTCACAGTTTTCCATTCACATCTCGTTGGGAAACGATCCGGGTGATCACTTGCCTGGTTTCACACACTACACACGAGCATTCGTTCCGAGACTGTTTGTCTTTTATCATTTATTACGGTTGACCATTCACAAGTGGTTGACTTGTGTGATAGAGAAATAAAAGATAAGTGTTTTCAGACGGATCAAATTTTGGCGCCGCTGCCGGGGAGGTTGTGCTGCGACTATTGTGAAGAATTTTAGCGATTAGTGATTCGAGATCCTTCTATCAGAAGTTCCTATTTCTCAAAAACAATATAAAATACCAAAAATATTTTTCTTTTCTTTTCTATATATATTATTATTATTATTATCATATAAAAAATAAAAACACCAAAAATAATTTCCGTTTTCTTTGTTAATAATAAACAAATAATAAAATATTACCATCGAAAATCAAGACAGAGTACTACCTAACTGGGGGTACGACCATAATAAGTTCCCAAACCAAAGATAAAAAACTTGCCTTTGTGTCGCTTGCGAATTCGGCTCACCTTTGATTGATAAACAAACTCTAACGGAGGTTCTAGGATAGTCTGACATTAAATTGTCGGACTGAAAGAAGCGGGTTTTTAAGGAGCGTAATTGCCCACCTTTGCTTCTCCGCCACTCTGTGCGTTTTTCAGTCAGAGAGCTACCGTACGCTGGTTGATTTAAGGTTTAAGTTCCTTGTGTTTGCTTTGATCTTGCCAAAAAAAAAAAAAAAAAAATTTTGAAAAAACCAAAAACCCAAAAATATTCATCTTTACCCTCTTACCCTTTTTGATTCTTTATCCCTTTACCCTCTATCCGTTTGATTCTATCTTCTTAAAAACCTCCGTAATATTTAATTCTCATGTCGTCGCGAGACCATCACTGTTGTAATTGTAAAGGTCCGCTGGATGATAATAATCGTTGTTCCAAGTGTAAGTGTGAGAAGTGTGGAGAGTATGCACCAGAAGGATTTTGTCATTGGTGTGAAGTAGCTCGTGAAAGAGAGCTTCATTGCATCATTAATTCCATCAAAAATTTTCCCGACTGCCCTTCACAGCCCAAGATGCATGTTATTAATGGCAAACAGTCAAGAATTAATCCAGACCTGTCACAATTTACGGTTAAAAGTTTGTCAAGAAAACGTGCAGAGCTTAAAACGGTGACTAAAAAGAACGACTTGCCTACTCTTCACGTTTATCAAGAGCAAGAACCAGAGACCATAACGGAAGTGGTGGAAATTCCTAGCTCTCAGAGCACACTACTTGTCCCACCTCTGGATTCTTTTTCCAAACACTCTCCACAACCCCAGCCATCTTCACTCACTCAGCTTAATTGTTGTATGTGTGAAAATCCGTTGGGGGATGATTCACAGTGTAAGCAATGTTTTTGCACTTATCAGCCATTCACACTTGATTATCCAGATTTTCACAACGATTTCAGTACCCCTTCTCAGGATTCATTTTGGCAAAAGCCGTGTTATCAAAACTTAGATGATACATCATTTCAAAATATGCCAAATGATCCTTGTGAATATTGTGGAGGTCCTCACCCAAGTTTTGATTGTCAAGCAGGAAATACGTTTGTCTATGAACAAAATCCATGTAATCAAAACTTCGGGTATGACCAAATTCCATATGATTCACCGAATCAGTCACAGCAAATTTATTGTTGTGAATTCTGTGGTGGTCCTCATTATGAATCTGATTGTCAAACAAGGACCCCGCTTGTCTATGAGCATGGCCCTTATGACGATTATGACTATTCTTGTCATGACCAACCTCCACAAAATCAAATGATTCAACCTCAGCCATCTCCTCGTGAAGAATCTATTGATAATGTTATCCAAAAACTTCAAAATATGATGGATACACTTAATGATTTGGCTGTTAAAAATACCCAAGAAGATCATCATCAGAAAACCATTGGAGGGCTTTTAGCTGAAGAAGAACAAACAGCTATGATGAGTTCCAAATATCGTCAAACTTTCATCTACGATGACGATGATGATGATTCTTTGTGCGAAGGTTGCGAGAATTTATCAGCTGCAATTACACCTGTCCAGAAAAGGCAGGAAGACAAGACTATTGCAGAATTGCTAGCCGACGAGCAAATAAAAGCCATTTATGCTAGCAATATTGATGAGGAGGAAGACGAGGAGAGTATTGTTCCTTTGGGTGGCATCATTTCTCAACTCCCTCAGTCTATTACAATCCCATCGTTCTTTCCAGCTTTGGAACCCAAAGACTCTCTTATTATGAGGGATAAGCATATTAGCACTATTCCTGAAAAGGAATCGGACGAATTCATAAAGTCTAGTGCTGAAATCCTTGTCCCAATCCCAAGTAAGTCCGAGGGTATTTCTGATGATATGCGTGATTTGCCTCTTCTTGACATTTCACATGATCGTGTTGAGATGTTTTCCAATTCTGACGATGATTATACTTCAAGTAATGATGATTCTTTATTTTGTGAGGACATCGATTATGTTGAAGAATTTCCTTCTGAGCCTGTCAGCTTAGAAGAAGAGAATGATGAAGAAATTGACACTGAAATCAAAGATGAAGCTCTTCGAGCAACATTATTGACTGTCAATCTTCTCATTTCTAAAATCGAGGCTTTCAATAAAAAACCCATTTCATCTCCTATCCCCATAAAGGATAGTGACCTGTTTTCCGATGATTCTATTCCGGAAATGGAAGCCTTCTGTTTTGATCAGATGGGAGAGAAAATTAGTGGCAATACCACTTCTCATTCTCATAATTCTCTCCCCGATATTGATTCATTCACCTTTGAGGAGTTCTCCAGTGAACTCACTCATATCATATCTCCGCCGGAGTATGATAACTTTTACCTTGATCTTGACAATGAAAATCTTTATGTCTCGGAGGGAAATATTCTCAACACTGAGAATTTGATTGATATCACAATCCCATCCCTCCCACCCTTGAATTGTCTTGATCAGCTGAGCTTAAATGATGAATTCATGATCCAGAAATCATGAATTCTCCTTCTACTGATGATGAGTTAGTCATGATTTTTATCATGACTTTCTTTCTTTTCTTCACCTACAGTGTGACTTCTCCTGTTCTTCACTCCTTAAGGAATGAAGACACTATCTTTGATCCCGGCATTTTCATTTATCATTTGTGAGCCGGATCTGTGTATATCTCATCGGAGTGGAACTTTCAGGTACTTCAGTGTTTATCCAAACATTTTTAATGAAAGTCCGATGGAGATGGTTTCTTCCACTTACTTCCCCATGAACCAATGAATTCGGGGTCGAGTCAAGCTAGCGACTCGGTTAATAAAAACAGTAGCAAAATATGGGTTTTCACCCATGTCTCACCTTAGTGTGGGGGAGATTCCCCACATGTTGTAAATATGTATAGTTAAAAAAAAAAAAAAAAAAAAAAAAAAAAAAAAAAAAAAGGGGGGAATTTGCATGCCTTAACGGCTTAAATGCAAATTAAATAAAAATAAAATAAATAACTATATGAAATAAAAGGCTATTAGTATTTCCCTTTCACGTTCTAAGTGTTGGTTTCACAACCGGTTCTGTGAATATTGAGGGCAATATTCAGTTCTAAGTGTGGGGGGGAATTCTTGCGAATTTGACCAAATGTACCATCTAGTACCCCCATTTTAGCCAAAATTTTAAAAATTTTTTCTCACTTAGAACGCAATAAATGGTTATCAGTCCGCCATGTCTAACCCACATAAGGATTGGCTAATCCGAGAGCAAACGGCTCTTGGTAAAGATGTCTCAAATCCGTTGATGGCTTGCAATTTGCCCAAAATTGTATGGTATTCGACTCACCATATCTTCATAAGTGAAGAGTTGGCTAGTCCAGAAGCAAACGGCTTCTGGTAAAGACAAATCAAAACCGTTGACAGCTGATGGTTTGCTCAAAATCATTTGGTTATCATTGTACCAAAGTTCTTACTTGAACTGAAACAATTGGCTACTCCAGAAGTAATGGCTTTTGGTAAAGAGATAAAATCCATTAAATTTTCATAAAAGATTGCTAGGGACTAGCAATAGTTTAGTGTGGGGGATTTGATATGTGTCTAATTACACATATATTTTATACTGTTAAACCCACATAAACGTCCAAAAACACACAAATAGCCAATAAATGTTATAAATATCATCAAAATGTGTTTTTATATGTTTCAAGATGCAAAATGATTTAAATCAAGTGAAAACATACAAAGTTTGCATAATTGGCAGTTTTAGTCCCCGAAGTTTCAAAAGTTGTCAAAAATAGTCCTTGAGTTTAAAAAATGGAAAATAAACTTTTGTGATCCTTGTACTATTGACACTTGGCAGATTTGGTCCCTAGAATGAGTTCTCATGTTTGGCAGATTTGGTCCCTGAAGTTTCAGTATGTTACACAAATGGTCCCCAAAGTTTAAGCCTTAAACTTCATAAACCCTTTAATAACCCAACTGCCAAAATCCAAATCCTTATCCAACCCTTATTAAATAAAACCCAATCCAATTAATCCAAACCCAATCCCAAAATAAAACTAAAACCCGGCCCACTTCCTTTTTCCTTAAATAATATCCTAGGGTCAAACATGGTTTGACCCGTCTCTTTCCCACTCACCTCTGCAACCTTATCCCCCACCTAACCATCCACAGCTGTCTCACCCACTATCCCACCACCTCACCACAACCTTCCAACACCCCATTAAACCCTTTAAACTCTCACACAAACCCACGTGTTCAGAAGATAAGTTAAAACCCACTAGCCTGGTTTCCCGCCAAAAGGTGAATTAAACGGGGGAGATCAAATTGACCAATCCAACGATTCAAGTGAAGTGGGAAAGTCAAAGAAAGTTGCTTGGACTTCAAAAAGTCACTACAAATAGAGAAAGAAGCAGAGAAGAAGCTTGTCAATGTTTTTAGACCAAATTCGTAGTGTAATCTTTATTTTCTGTCTTAAAACTTTAAATTCAGTTGTAATTTCCATTTTGTATCAACTTTATGTTAATGAAAGTTAATGTTCCAGTTTCTCAGTTTCAATTTCCTTGTTCTAATTCAGTTTTGGCATTTTTTAAGTGAATTTGACAAATTTACTAAAACTTGTTAAAAGTTGTTAATATTGTTCCATTTAGCTTAAAGTAAGTTAACTAAAAGCTTTTATAAGCTCAGAGACCATTAAATTCAGTCTTTAGTCAAAGTATCAAAAATCACTAAAAAATCAAATAAAAATCAAAAATCAGTTTCTATGAAAGAAGAAGCATGGAGCAGGGTATATTCTGGATAGCCTTGGTTTTAGTGCTTCATGGGAAGCTATAGGAGAGATAGAAGTGACATGTGTACCTTGTTTTCAGCTCTGGACCATTTTGTAAGCCATATTTCCATTTTTGGCTTTTTCACTATACAATAGCTTATTGTTGCTTATTTCTGTGTTTTGATGCTTATTTGGTGTTTCTTAGTTGAGTTACTGCTTAATCTGGCATGCTTGTTCATTTAAATCCTTTGTGCTCACTTTTTCTTATTTAACTGCCAAGATAGCATAATATTGATTCGTGGGTCTTTGTTGTTTAGATTGATATTTCTGTGGTTCTTTTGTCTTACTATACCATAATAGGTACTTATGAATCAGTATTATGGTCTAGCTCAGCCTTATGTAGTGAAAATCAAAAATAAGTCATATTAAAGGGGTGTTTGGATGGTTTGAGATCTAGGTGATTTAGCAGTTAGTTGTTGTTGTTCTGTGTATGAACATGTTTCATTAGGCCTATGTAGTTAGTTCTAGCATAAAAACCAGTCATTCCTTTGATAAAAGTCAAAATCAAGTTTAAAGCTCTTGATTTCATTCACTGTTAGGATTTCAGGAACCATAATCATTCAAATCTTGTCACAAGTTGTCAAAATAGCTTTATTCAGTCTTATTATAGCTTAATACAACTTATTCAATCAGTAGTGATCATCCAAATCTCAAGAAAGTCAAAATTTCAAGTTTACATAAAAAGTCAAAAACCACAGCAGCCTACCTGTTTTCTTGCTGCTGATCTTGGGCAAAATTAGAGTTCAATTGGGTAGATTCTGATGGGGCTTTTCATGTTTTTGGATACCCAGTAGTTCTAGCTTGCTTTTGCCCCCCTTAAGTTTCACTTAAACAACTTATTGGTCTGCTTAAATCACCCTGCAAGTTTGCTGTTTGCCTGAATATTTCTGTGCATAGTTTTACCACAGCCAAGTGCTTAATTGTTAAATCTCTTGTGCTAATTTGTAGTTTTAAGTTGTTTTAAACTTATTTAAGTATATTAAGCCTGTCCTGATCATTTGGTTAAGTTTCTTGCTTTTTAGCTTAATTTTGGGCTTATTGTTAACTGCTTATTAGCCCAAATCTGCTTATTGGGCTTATTGAACATCTGCTTTTATTTTTCTTAGCTTTCTAATAATATTTTAGAATTATCTGTAAAGTTTCATAATTTTCCTAATAGTTTTGATATTTTTAATCTTTTTAATTAGTTTTTAATAGTATTTAATTCATAATAAATAGAAAAATAATCAGAAAAATATAATTTCAATTTTCATAATTTTCTTTTGTCATTTGTAATCTAGGAAAAATATAAAAATATTTTTAGACCTTAAGAAAATCAAAAATAGAAATAAAGTGATAGCTTCTATTTAATAGAATTTATCTTTTTAAATTTTAATTAAGTAATTTTCATTTTTATAGTTTTCTTAGTTTCTAATTACTTAGTAATATTTTTAGAAAAAGTTTTAGATTTTTCTTTGTCCATTTAGTATTTTTTATAAATTTAAATAGTTTAATAAGTAATTAAATAATAAATAATTAATAATAATTAAATAAAAAGTGTTAAAAAATATAATTTAAGTTTTTAAATAAGTTTTAAGTCATTTTACATTTTTAGGTTTTAAATTTCATAAATTTTAATTTTAGTCCCAATTTATCTGTTCCGTTGCGCGTTTGTAATTTATTTAAATTCGCGTTTAATTTTCCTGTGCATATCTGTTTTAATTTGTTATTTAGAATTGTTTAAAGCAAAAATCAAAAGCAATCTAAATCATCAGTCACTAAAATCCTAGCTTTTCACAGTTTTCCATTCACATCTCGTTGGGAAACGATCCGGGTGATCACTTGCCTGGTTTCACACACTACACACTAGCATTCGTTCCGAGACTGTTTGTCTTTTATCATTTATTACGGTTGACCATTCACAAGTGGTTGACTTGTGTGATAGAGAAATAAAAGATAAGTGTTTTCAGACGGATCACTTATCTTATCAGATACCAACCTTCCCTATTGCGGCTAAAAGTCATGGAGTGTCAGCCAACAACTCCCAAAGTCTTATTAGCCCTTTCCCATTGCTTCTTGGAAATGACAATTACTATTTGTAATTGTCAGACACGCTACCTCAACAACTTGTAATATTTTTAATCACTTATACTTAGATTACTTGTGTATAAATAGATCAGATGGAGAGAAGTTAAGTGTGCTTTGTATATTGAAAGCTTAGAACTTTTACAAAGTAACTTCTCTCCTACAAAGAGTATACAACTCACTGAGATAGCTTAGTGGGTATATTGTTACCACTCAAGCAAAACTTGAGTTTCGATAGGAGACACCACAAACCCTTGTCTATTCAATCCCAAGTGTTTGTTCCGCAAAACACTTGGGTAATAGATTCTTGGAATTATTTCTAATAAGAATTTAAACGTTGAAAAATATTGTCTTTTTATATTCACGTTTTATAACTGTTAGATTTAATCATAAACATTGTATTAGTCATAAACACAAATAGATTAACTTTCTAGTTAACTCTAAGCGTGTAAAGGGACCAACAAGTGGTATCAGAGCCTCTGGTTTATAAAATCCTTTTAAACTAACCAAGAGTGCTCTAGGTTTTTAAAACCAAGATCCTACTATGGTTGATATCAATGTACCCCAGCTAGTCGACAAAAAGGGTGGCAGCTACTCCGCTGTTGCACCCAGACTTGAAGCTGGGAAATTTAGCAAATGAAAGAAGCGTATGATTTGCTATCTTACCGGTATGGAACCCTACTACATCACCTGTATCAGGGATGGCCCATTTGTCCCTAAGACAGCCGAAGGGCTAAACAAGCCTGAGGCCCAATGGACCATTGATGAGAGGAGGGTGGTCAATCAAGACCAACGCCTGAAAAGCATCCTTATATCATGTCTTCCTGACGATATAATGGAATCAGTCATCAACTGTCTAACAGCCAAGCAAACTTGGGATGACTTGGTAAACAGCTTTGAGGGTCCCTCAGATACGAAGGAAAATAGGGTCATGGACCTTAAACATGAGTATAATACTTTCAGGGCAAAAGACTCTGAAAGTCTCTCACAGACCTACACCATATACAAGACTTTGATAAATGAATTATCAAATGATGGTGTTGTACTGTCTAAGCATGAGACAAATGTTGGCTTTGTCAATAGTCTCCCTGAGAAGTGGCTCAACTTCTCACAAGGCCTGAGGAATGCTAACCACATTCAGACCCTTGAGCTCCCTGAAATTTATGGGAAGTTTGTCTATGAAGACAACTTGATCTCAAGGAGATACCCTGACTCAAAAGCTCTTAAGTCCAAAAAGGCCTTAACCTCCACACCCATATCAACTGCTTTCTATTCTAATGATGATGTGCAGGATATTCAAGAGAATTCTAAAGAAGAAATTGATGAAAGGACTGGTGAGGAGTACCTGAACGACTTGAACTTGGAATTCCAAGAAAGGGCACTCCTTGCTAGTTCAAGACGTTTCATCAAAAGAAATCAGTCCAACTTTACAAAACCAAAAGCAAATGAGACCACTGAATGTTTTAAATGTGGTAAAAAGGGTCATTTTGCTTGGGACTGTTATTCTAAAACTATCTCAGAACCCTCTTACAAATTCTCAGGAAACAGTTCCTCAGGAACTAGCAAGTTTCAACCTAAAATATTTCAGTCCACCCAACAATTTCAAAACAAGGGTCAAAAGGATTTGGAAACAAAATATAGGAAAATCAAAGCTAAACTTGCACGTCTTGAAACTAATCCCACATTGTCTCAGGATGCTCAAACATCTAAACCTATTCAAACAAAGAACAAGGTATTAGTAGCTGAAGCATATGACTGGGATGAAGAAGAGGTTTCCTCAGATGAGGAAATAAGAGTTAGTGCATTGATGGCACTTTCTGAAGAGGATTAGGTGGCTGTGGGAAAAAGCCATGCTAGGAATGGAGAGTGGGTCAACATCACCATGAAGAAGGTAAATACTTTACTTTCTATGGATGATGATTCTGATTGGCAGTCTTACATGAGTTATATTTGTGTTGATCTAAAGTTTGTTGAGGAACAAAGGCTTAACCTGTTTTCAAAATATAACAAAATTGTGTCAGAATTGAATAAATGTAGAGATGAACTGCTTGCATTGAAACAAGCCAAACTAGAATCTATCACTCTAAAAATTCAGAACACTGAAATTTTGAAACAAAACCAAGCCCTTCAAACTGAACTTAAGAAAGAAAAAGCTGTCATTGAAAGTTGGACCAAAAAGAACCCTAAGGTCTTTGATTCTGTGGGCTTAATTCCTAAGATAACTATATGAATTGACCACCTCACTGAAACCTCCAGTGAGAGTCCCAGTGAAATGACCTTTGTTCCAGCTGGCATATCCTTTGAGCAAGAAATGGAACCCAAGTCAAATGACTGGATTGTCAGGGACAACCCAGTCAGTAAATTGCCAAACTTTGAGACTGGAAACATCTTGCTCCCTGAAAGTCAGGCTCTGAAAGGTATGCTTGGACTTTTTGACCAACTCAGTGTTTCTGATCCAATCAGTGAGCCTGAATCATAATCAACTCCCCCACTCCCTTCACTAAACACCCTTCAGGGTGCTGCACCAAGCTCAGACCTCCCACCATTGGTCTACTCCCCACACTCTCCAAAGGAGAGATCAGGAAAAGGTAGAATCCTCCTGAGAAGACCACCCCTTGGAGTCTCAGTAACTACTGATGACTCATCAACTTCAGTCCCCTCTGAAGTAGCAACCCAAAGTCCTGATCCAAGAATTGATCAGTTGACTGAAATGGTCAAGAAGCTAAGTGAGAAGATTGTATCTTCTGAAAAATCTTCTCAATTAAAGAAGGAACAAAAACTAGCCTCCTCAAAGAACAAACCCAAAACAACCAAACCCCTGAAAAAGTGTGAACTGTGCAACTTTACAAATCATCTCACTGATGATTGCTACAGAGTCCTTTATTGCATTATTTGCAAAAAGGAAGATCACAGGACCTCTGATCATAAACAATGCTCAGTCATGTCAAACTTTTCAGGACTTAAGGCTCAGTGCCTGAACTATCCTTCTGATTCTAAGCAGAAACAGAAGCAAAAGGCCAAGCCTTTTCCACCTTGCCCATTGTGTGGATTCAATGACCATCATCCTGAGGATTGTCAAAATGACAAACACTGTGAATCTAGTGGAAGTACCACTCAGAAATCCTCAGGAAAAGAGAGGGTTATTCAGTCAAAAAGAGGAAAGAATAAACAATCCTCTCAGACTACTGAGGCTACCCCTGCAACTAAATGCAAAACATGTGGTAGCTCAGTCCACTCAACCACTGACCATGAATCAATTAATACTTTCATAAAGACCTACAAAACCAAACCCTCCATGAAATGGAGTCCTAGAAAGAACTGACCCAGTTTACTAATTGTGCAGAAGCATGCCAGGGATCCTATTTGGCATCTAGACAGTGGATGTTCAAGGAGCATGACTGGTGTTAAGGAGTGTCTGCACAAATATGTGGAAGAACCAGGACCCAAAGTGATATTTGCAGATAATTCAACATGTCTCACTGAGGGTTATGGTTCAGTAAACTGAAATGGTATTGTCTTTACTAGGATAGCTTATGTAAATGGTCTTAAGTACAATCTGATCAGTGTCAGTCAACTATGTGATGCAAAATACATAGTTCAGTTTGATGATAAGCAAGGAACCATCTTCAATGCAAATAAGGAAATTGTCCTCATTGCACCAAGAAGACAAGATGTTTATGTACTAGACATGTCCAGTCTAACTCAGGATGGAACTTGTCTCTTTGCTAAGGCCACTGATACACTCAATTGGCTTTGGCATAAGAGACTCACCCACCTGAACTTTAAAAACATAAACAATCTTGTAAAACAAAACAAGGTCCTTGGCTTACCATCACTTGTGTTTTCAAAGGATAAACCATGCTCAGCTTGTGAAAAAGGTAAACATCACAGAGCATCCTTTAAAACCAAAACCAACTTTTCCATCAGGAACTGCCTACATCTTCTCCATATGGATCTATTTGGACCTATCAGTCTAAGGTCTACTAACCATGAGAAGTATACTCTGGTCATAGTGGATGAATACTCTAGATACACCTGGGTATTCTTCCTGATCAAAAAGAGTCAGGCAGCTGAAACAATCATGTCCTTTGTCAGAAACATTGAAAATCAAAATGACATTAAGGTCAAACAGATTAGAACTGACAATGGGACTGAGTTCAAAAATTATGAACTTGAATGTTTCTGTGATGAGAAAGGTATTTCCCAAAACTTTTCCTCTCCATACACACCTGAACAAAATGGTGTTGCTGAAAGGAAAAATAGAACACTCATTGAAGCTGCTAGGACAATGCTATGTGGATCAGTCCTTTCCAACCATTTTTGGACTGATGCAGTCAAAACTGCCTGTTATACACAAAACAGATCCATCATTGTCAAGAGACATGGGAAAACCCCATATGAGTTATTCAAATGAAGGATCCCTGACATCAGCTACTTTCATGTCTTTGGGTGTCCTGTGTTTATTCATAATCACAAGGATTACTTAGGGAAATTTGATGAAAAAGCTGATGATGGATACTTCCTGGGATACTCACTTGTCTCAAAAGCCTTCAGAGTGTTCAACACAAGGAGACAGCAGACTGAGGAAACATTTCATGTTACCTTTGATGAGAGCACTGATGCAATCAGGTTCTCAACTGCCTCAGTAGAAGAGATAGGAATTGATAATTCTTCAAGATATCCTCCTGATGAATATCTTTCTGAAAACAATCCTTCTACTCAGTATCAAGATGATGCTAATCTCTCCTATTACATAATCCCTCACAACCTACCTAACCCAACCATCACTGAGTTTGTTGAGGCACATGCAAACACTGATAAAATAAATCAGTCTGCTCAAAATACTCAAGAACCAAACCATCTCAGTGAGCTGGTAGACACTCAAGATCCAATCAATGATCATGCGTCTACTCCAGAACCAACCCCTCTACCCAATCAGGGCTCCACAAGTTCAAATCAGTATCCTGGACCTCAAGAAAGTTGGACTAGGTCTCAGGACATTGAACTTGTCAATATTATTGGAGAGCCTACTGAAGGCATGCTCACCAGGAGCATGGCTGCTAGTCTAAGAGCAGCCTCAGCCAATGAATGCCTATTTGTGGACTTCATTTCCACAATTGAACCCAAAAGTGTTAAAGGAGCACTTACACATCCAAGTTGGGTTCAGGCCATGCATGATGAACTGGAACAATTTGACAGAAACAAGGTAATGACCTTGGTCAAATGTACTGAGAATATCTCAGTCATTGGCATGAAATGGGTATTCAAGAACAAAACTGATGAAAATGGCATAGTCATCAAAAACAAAGCCAGACTTGTAGCCAAAGGCTATAATCAACAAGAAGGCATTGACTATGAAGAAACATTTGCACCAGTAGCTAGGATGGAAGCCATCAGGATCTTCCTTGGTTTTGCTACATACATGAACTTTAGAGTATACCAAATGGATGTTAAAAGTGCATTCTTAAATGGTTCACTGAAAGAAGAAGTTTATGTTCAGCAACCTCCTGGATTTGAAAGCCATGAGTCTCCTGATCATGTCTGTAAGCTTCACAAAGCCCTATATGGACTGAAGCAAGCTCCCAGGGCATGGTATGAGACTCTCTCAACCTTCTTAATCCAAAACAAATTTGTCAAAGGCAAGATAGACAACATATTGTTTATCTATAAGACAAATAATGATGTCATACTAGTACAAGTGTATGTTGATGACATCATCTTTGGCTCAACAAGTTTCAAACTTTGCAAACAATTTGAAAAACTAATGGCAAAGAAGTTTGAAATGAGCATGATGGGAGAACTGACATACTTCCTTGGTCTACAGATCAAGCAGACTGATAGAGGAACTACTATCAGACAAGAGAAGTATGTAAAGAATCTACTGAAGAAGTATGATCTTAGTGACTGTGCCTCAGTCAAAACTCCCATGGTTCCCCCAAACAACCTTGGTCCTGATCTCACTGGTAAACCAGTAAATCAAACTCTCTTTAGAGGAATGATAGGATCACTGATGTATCTACTTGCATCAAGGCCTGATATCCAATTCTCAGTATGTCTGTGTGCCAGATATCAATCTGACCCAAGAGAATCACACATCACTGCTGTGAAAAGGATATTCAGGTACCTGAAAGGTACTCCAAACCTTGGATTATATTATCCAAAATGCTCAGGCCTTGATCTTAAAGGATACTCAGACTCTGACTATGCTGGATGCAACATGGACAGAAAAAACACCTCAGGCTCTTGCCAAATTCTTGGTGGGAAACTAGTCTGTTGGAGTGCTAAGAAGTAACAATCAGTTGCCTTGTCCTCAGCTGAGGCTGAATATGTTGCAGCAGCTACTTGTTGTGCAAATGTACTCTGGATGAAAAGTCAACTCAGTGACTATGGAATTCAGTACAAGATGGTACCCATCTTTTGTGATAACACAAGTGCAATTGAAATCTCAAATAACCCTGTTCTTCATCAGAGAACAAAACACATTGATATTAGATATTATTTCATCAGGGACCATGTCATGAATGGTGACATTGAATTACACTTCATCCCTACTGAATATCAGTTAGCTGATATCTTCACCAAACCTTTGGATGAACCAACTTTCACAAGGCTGAAAGCTGAATTAGGAATGTTGGATATAGAGAATCAGTCCACTGATTAAATCCTTCCAACTGAAGTGTAAATTCTTAATACCTCAGGTCCCTGACTCAATGTGTACATCAGTGAAAACTAATCACTGAATCCTCAACCTCAGGAACTAAACCTAAGTTCCTGAAATCTTTAGGGTTCAGGAACTAAACCTAAGTTCCTGAATCCTTGTTGCTCAGGAATCATTCCATATTCCTGAATGATCAGTGACTAATCTCAAGTCCCTGAAAAACATCACTGAATGAAAAGTCATTCAGGGCCCTGAAAAGGACATTAAATACTGACTTAAATGCTCTAAGTATCTAGTTAGTAAATGTCCGAGGTTGGTAACTGAACTCTTAGTAAATATAAGAATATTTGTTCCTTTGCCTTTCTGGCATACACCTCATGGGCCCCCACTTCCCAACTTGGCATTCAATGCCCTCTCTCACACAATACACTGTGTGATGATGGAAACTCTGCAACTTCTCTTTTTGCAGAAACTGCTCAACTGTTCACTCTGCCAATTGTGAAAAAAGAGGAAAAGTGGAGTGGTGGCATTTAATGCGGATCTCAAACATTTTATTCAAAATAATTTCCAAAAATTATATTTTGATTAAATAAGATCACTCAAATGCCAAAAATACCCCCATCTCCACTATCCTATAAATACCCATCCAAAAGAAATCACACACACGTTTTTGAAAATTATAAGCAAACTCTGCCCTTTTTCTCTCTCAAAACAAATTGTGTGTGTGTTCTTAGCATTTAGAAACATCCGACCATTTTTTTTCGACCAAAACCAGATCATAAAATGGCTTCCTCTAATGCTATAACCACCGCCCCCAATGTGAACTTCACAATGGAGGGCGTGGACCTGACCAAAAACAATGTGGTTGGAAATTTCCACTATCCCCAACAATATGGGGGTTACAAGGATGTAGTTAAGTATTTACAAAACTGCTTCCTTGCCACAGCTTTTACAACCACCCCAGAAGTCGTTTATAATGACTATCTCAGGGAGTTTTGGTGTACCGCAACGGCTACTAGCCCTAAGGACACCAAAGAGTCGATCATCACTTTCACTGTGATGAATGGGACTAGGACTCTCTCCCTGAACTACAAGACCTTCATCATGGCCACAGGTCTTAACTTTGTTGAGAACTTTGAGGCAAACCCTACTGATCAGGAAATAAAAGCTGAAATGCTTTTCCTAGGGCCTCATGATGTTAGGCGTCCTACCGAGTCTCCTGAAGCCTTGCTGGCAAAGGCTCCAATAGTGAAGACATGGTTTCACCCTGTCTGGAGACTTATGATGACATTCGTCATTCAAGTACTCGGAGGAAACAAATCCTCCACTGAGCAGTTGAACTTATCACAACAATTGATGATGTTCAGTCTCTTGGAGGGTAGAAAAATTGATATCGGAGGAATAATCTTCCGTGACCTCGTGTCAAAGCTCTCAGGGAAACATAGGCAAAGACACATGTCTTATCCTAGGTTCATTTCCTGTGTGCTTCAGGATCTTCTTGGTTCTGACTACTTAAGGTCTGACGATCAAGGTACAAAACCTGACGTCTTGCATAAGACCAACTTTAGTAGTGACATTACTGAGGTACAACCAGTCGCCCTGACCACCTACATGTTAATGGTGATTCAGGGTGAAAATGTATGCTCACAAGTTCCTTCACCAACCAAGAAGGTGAAGAAGACCAAAGGGAAAGGGGGACAATCCAGTAAGGTGGTTAGACCTAAACCACTCGTCACTGAGACTGTTGCCTCAGGCACCAAGAAAGTTGTTGTGACCTTGACCTCTGAGACTCCCATAAAAGAGACCACATTGGCTACAAAACAAACGCCACTGGAGGGTGCTGAGCAATCATCCTCAGTATCCTCGGGCAAACCCTTTCCTAATGTCCCTACTGACAAAAACAAGTCAGAAGGGTCAGGAGCATCCACCCACTCACATCCTAATGAAGGCACTGATAAATCACAATCAGAGCCTGAGGGAGTTCAGGGTTCTATATCCTCGGTGGAGCAGTACTACTCCACTGAGATGGGGACCCATACCCATTCACATCCTGTTAACGTCTCTAAGCAATCACACTTAGAGTCTCAGGGAGTTCAGGCCTCTAAATCCCCAAAAGGACAGCACAATCCTGATGGGAAGGGAGGCCATCAACAATCACCAATAGTGCCTCATGATTCCACTGGAAAACACCCATCAGTGGATGAAGGCGCTCAGGGGGACAAAGACTCGGAGGGATATAAACCACCCGCCGATACGGAACCCAAACCCACCTCAGGCACTTTTGTTCTCTCAGGAACTGACCCTAAAAGTCAGGCTGGGCAAACCCCCCCAGTTATTATGACTAGTCAGGCTGGTCAAACCCCACCAGTTATTATGACAAAAGAGTCAGGACCTGGCCACAACGAAGGTGAGCCCTCTTCTGAGGGGGAGCCGGATATCCTGAAGGCTCCTTCTCTGGCTGACTATGAAAATTTGTTAGCTGATGAGTCAGAGGAGGAGATTGATTTTGGTGATGATGATATCCCTGATGCTGAGGAGGAAATGGAAAGTCAACCACCCAGTTCTCAATCAACCTCATCATCATCATCAGGTGCTTCAACCACTCCTAAGTGGTTGCAAAAGTATGACAATGCTCGTCCGGCTTCTGAAAGACAAATGGCAAAATTCCTTCGCAAAGCCAACGAAGGTCTTTACAACTCTCTTACGGATGAGCAATGGGATAAGCACACTGAAGTGGCAGCCTCCTATGCTGACTTCAGGGCTTCTGTAGAAGAATCTCAGGCAAAGATTCTTCAGGCCGCCACCCTCACTGATAAACAACTTGGCGACCTGAACAAATCTGTAGATGACATAGCCACTGGACAGCATCAGGAACTGTCCAACATCCTCAAGGCTATCGAATCAGTACAAGAACATCTTACAGATGATCCCACATTTGTCAACAGACTGGATGCATACTTGGCCTCTCAGGCGTCCACCTCCACCAGCATTACTGAGCTTCTAAAGCTCCTTCAGGGGGTAGATCTTCAAGGTTTAAGGACACAGCAAGAGTCCATTCATCAGGCTGTTATTGCATCCAAGGAGAACCTGATCAGAATCTCCTCAGCCTTTGAGCAGCTCTCAACAACACATAATGAGCTGGTCACCCACTACACCACCCAAGTCACTGAACTCACCACCCACCAGAAAGAAATGGCTTCCGAATTAAGTGCCGTGAAGAATGAGACTTCTGAAACAAAGTCTATGGTCTCAGACATCCTATCCATTCTTCAGGCCTCTCATACTCCTCCACCTCCTCAGTCAGCAGGTGTCTCCACTGAAGCTCCACCATCTGCTGAGGGGGAGAAAAATGATGATCCTCCAATCCCTGATCCTACTTCTGCTTTGGTAACTATCCTTGAGACATCCACCAGTCAACCTCCTCCCATTGACAAAGGGAAGAAAATCATGGTGACTGAAACAAACCCTCCTCCTGAAGCACGCTTAGTCAAGGCTTCAACTGAAAGACGTGCAGATCCTGATGCACCGTTCTATGTTGATTTAGAGGATGGGAGAAGGGTCTATGGGACTCCTGAACAACTTGCTGAAATTTTACACCAAGAAGAGCTCAGGAAGGAACAAGAGAAAGAGCTGGAACTCAACAGGTCTGAAATTTCTAAGGTTGCCAAAGAAGTGATCAAGGAGTCTGAGAAAAAGGACATCAAAGGGGATGAGTTTCTCAAGCTTCAGGCTGAACTCCTTAAGGAACACAACAAACAAGCCAAACTTAAGGAAGAAAAGAGGCAGAGGATATATGAGAGGTATGTATGGTACATGACCAAAACCAAGGATGAAGGCACTATCACTGACATCTCCATTCACAACACCAAACCCCTGAGCATAACGATACATAGAGGTCCAAGAAAGTCTGAACACCTTCCAACAATCAAATTTTCAGACTATGGGTTAAGAGAATGGGATATAATGATGCCCATCCTAAGGAAGAAAACCACAAGCAAGAATGCCCCAAACCTTATCAAGTCTCTGAGTGCCAAGTATGATGAACTCGCAAGAGTGGCCAAGAGTCTCGGAATTGACCATGATAGGGCACTTGCTTCTCAGGGACTGGCTATCCCTGAACTTACTCAGAAGACTGGGAAGAAAAGAAAAGCTGTGGATATTGAACCTGAACAATACATAGCTGCACTTCATTGCAACAGGACTACTCCTCAGGGAGTCAAGTTCCGTCCCAACCTGGTCATCAAGGAACCTGAGTATGGTATCTTCTTTGTGGATGAATTTGGTCAGGAAGCCTTTCAAAGAGTCTCTGACATCGATAAAGTGGAAACGACAACACTCCTTGCTTACAAACTGATGGCGCTTAATATCAGGAGACCTGAAAATGAGGAGTTTGTCAGGCTGATGGATCAAATGATGAAGGATCGACCTGATAAAGAGGTGTTGATGTCAAAGAAGGCGAAACTTGAACTCATGGGTCTTGTTCAGGAACCTTGAGTATTTTGTACTTAGAATAATAGGACTTGTAATGATATGAATAAATTGATGAAAGTTTTGCTATATCAATATCCTTATTTATTTTCTAGTACATTCAGTATGAGCAGAAGACTTTAGCTCACTCATACTGATCAAAACACTTAGGCATAATTTATATCCAAATAGGGGGAGATTGTTGGGTTCGTAAAACACCCAATTATCTTAAACAGGATTTGAACACAAATTAAGCTAAGTGTTTGCTAAACCGAGAAACAATTCAAGTCACTGAGAGAACAGTCTCTCAGTGAGTCATCTTCAGGATGCTTAAGGCGAGTTCAATAAAGGACTCACTCTCAGGAATGCGGTACTCCCTGAGTAGGACTTAAGCCAAAGAAGAAGATGATGGTTCAGTGAGTGTTGGACAAGAACTCACTGAACCCCAGTCTCCTCAACAACAAAGTGATTGAAGACTGAGAAACCAATGCCTGAAGAAAAGGCGGGAACAAAAGGGAAAGATCTGAGAAGATAAAAGTGTCAGACCAAACACTCTTATCTTATCAGATACCAACCTTCCCTATTGCGGCTAAAAGTCATGGAGTGTCAGCCAACAACTCCCAAAGTATTATTAGCCCTTTCCTATTGGTTCTTGGAAATGACAATTACTATTTGTAATTGTCAGACACGCTACCTCAACAACTTGTAATATTTTTAATCACTTATACTTAGATTACTTTGGTATAAATAGATCAGATGGAGAGAAGTTAAGTGTGCTTTGTATATTGAAAGCTTAGAACTTTTACAAAGTAACTTCTCTCCTACAAAGAGTATACAACTCACTGAGATAGCTCAGTGGGTATATTGTTTCCACTCAAGCAAAACTTGAGTTTCGATAGGAGACACCACAAACCCTTGTCTATTCAATCCCAAGTGTTTGTTCCGCAAAACACTTGGGTAATAGATTCTTGGAATTATTTCTAATAAGAATTTAAACATTGAAAAATATTGTGTTTTTATATTCACGTTTTATAACTGTTAGATTTAATCATAAACATTGTATTAGTCATAAACACAGATAGATTAACTTTCTAGTTAACTCTAAGCGTGTAAAGGGACCAACAATTTTTGAAGTAAGGCCTAATGTACGTGACGTTTGCTACCTACTGGTTACATGATTTGAGAAAATTTAATATGACGCGAGTTCTAGTGAACTTGGTTAATTAAAATTTTAGCGAAGTTTGCTTGGTTACTTATAATCTATTGTGACTCATTTTTACACCTTATTACTTTAGAACTAAATATGCCGTCAAATTTGTCTAAGTACTGTTTAGGTTTGATATACCATCCCTAGTTTCTTTATTAGTGACGTTTATATTTACTTTGTTTTGATATAATAAATGTAAATGTCAATTCATATATATATATATATATCCTCCAACATGAGTTATAGCCGAGACTTAACGTGAAATTTGTTTGCCATTTATTTCACTTGTGTTTCACATTTTTAACTACTCTAGAGTTTGTATAACTTTCTATTACTCATTGCCCATTTTATGTTCTACTATTTATGACTTTGCGAGATAATAACGTTAAGTATAATCTAAATGATTTTATGATGGTTGCCGAGTTTTTAAGTCATTTCTATACAAGTTCTTATATACCTATTTGCTAGTTAAATGTGAAGGATGGTTGTATATTCGGTTATGCACGTTTTATGTGTATATATTGGTTTTTACCACAATTGTTTTCGTGGACGGCTACGTAAATTTTAACTTGACGACAACAAATCTTATATGTGTTAATCACATCTTTGTATATTTATCACTAATTGGCTTGCGGCCCACTGAAATTGGAGGAGGGGGGGGGGGGAACAAAGTCACTAATTGGGTTGGGCTTTATTTTTAATATCTACACAGTTCTGGTGGGCCGGATGGGTTTGTTCACAGGCCCATAGCGTGGGCTGACTTAAAGGTTGTTTGTTGGGCTTGAGAGTGGGCTCCTAAGTGAGCTCTACTTGTGGAGTTTTCGGCCTGGTAGTAATCACAAAAATAACACAGGACACACAAGTTTAACACTTGGTGTGGTGTTCCTGGAATCTCTTTTTGGTCGAGAATGGTCACTAGCAGAGGTCTTATGATCCCTCTCATTGGCTATGTTCGAGTACTACTCAACTTCGAGCCTTGAGAGTCTAAATGGTAACAAGGGCTCTTGGTTTTTGGCTCAACCTACATGTCGACAAGGGTAGTGATTATCCTCACATGGACTTAACTCCTAGGACCCTAAACGTTATCATTTTTTTCTAGTTTCTTGAAGACTACTTCCCACAAGGGTTTAGTATCCCATTCGATTACTAAAATCCCTTAGTGGGTTTGTTTCGGGGCGTATTGATGCTATCCTTTTGAGGTTTTGGGTTTGAGGTTTGAGTGAGTCTCTATATGTTTTGAACCGAGGGTATATCCCTCATGGGTTGTGTCTAATTGCTACTAATGAACTTGAATCAAAACCTCCCCTACACGAGGTGGTTTTCCAGCCAACATCCACCACCAACGCACCTAGCTTGAGTGGTCATTTTTCGGCTATGGTTTGTCACAGTGTGGCGTTGACATTAACTTAGCAAGGACACATCCTACATGGATTTTCCCTACACTAGCCTCTTGTTTTCTACTACAAGATTCCCAGGTTCGAATCATGAACCTGTGTTTCCTAGAGTCTTCGAATACAACACAGTCACAATGGTTTGAAAGCTTAAAATCTATTGATCGAGTTCTATGTTTCCTAACTTCTTACGCCATACTAACAACAATCAACACTTAACAATTTCACCATCAATATCTATCATTTATGGGAAATCAATTTGACCGAAAACATAACAACACTTAAATTATTTCCATTCATTCGACCTAGTTAATTTATCATGAATGGATCTAAAAAAAATATAAATAAATCCGAATCTAATTCTAAACCTTACAATGATTCTTGAGGGATGAAAACTCGAATGAAACTTCAAATCCAAGTAACCCACTGCTCCAATACCGAACAACCCAACACTCCAAATCGAATCACAAGCACCACCACTCTTATCCTTCCTTGAGAAACTTCTCAGATTCTTGATGTGTTTTTGGTGAGTTGTGATTCGATAACCCTTGGAGGAGCAGATTAAATGGTGGATCGTGGAGAGTAGTTCCATAGAAACTTTCGGATTTGGGGGAAATAATCCTACCATTTGTGTGTTATTTCTACCTCAATGGGGGTTTATCCTAGTTTGACTTGTGTGAATTCCTAGACCCGTGAAGAAGACAAAGATCCTGGGTCAAAGAGAAGGATTATTAGTGATAGTGGGAAAGTGAGGGTTCGATGGGGTTTTGGGAAGAAGAAGGGACGGACAAAAATATGGGGATACCTAGGGTCAGCTAAAGCAGGATATTGGGAAAGGTGTGAGTGGGTGGAAGTGTTTTATTTTAAGTATTTAGTGTGTTGTTTAGTTAAAGAGTGGTATTTGATACCCGTGTCCCGTTAAACTGAGTCAAACTCGGGTCCTTCCCGGATCCGACATAAATATGGGGGATTATATTTTCAGAGTCGTTTTATAATACTTGAATGTATTTTTGAGTCTTTAAGTATTCACTAGAATTTCTGAGTCTCATATTTATTTCTGGTTTGCGTGTGGTGTCAGTCTGAGTGAAACTGGGATAACCTCCCGTTCTTCTTACAATATAGTGAGTAAATTATGAGATGTAAAAATTTCACTGTTCTTTGGTGAGATTTCCGGGTGACAATATGTGCAGGTCTGTTATCTGTGTTAAATATATAACGGTCTAGTCAGGTGTTCTAGTCACAGAAAATGAATTGTCATAAATATAAATATTAGGAAAATTTACAATTTTTCACAGTCATCTTCCCAGATATACAAGACTCACATTTATCATATGATTCATCATTGATACTTTTTAAAAGCCCATCACGTTGAAGCTTTTGCATGCGAGTCTTGCCTATATGAGCAAGTCTACAGTGCCAAAGGTAAGAAGAATTCAAGTCTGACTTAATTCTCTTACTAATGCTATACATTGAATTATTATTATTGGATACATAATCATTCATGTCAATTTCAAACACACCATTCACAGCAATAACATTAAAATAAAAAATACCATTTAAAGAAACAAAAATTATATTACTTGTGATAGTGTGAATGAAACCCAAATCCAACAAACATGAAAAGGAAACAACACCTCTAATAATAGAAGGTGCATAATGACAATACTAAGCCCGAAGGCAAAACAACATTAAACACTCCTATGGCTTCAATACTAAGCCCGAAGGCAAAACTAAATTAATGGCTTCTCATTAATTGTTGTAGTTTGATACAATGTATCTTGTTACATGTTAACAATCTCCCACTTGAAGATTAGAATGAGGTTCTATCAATCTTCAATTTACTGATACGACATTTGTTGGGGACTGCTACCAACATGTCGTCAACATACAACAACAAAATGATAAAAGCACTTTTTCCAAACCTCTTGAAATATGCACAAGGGTCTGCATGTAGTCTGCTATATTCAAGGCTCCTGATGAAAGAATCAAATCTATTATACCAACACCTCGGTGCCTGCTTTAAACCGTATATAGATTTGTTTAACCTGCAAACCAGTTCTCTTTTCCTTTTTGTTTAAAACCTTCTGGTTAGAGCATGTAAATTTCTTCTTCAAGATTTCCATGAAAAATATGTAGTTTTCACATCTAACTGCTCTAGATGTAAATCATAAGTACCGCACATTGCCAGAACCATTCGAACTGTTGTCATTCGAACCACAGGGGAAAAGATTTCGTTGAAGTCGATTCCTTCTTTCTGAGCATATCCTTTAACAACCAATCTTGCACGATACCGCTCAACTTGATTTTCACCGTTTCTCTTGATTTTATACATCCATTTGTTTTCAATAGGTTTTCTACCTCCTGGTAGTGGCACCAGCTCCCATGTTTTATTCTTATGAAGAGTTTCAATTTCTTGTTACATTGCTGCCATGCATAGCAATGCATTTGTGTTATTCATTGTCTCTTGAATAGTTGACTGCTCTCCTCCCTCAATAAGAACACTGGATGTTTTCTTTCACGATTAAGAGTACGGGTCGTTGGAGCTTGAGACTCATTTGTCTCATTCACCTTGTGCTGAGGTGCAAATTCAGAAGAATTATTCTGTTGAAATTGCTTTTCCGTTTTTATTGAAGTAGTTTCTTTTGTTGTGCTATCATCTTCTCCATTATCTTGAATTTTATCTTCCAGAAAGACAACATCTCTGTTGACGACTACTTTGTGGGCAGTGGGGTCCCACAAGCGATACCTCTTTACTCCATTAGCATATCCTAAGAATAATCATTTTCTGGATTTTCGATCTAGTTTCATGGTTTCTTTGGTACTTGGTATTATACAACACTTATACAGAACTACCGAATATATGAAGGTCCGAATATTTGACTGGGTTTCAACCTCTTGCTAATCTCATCACTTAAATAGTTAAATACAATTCAATTCAATCTCAACCTATGTTCGCTTCTCACATAATAACCTAACAATAGTTTAATCAATAGGTTGAGCAATATCAACTTATTGGTTCACTAAATCATTCTTAAAATTTAATTCAATGATTTAACGTATTCTCAACTAGTTTACAACTCACTCTTAATCTCTTCATTCGGTCATATAGTATGTGTTCTCCAAGTTTAAAAAATGACATGGTTTGAAACATCAATGGAAATGATACAGAACTTCAAAATTATGCTCAAGTGTTGACGTGATATCGTTTTCACTTATACTCACTACTATAGAAAGTATTTTTTTTAACGCCCTTTTGATATGGTTAAAGAAGAAAACGTAACAAAAGCTAAAATAATAGTCATTTAATATGGTTTCTAGGAAAACCGTAACAAAAAACTCATCAAATAACATTTTTTTGATGCAAATTTCTAAATAACCGTACTAAAAAAAGGTACTTAAGTCTTAACATCTAACAATGGCATTATTGGTAAATTTGTTGGCAGTTTTATAACTTTTGGATGGAAAATTTCTGCGCTATTTACCAACAAGTTTAAGTTTGATATTCGTTGAGAAATAAATTATCAAAGACCCATTTTCGTTGGTTAATAGCATACTGACGAACTTTATGAATGACTTTATTTCGTTGGTACAATATTGAACTAGAAACAAAGATAAGACAACTGGGTCACACATTTAAATACGGCATAAAACAAGATAGCTCGTTCAAGAAATAAGATATTCATTTATTAGTTGAACCAATTAATTGATGAATGTTAATGTATCTTGATGAATGTTAACTCATGGTTAATCAAAACATAAAAAAAGTTACAAAATGCGATAATGCAACTCAATTGAATATGGAAGAGAGTTGATTGGTTCATCACATGTCTCAATCATTATTTGAATATTTTTGGATGTGGTAACACTTGCTTATAAACATCGATACCCGTCGTATTTGACTTGCGTTATTCAAAAGATGTTATTTCGTATAAGCGCTATCACTATAATAGAAGTCATTTGATAAGGTTCGGAAACAATATTCATTTTTGAAGGTGATATAAGGTTCTCCTAAAAAAAAAGAAATAGGGATAGGAGAAGCAAAAAAAAAGAAAGTAATTTGCCAGATGCTACACGGCCTAGATGATTGGGTTACATACGCACTTTAATTTTGGGTAACAAGAGAAACACAAAAAAATTACAATCCGTGTGACAACATTATTTTCTCACATCCAACCAATAGAAACAAAGCACAAGGATCAAATGTCAACCATAGCGTGTGTATAAATACCCAAACAGCATAACCATTTTTTCC